>OY482673.1:30661983-31151983 GCA_960531455.1 Urophora cardui
GATGGTATTGAAAATGGGCGAAATCGGACCATGACCACGCCCACCTCCCCTATATAGTAAAAATCGGAAATTTTGTATCTCAGTCACTAATAGAGCTAGAGTGATAAAATTTCACACACGTATTGAGCTCAGGCCCTTATGAAGAAATATGGTGAAATTTTGGAAAATGGGCGGTGCCACGCCCACTTATTAAGGGGCAAACATTGAAAGTTTTATAAGTCATAACTCAGAAACCGTTGAAGATATATCGATGAATTTTGGTAGGCGTGATATACTTACTTAGGCAAATGTTTTGACGAAAAATTGCCAAAATCGGGTGACGACCACGCCCACTTTTATATATGGGTCTTATAAAGTGACCTAATAAAAACATTTTAAGCGATATCTCTGTCAAATATAAAGATATATCATTGAAGTTTTATGGAAGGTGTCCAACTATGGACATATAACAAAAAATACAAAAATTTTGGAAAATGGGCGTGGTACTGCCTCCTTTTAGAAGCAGGAATATACGAGATTTCTGAGCCCATAACTCGACAAATAATCGATATATTATGACGAAACTTGGTGTATACACTTTCACTACTTGTAGTAATACATGTTCAAAATTTTAGCGAAATCGGTTGACGACCACGCCCACTTTTATATATGGGTATTATAAAATGACCTAATAAAAACATTTTAAGCGATATCTTTGTCAAATATAAAGATAATTCATTGAAATGTTGTGGCATGAGTTCTACAATAGATCGGAAACAAAAAATAGAAAAATTTCGGAAAATGGGTGTGGCACCGCCTCTTTTCAGACAAAGGAATCAACGAGATTTCGGAGCCCATAACTCGACAAATAATTAAGATATTATGACGAAACTTGGTTTATACACTTTTATAACTTGTGTTAATAGACACGCAAAAAATTATTGAATTCGGTTTATGACCACGCCTACTTTTTAACAAAGATATTTCTGGAACACCCTTTGGAAATTTGTAACGTAACACCTTTGTAACTAGAAGAATGAAGTTTTGCACTAGTTGGAAGGCTACGCCCACTTTATCTAGCACTCCCTTTATATAAAATACACCGTGTTTCCATCAAACGCAAACAAACTATGAAAACATACAGCTGAGTATCTAATGTTCGATTCCACTCGAACTTAGGCTTCCTTACTTGTTAATTATAAAATTGGTTACATTTTATAAAATTTTTATGTATACACTAGCTTTATATGAAACCAGACCTGGGCATCCTCAATTACATTTTTTTTCAATTACAATTACATTAATTGGTAATTGAAATTTTTCAATTACAATTACTTGTAATTGTAATTGAGGTTTTTCAATTACAATTACATGTAATTGGTAATTGATTTTTTTCAATTACAATTACATGTAATTGTAATTGAAAATTTTCCATTACAATTACTTGCAAATGTAATTGAAAATCTCCAATTACAAGTAATTGTAATGGAATCACACCAATTACATTTTTCTTGGGTTTGAGAAAATTTTGTTATACAATTTGTTTTTGTTTCTATTCTTGTTCTTTTTGTTATTGTTATTGTTTCTGCTTTTGTTTTTGCTTTTGTTTTTGTTTTTGTTTTTGCTTTTTTTGTTTTTGCTTTTGCTTTTGCTTTTGTTTTTGTTTTTGCTTTTTTTTGCTTTTGTTTTTGTTTTTGCTTTTTTTGTTTTTGCTTTTGCTTTTGCTTTTGTTTTTGTTTTTGCTTTTGTTTTTGCTTTTGTTTTTGTTTTTGTTTTTATTTTGTTTTTTTTTGTTTTTGCTTTTTTGTTTTTGTTTTTGTTTTTGCTTTTGTTTTTGGTTTTGTTTTTTTCCTTAAACAAAAACAAAAACAAAAGCAAAAACAATAACAATAACAAAAAGAACAAGAATAGAAACAAAAACAAATTGTATAACTAAATTTTATCAAACCCAAGAAAAATGTAATTGATGCCATTCCATTACAATTACTTGTAATTGGAAATTTTCAATTACATTTACAAGTAATTGTAATTGAAATTCTTTAATTACAATTATATGTAATTGTAATTGCCATTATTCAATTACCAATTACATATAATTGCAATTGAAAAATCTCAATTACAATTACATGTATTTGTAATTGTAGAATTTCAATTACCAATTATATGTAATTGGTAATTGAAAAATGTCAATTACAATTACATGTAACTGTAATTGAAGGTGTAATTAATTACAAAATGTAATTGAGGGTGCCCAGGTCTGTATGAAACGCAGCAATGCATTCATTGTTTGATTTGCAATTGATTGTTTATAATTATTTAAATTAAATTTAGTGTTTAAGAAAATTTTTCAAAAAAATTGCATATTTTAAGATGAAAATTGCTAATTTTGAATATATTTTATTTTCCGGTGAGGTGAGTACATTTTTTCAGCACATTTAGCATTCGCTTTGAGAAGTTTTTGGTGAAAATTGTCAGCACTTTGAGCATTCGCTTTGAGTAGTTTTTGGTGAAAATTGTCAGCACTTTTAGCATTCGGTGCGAGTAATTCTTGGGGACTTTTTTAGAACTTTTGTCATTTGGTGCATGGTGTTTTTGATGTAAACATTCAACAGTTTTGTTGCTAGCGCAAAGTACTTTGTCAGTATATTATTGATGATTTGCATGCTCTGTTATAACGAGTAAGATATATTATTTGGTTATGTGAGTATACCATTAGTAAAAAAGAGATGGCATATAAACTTGGGAGGAGAAGTGCTCACTTTTTTCACGCGGCCTGAACAAAGTTGACTACTTTTTTAAGGACTGTAGCTTTAATGTCAATGCTCATATAAATACCTATAATATGCTCATCTGTCTGGTAGGGACTATATCGCAAGCATAATAAAATGACGAAATACAATTTAAAGACAGTTTGCTTGAATTTACTGCCTGGTTAGGGGTCAATTTTGCATAGTAAAATTTAAGCAAATAATTTGACCTGCTTGATTGTGCACTGAAAAGGGAAATCTTTGTTTAAACTTTATACCAGCTCCAAATATAAAAACAAATCAGATTTAAATATATAATAAGCTTACCTATAAAAGAGATTTTTGTTTAGTGGCTGTGCAATGGAATGAAAGGTTTGGAAGTCGTTAGCCGCTGCCTGCTTTTTTATGTAGTACCAGTTACCTCACCGTTGATTACTTATCTTGTGACTACTTTAAATCGGCAGACTACAGAAAGTATATAAATACATACATACGTACAAATGTACATATTAAGCACGCCAATAAATTCTCTTTCACATAAACATGGATTCGTTTGCTTTGTTGTCCCATTGTTTACACATATGTATGTATGTGTGTATTTCAGCAGTGTTTACCCTGCAAAAAAATGTGCGATTAATCCCGAAAGATATTTGTCCCGGATTGATCTCTTTCGAGAACAATTGGTCCACAATTAGTCCCCGTTTGTTCCCGTACGGGTATAAATGTAGACTAATTGTAGACCAATTGTTCCCGAACGGGTATAAATGTAGACTAATTGTAGCCCAATTGTTCCCTAACGGGTATAAATGTAGATTAATCGCTTTCATCTCGAACGTGTATAAATGTAGATTAATCGCTTTCATCCCGAACGGGTATAAATGCAGATTAATCGCTTTCATCCCGAACGGGTATAAATGTAGATTAATCGCTTTCATTCCGAACGGGTACAAATCTAGATTCCTTAAATGTAGAAATTTTACAAAAATATGCAATGTATTTAAAAAATTGTAGAGCAACCGGTAAAACGAATTGAACACCCTTTCTTTTAATAACAATGATGAATAATAATTTTAACAAAATGTTGCCTAAACTATTCTCTGAAAAAATCCTTTACATTACGCTCATATAATGCATAATCAAAACTTACAATTTTTTTATTTATTTATTGAGATTTTTTTTCAAAAGTAAAACATTATATAATCTTTATTTATATATGCATTAACATTTACAATTTTTTAAAGATTGTTATTAAAAATTGCCTTGGCGAACAACTTGGAAAAATCTACATTTGTACCCGTTCGTGCTGGAAGCGATTGATCTACATTTGTACCCGTTCGGGATGAAAGCGATTGATCTACATTTGTACCCGTTCGGTATGTTAGTGATTAATCTACATTGGTACCCGTTCGGGTATACAAGTTGAACAATTAGTCTCTTCATAGGACATGCTCGAACAAATGCGATCAATTCACTCCATATAAAGGGATGTAAAATTGTATTAGTCGCATGCTCCCTTGCGATTGATCCCGGACACGTCCCGGATTAATCGCATTTTTTGCAGGGTAGTTATTACCAGCTTGACTAACATTTATATACTTACTTAAGCACTTACTTATGTTCATAATTTATTTAGGTGTACGTATGTATGTACATATGGACGAAACAGAACAAAAGTCATGTACAAATTCAATATTTCATAATGTAGTACAAGATGCGGAAGCTAGATTACTTAGCTCATGTCAATTACTAAGCTTGTCGGTTGCCACTTGCCGCCTCTTTCCTCATGATGATTGACAGCTACTAGCAAAATGCATAAGTCATGGTCAAGTAATATGGTACAGTATTTATTTTATACCTATTTATATTAGGGTGGGGCGATTTACTAACCTATATCGCGCGATCGAAAAGTAAAAAGTTTGCAAAAAAAATTAAGATGTATTATACACAACAAGAGATAATCGCGAAAATATGCGATTTTGGGCATTCAGCCTCCATAACCGGAAATCACGCTATATCTCGAAAACGGATCATCCGATTTTAGTTTCGATTTCATATCTGGATTCAGCATAAAATTCTGCTTCAAATCGATGTGCATATTGGCCTGGATATTTTTTTGTCGATTTTTGCCAAATTTTTATTTTCAAAAATTCGTCTTGGTTCATAAAAACCAAATTCCGGAACATCAAAATTAGTTTTAGAAAAATGTCGTAGATGCGTTTTCTACTCAGAAAGATGAGAGGAATCCGAATTTCGATAGCGCGGTATCGATTAATTTCCCTCCATACAAATCGCCCCACCCTAATGTATATACGTACATATACATATATATAAGTATGCCTACGCAATGTACAAATGACGGTAATGCGAGGATTCATAGAAAAAAAATGTTGTGATTGTAAAGTAAAAGAAAAAGTACGAGTATACATAAGAACCAAATAAATTCATAGAAAAACCAAAAGTTAAAAAGTCACAAAACCATTTTTAGGTGATTTATCAATTTTGATTTGATTATGATTTATTATGATAATTACTGCAAAAAATAGCAATAGAAAAATGACAAACAACAAAAAGAATTGTGATTTGTAGGTAAAAATAATAAAAAAAGCAATATTTAGCAAAGAGCAAAGCACAAGCCCATTGTCATGAGAGCGTGTTATTGAATAAGCCGGCAGCATTTAAAGCTTTATGATTTAAGAAAAATTGGCACACAGGTGACTTTTGCAATTAGAAACAGTTATGTGCAATAAATGTGCAGTAGGGAGTAATAAACATACCTGCTGCGCTATGGCATTGCTCTTTGGGCAGTTATAGCATTTTCAAAGAAGAGCTTAATAGACCAGAAATTTCCAATCCTAATTGACCTTAATTCAATTCAATTTATTAGTGATTTCAACTCTGAATGCAACTCTGATAGTACATATTAGGTCTCATTTACCACATATCCGTACTTCCAAACGATACTGTAATAAGTTCACCTAGTATGTTTTCCGTTTTTGGTAAAAATTTGATATCTATTGGATAATCCAATCCAAAGTTATAAGCAAAAGTGTACTTATAATACACTTTCAGCTTTTTATAGAATAAAAATAATGAGAGCTTATCACGAAAATAAACTCAGTAAGTTTTTACATTTACTTACGATTTTATATACAGTGTACCCTAACTTAAATGACTTTTTTTTTTGAACATTCAATTCAAATAGAAGTTACTTAGTACAAGTGAAGATATACTTAACATACAACTGAAGTTTTATATCGAATTTAAACTTTGAGAGCAAATAGGGCACAAAGTGAACAGCGAGGAAAAACGCAAAATTATAAGGAAAGCGGAGAACAGCTTCCTCAGATGCGAGATCAGGAACCAACACGCAAAGAAGGAACGCATAAATGAGGAACTACTGCGCATCCGCCTGGAGCTGATGGAAAACAACCCAGTTAGTTCCCTTATGGAAATGTTAGACACTATAAAGGAGGAGATCAAAAGGGCCATGGAACACAAATACAAAAAACTCAACAAAAAAATGGAGGACCTTGACACAAAACAAAACAACAACAAAAAAGGCTCACAACAGAACAAAACAACATTCCATCCAAGATTTGTTAACTTAACAAATCTTTCAATCAACGCCAAGGAAACAGAGCTACTACAAAAAGGTTTGAAGTACAATATCGAAAGCTACGATAGAAAAAAAGACGTAGAGAACACTATTGCAGACACGGAGATGGCCATATCACTAGTACAAAACGAAGAACAGGAGCACGCAAGGCATTTATGCAGATGCATAATCGAAAAGAGTATAAAAGCCGCTAGAAATGAAATGGCAACAGACGACAATAAAACTGCAAAAGAATTAAGGAAGAAACTAATCGATAATAAGGTGATAGCAACAAAAGCAGACAAAGGAAATACAACGGTGCTAATGGACGAAGAGGAATACACCGCAAAAACGGGTCAACTCATCAAAGAAATGGGCTGTCGAGTGATAAGGAAAGACCCAACGGAAGAATACCAAATGGCAATAAAGCGTGCAATAAAACAAGCAAGGAATATAATAGACAACAAGATGACCTACACTCTCACGGCAATGAATACATCGGCCCCGTCACTGATCGCACTACCTAAAATCCACAAAGCAGGAACACCTATGCGACCAATAGTAAACCATAAGTCGGCACCAGGATATAGACTATCAAAACACCTAAACAAGCTACTAACCGAGAAACTAGACCTATCCAATAAATACACAATCAAAAACACGACGGAACTAGTCAACAAACTGAACAACCTTAACGTACCCAAGGACTCAAGACTGGTATCATTTGACGTCAAGGATCTATACCCTTCGATACCAACGACAGAAACACTAAAAACTCTAACTAAAATACTGACAGAGAAAACGAACAAAGACATTGCAACAGAGATAGTAAATACGCTGAGTGAAATGGAAAAATCTACTACCTGGACCTAACAATTAAAATAAACAAAGAGACTAACAAATTTACTTACGAAATATACAGAAAACCCACAGCAACAGATAAAATAATACACAATAAATCTAACCATCCTCAATAGCACAAGAACGCCGCTTTCAGACATTTATTAACACGACTTGAACGAACCCCGTCAGAAAAAGAAGCTTACAACAAGGAACTCAGCACAATATACACAATCGCAGAGAACAACGGATATCAAAAAAGTTTAGTAATGAAAATACAAAAAAACATAAATTCAAGAAAATCAGAAACCAAAGAAAAAGTAGAGAAGAAATGGGCAGTCTTATCATATACCGGAGCAACATCTTACAAGTTGGCTAAAGTTTTCCAAAAATATAACATTAATGCAGCATTTAAAACGAGGAACAATATGGGAAAACTTCTACGAAACAACATTAACAAGGAAGACCTCTTTGACAAACAAGGCGTATACAAATTGACTTGCGAATGCCAAAATAGTTATATAGGACAAACAGGGCGCCGAATCAAGAAGAGATATCGAGAACACATAAGGGATTACAATAAGAAAATAAGAAAATCATCAACGACAGTGGAATCAAATTTCGCCAACCACATGGCAGAAAACAAGTGTACACCCATGAAAATAGGAAAAACAGCTAAAATTCTCCACATACAGCATAAAGGAAAACGGCTTAACATATTAGAAAATATGGAGATATACAAACAGAAAACATTCGTAGGTAAAATAATAAATGAACAAATAAACACCGCATCAGATACATTATTTGAACCGCTTAAGCTACTATACCCGAAAGAGGACAAAATACCTAAAACCGACATAAACAAAACAACACACAAACGGACATTAAGGGACTTTTACCTACCTGGTCAATGAGGGTACAGTAATGAAAATATAACAAAAAAATAGATTTGCATACCTAAACACACAACACAGACTCACACACACACACGTCACCCGAACGCACGAATGCACGAACACATCACATGAACACAAAGTACCTGAACAAAAAACGACGGAAGTTAGTTACTATAAATACTATCGAACTTACACAAAATAACTCAGAACGAAAGAAGACACTGAAGATGGCGCATATTAGCCGAAACCGGTTTGTCTCCAAACCAAACTTGACAAGGGATGACGGAAAATCGTTCCACAATACATCATATTCCTACCCTGTCGGAAAAACAAGCAACCAAAAAGTTATTTGAGAGCTTCCATTGCAAAACACAGTTTTCAAATTTAGTATTGTTTTGCACGGAAGCGTCGATATGACAAATTTATTGCACATCACTGTACATAGCATGCGCATACATAGTAAGTGGTAAATATCAAGCCAACACATTTATAAAATAGTTCACGCTCATTAATCGCGCTCATTTGCCATTGCTGTTGTTGTTGCTGAATTATTATTATTGTTGGCATGCACGCAAGCTGAGAAAAAGTCGATTGGTTGAATCGTTCAGCAGATTTTGGATTGTTGGGCGGAAACGGAAGCGCGTTTACAATGCTGACGTTTAATAAACAACAACAACAGTGAAACTAACAGTGACATTAACAACAGCAAAAAACAAGCAAGCAAGCACAACAATAACTATAATAAGCGTTTTATGAGCATGTAGATATACTTTTTATTTACATATGTGTGTATGTATTCAGTAAGCATTGGAATCTGTAAGCGCACGTAGTCATATACATACATACATTTAAATATATTAACATTTGTATATGCATGTAAATACGCACATTTGTCTGCACATACCGCCCACTAAGTTTGGATGCGCAAGCATGTAATTGCTTCCGGCTGTCGGCTTTTGCATGAGAAATTACTCGCTTTGAGCTCTACGCAGCAAACACAGCAGGTGGAGCTATTTTGTTTGGCAGCTCAAATAATTCTGCGTACGTACACACATTTATACATACACTGAAAAAACAACTTACTCAGATTATGGAAAAGTGGGAATAATTCGGCGCTAAAGACATATTTCCATATTTTGATGTACGATTTTCTTCAAATCAAGGAATAAAAACCACGTTTTAAAGAAAATTGTACATCAAAATATGGAAATATGTCTTTAGCGCCGAATCATTCCCATTTTTCCATAATCTGAGTAATTTTTTTTTTTTTAGTGTACATACATACCAAAGTATATATCGCCGTTTAAACTTCATAGATGCCTGAGTGAGAATTCGATAACGGTCGGTTAGGACATTTGTGCCAAAGATAAAATTGAATTACTGACGCCCAACTCTACGACTTTAGAGCTGAAAAGGATATTTGAAGGAAATATAGAGCTTCTCGAGCTTTACAAAGACCAAATTTATTGTATGGATCGATAGATCTGGGTGCCAGGAGTTTAAGGTTGACAAATATAAATTTTAGCATAGGCGGTTTTGAAAATTTCACTTAGGCGGCTATGAAGTTTAAACGAGGATATGCAGATATTTCCCGCAAGGGCATTAATTTGCATAAAGAATCATAACATTGTACAATATATTGAAAAAGCCCTTCACTATGTATAGGGAGTGAGATATGTGTATTTCTTGATATTTCGGGTGGCTTTAGCAATGTGTCTGCTGAGCCGCTCTTTTGAGGGGCTCGAATGGATTGGAATACCCTAATAATTCAGCGCTGAATCGAGGACATTTTGAGTTGTCGGACGGTGATGGGTGGGTGGGGCCCTTCGACGATATCAAGGGGAGTATTTTGTTCCACAACAGGAAACCCCACAAGGGGGACTAATCTCACCTCTGTTGTGGAATCTAGTGGTCAACAAAATACTTTTCTGAAAATATACAAAATACCAAAACTTGCGAAGTCTTGCATTCCAAGATCAGTATAACGTCTCCAATACGATGTTGGCAACACTAAGGACCATATGTGTTCTACGTTGGGAATCACAGTATCCTGGCCAACCTAACCTAACCTAACCTAGGAACATACATATACACATACATATTCATTAACATTCACTCAACTTTTTTTTAGTAAAAAATCGAAAAATGAATCACTCGATATTTTCTGTAAGGTAAATGTGCTCAATACGGACTGGAAATTGTTGAAAGGCTCTAATATCTAGCCCTGGTATAAGAATATAATTAAACATCCTCACATTGGGCCTTATCTTTAAACAAATTTGGACGATCTGGAATTAGAAATATGAAGACGAAAATAGAAAAAACAATTTGATGAATAAGTAAGTGGGAATTTTAGCAAAGTTTATAACTGGAAAGCAGATTCCTACAGTCAAGAATTATCTAAAGAAGGATATCGCAGTAGATAAGCTGTTTGGAATTGTGTATGTATACTAAAAAGTGTGAATGTCAGACAAAATGAATTGGCAAAAATTTTACCTTGAAATTCATTTCTCTTCTCTTTCACATTGACATTTTTAAAGAAAACACACACATAAAAATGGAAGTAATATAACCTCTATTTGGATCAGCCTTGCCTACAGTGAACCATCGCCTGGCGATTTCATACTCTTTCATTATTCTCTTTGACACTTAGAAAAAGCAATTACAGTACACAGAAATTTTGTTTTCAATAATTTCGACACAAATTTGTCAAAAGTGTTGTTAGCAAGCGGAAAATATATTTTTTTTTATTAAGTCAATCGTTTTTTTTAGTACATTCGTTTATTAAAACCACAAAAGGCAAAACTAAACTGTATACTCAAAGGGATTAACTGCAAGCAAATAAAGATAAAAAATAATCGCGTTTATTTGAATTTCTAATATTCAAAATTTCAACCAAAAAAGGAAAACTGTAAAACAAACCACAGAAGCTCCGCTGCCTCAACTCAAAAAGAACAAAACCAGCATGTTCTTCAGCCACAGCAGCACGGGCGTAAAACGCCTAATCGCCTCTTGGTGTTGTAGCGCCTTGGCGCTCATGCAAAAATATTTACGCATTTCGCTCATTTACAGTTACTTGCTGTTTTTACTGTGGTCCACACTCCTGCAACCAGCCATCGATATTGACACACGTTGGGTGCCGAAAACCTACTTCACCTCCGTCAAAAAGATCACCTGCATCATACGAATGCACCATCGTCCACTAGCCCTGCTCGAGTCGGGCTTCTTCAGCGCACTCGCTATGCTCGGTTACTTTTTTGGTTATGCGGGTGTGGCAGCAGCCACAGATCGTCGTAAAATTTATGGCAATTCATTGGCCACATTCGAACAAGCAATGATGGGCGTACGCCAGAAATATTACTGGTTATATTTGATCCCCTGGATTGTGACATTCGTCCAAAATTGGTTGAATAATTTGGCGCAATTTTTATTGTTGTTCAGTGGCGCTGAAGTGTATACAGCGCAAAATGTCTATTCGGCAATGTTGTTGTTGTTGACCTACTTTGCTGTGCAATTGTTGCTCGCTAGCGAGGTGGTTTTTATGGCTGTGTGCGGTTGGTGTGCCATGCGGAATATCAACGAGGAGAATGTCGAATGGGAGCGTAAGAAGCAGCAATTTTTTAGCATGGATATTTTAGATTCGGTATTTGGTACGATTAAATGAGATATGTGGATAGGTTTACTGGTGTATTTTATTATATAAAAACGTATGTATGCATGTGTGTATGTCATATGTATAATGGCAACTGTATGCGCTTGGTTTAGAGCAATAAATTTTTGAAATCTGAATGCATGTTTTTATTATCAAAATATGTACATATATGTATAATAATAATAATACAATGGCGCTATTATAACTCTGACGAGTTTTATGGCCGAGCTTCTCTCCCAATTCGAGGTGTGCTCCTTTTTGTTTTTTCCTACTAATTGGGTGGACCTACAGTTTTAAGCCGGCTCCGAACGGCAAATGCATTTTTTGTGAGAAGCTTTTTCATGGCAGAAATACTCTCGGTGGGTATGCCGTCCACTGCCGAGAGGTGACCGCTGCTCTTAAAAAACCCAATAATTGGATTTTTACTAATTAGAAAAATTGTTTTGGTGTTTGGCTCGGACCGTGGTTTGAACCCGAGACCTCTGGCATAGCTGGCGAGCACTCTACCCACTGCACCACAGCGGCCACATGTACATATATATATATGTTTAAATTGGATTATTGCTTGTATGAAAGTTGCCTTTTTCTTCCTGTTCATGCCTTCCAATACATCTTGTCTCCTAAAGTGGTTATATTGCAGTCGGCATCTACATCACACACGGTGGGCAGGAAGCGACGATAGGTTGCATGAAAATGTCGCCAAAAAAGGAAAGTGGGGTTGTGTTATGTGATGTTTATAGATGAAACATCCGTTGAAATTAAAATCCGAGCTGCTCCTTTTTCAAGAATATCCACATTTTTTGTTTTTTTTTGAAAGGATCAAATATTGACGAAATCGAAAATTCGCCAAAGTCCTTTTGTGGGTCCTTTTTGTGTTATTTTATATTTCAGTGGTTATACTTTAGGTCCTGTTCACATTGGATTTTTCCACTACAGGTGTCCTGCTTTCTTTTTAATACCTTTTCTTGTATCCTTTAGCTACCAGATAATGTACTGAAATCGGAAAAATTTGGAATTTGGAGAATTTTCGATTTCGTCAATATTTGATCCTTCCAAAAAAAAAAAACAAAAAATGTGGATATTCTTCAAAAAGTAGCAGCTCGGATTTTAATTTCAACGGATTTTTCATCTATAAACATCACATAACACAACCCCAATTTCCTTTTTTGGCGACATTTTCATGCAACCTATCGTCGCTTCCTGCCCACCGTGCACATGAACAATCTAATGCCGCCCTAATTATGCCGTGTGCACTTTGTAGGATTTATTTTATGAACGCAACTGGTTTAAATTGATAGATACTAATTGCTAGAAAGTTTGTAATAATTTGGCAAAAATGTTAAGAACTCAATGTCAATTACATAAGTATTTGCGTACGCATGTACATTAACTAGGGTGTTTCCTCGCGGTTCTTATTGAAAAATGTTGTGGGATTTTATTAGAGGATTCGAGAACGACTTAACTGCTTTAAATGGCTGCTTTTTCGGATTGTGCCCTATAATACCAGTCATTTATAGCAAAACAAAAAATTAGGGTTGCCACTTTTCATATTTCATATTTTGAGAATAAATTAATAAAATGAAAAAATTATAGCGTATCGTGTATATTATCATTGCAAAATAAATTTTTTTTTTTGAAGGTTGCCACCTGTTTGAATTTTTTTTGCTTAATACATTTTCTAATAATCATTACAAAAAGGGTATAAAATTAAAAAAGTTTAAAAAAGCTGATAAATAAAAAAGATTTTGTTAGAGTTGCCAGATTTTTCAAAAATTTAAAACCAATCTAGGTAAATTAAAATAAAAGTATTATGGCACGTCGCACATAGGGGTATTTTATCAATCTGGGCGGCCAAAACCTCATTTTCTAAACCAGGCCCGATTTCCAAAAAATAAAATTTTTTAGTAGGTCAGGACCCTAACGCATCATTTTCAGTAAAAGTTTATTCTCAAAACTCAAACACAAAGTTTTTACAGTCAATGAAAGTTTGGTCATTCGTGTATTTCTCGCGGCATTTTATAACGTTCTTAAAGTTTCAACATTTCCAATTAATATTTTTACGGTTTTAAGTGCAGTTTTTTAGAATACTGTTATGGATTCTTATAATACAGGTAATCGAGTACAAAATTCATGTTTATTGAGATTTAGTTAGTTGTTAGCGTCTTCTTAATTACATTTTTAAAAAACGATGTATTAAAAAAAAATTTCCCATTTTTTGTTTTCAAAAGGGTTTTTGTTTAGGTGCCCGGCATTCCCCGGCACTGACTCTTTTTTTTTTCTAGATAGGCTGTTCCCTGTTATTTTGATTTCAAGAAAGATTGGTCCCGGGTTTTTCCGGTTTTAAGAAAAACAGGCGATTTTTCACGTTGGGAAAAATGACCCCACCACACAAAAAAAAATTAGTTGTTTTTGGATTCGAGAACACCCATCTAGCAACATATACATCGACGTGCCCCGAATCCAAAGTCCGCTTGTCCAATATACCCCCAAAACTTCAAGAAAATTGCGAAAAGCCCCAAATGGCACATTTCATCGACCTAACCTACTAACATGTATTTCGACGTTCTGAATCCAAATCTGAGGTCGGTTTGGTCTCACTACATCACTTTTTAAAAATGTAAAGCCACACTGAGAGAAAAAAAATATATGGAGGGGTCAAAGAAATTGTTTACCTATTTTGAACACTACTTTCTTTGTTTTGAGTAAATTTTCCTTAAAACATGTTAAAAGGTTTATAAAATATTGTTGTTACATGCGTTACCATGGTTTCATATACTTGTTTTGAAAAAATTCATACATTAAAATAATAAAAATTCTTTAAGCGCCATTCCATTCCCAACTTTCCTTGTTTTGAAGACTTGATTTCTTTAATTTTGAGAAATTAAATTCCCATACAAATCCCCATGGCAACGAATTTGTTTGAATGTTTTTTTATGTTTTTTCCACATTTTTGAGAAAATTTACACAAAACAAAGAAAATTTTGTATTGGGACGCGTGTTCAAAATAAGGAAAATTATGTCTTTGATCGAGAGAAATTTTTTTTTTGAGTGCACATTTTTTTTTATGTTAAATTGAATTGAAATCACCATGGGTAACATAATTAACTATTTAAAGCCAAAAAAGAGTTTTGGCCGCCCAGATTGATTAAATACCCCAATGTGCGTCGTAGATATTTTTTTTTTCGAAAAAATCTAGAAATTCTGATTGCAAAACGAATTTTTTTTAAAGGTTGCTGCCTTCTAAAAAAATTAGATTAGGTAGATACATTAAAAAAATTAAAGTATTATAGCATATCGTGTATTTTTTTCGAAGAAATGCAGAAACTCAATACAAAACCAATTTTTTATTCACGGTTGCCACCTGTTTGAAAAAAAAAAAATAAAAATTTTATTTTATAAATTACATATTACAATACGCTTAGCAAATTTAAGCAGTTTAGGAAAGCTAATTCCTGAAAATATTTTTGCTACGGTTGCCACTCTTTTTTTTTAATTTTAAACTAGGTAAATTAATAAAATAAAAGTATTAACGTATGTCTAGGTATCATATATTTTTGTAAGGCAATGTAGAAACTATCATTGCAAAACTAAAATTGTTTTTGAGGTTGCCACCTGTTTGAAATTTTTTAGTTTACAAATTTTCTAAAAAGCAATTAAATATTAAAATTAGGTTATGAAATTACATTAGTTTAAGAAATATGATAGCTTAAAATATCTGTTTAGCCCTAGTTAGATAATCATATTTTTACATACGTTAAAGATAATCATGCGTAAAATTGACGCATGGTAGGTTTTTCAGCTATATCTTCACAGTTTATTTACAAATTCGCCCTGAACTTGCACAAACTTTATAATATTTTTATGAAATTATTTTGGCCCTTTTGTTGTGAAAATTATTTATTTATTGTTGAGCTCAAGGCCGTTTAAAAATTCCAAAACATAAAAATTTTTGAACTTTTTAAAAAACATTTATTGTCGATATTTCGACATCATTCTGAGGTCATCTTCAGGACTGAAAAACAATATTAAATACGTTAATACATATACATTTACATATATACGTACATAAACTCTTATAAACATAAACAACTTAACTTAACTTAACTTAACTTTGCCTATGTTTTTTCGACTGAACAGATGAGCGAATACAAAAACTTAAACAAGTGAATTTGGAGACACAGAAAACATGAAAATATAAACAATTGAAAATACCGCAAGTGTAAACAAAAATACACAAGAACAACAATACATAGAACAGTAACGTTTAAATATGTATGTATGTATATACATATGTTTCTGTAACCATGCAGCTATCCTTTGTGGTTGTTGTTGGAAATAATTTCAACTCAACTGAGAGGGGACTTTGCACTAACAAATAACACCTATTTTATATATTTTTGTTGTTGGAGAACTAAATTTCGATAAACATGAGCGCAATTGTCTGTATCCATTTTAAAATTCATCCTTCTATTATTAGGGGTGTTCAATATATGTAACATCTCTAGGGTGTACCGCTTGTGATAGTGTTTTTCATTCTCCAATATTGTAACCTTTTCAAATTGTGGATAATGTCCCGTATTGCTGCAATGGTCTGACAAGGCCGTCTTGCCGTCCGAATGATTATTTCGTAATTTTATATTTGATTTGTGAGCGGAAATCCTTGTCTTTAACTTTGT
The DNA here is from genome assembly GCA_960531455.1 of Urophora cardui. Taxonomy (NCBI): domain Eukaryota; kingdom Metazoa; phylum Arthropoda; class Insecta; order Diptera; family Tephritidae; genus Urophora; species Urophora cardui. The sequence continues at coordinate 30,678,369 of OY482673.1, forward strand.
TTTTGTTGTCCCCACATATACCTTTTCGCACACGTGGGACCCGTCACCACTGCATGGAATTCTATATACTACGTCAGATTTCTCGTTTTTTGGAATTTTGTCTTTGGTGTTACTGTATAGTTGTTTCAAGGTATTTTTATATGTAAACGCTATTTTGTACTTATCATTGTCATATATATTTGAGTTCTTCATACGTTCTGATAATCCCGCGACATAAATCGATGATTTGTAAATTTTATTTGTTCGTTCTTCGTTTTTGTTGTCCAAACTGTTGACTCGATGTTGATGAATTATTTTATTTATTAGTGAAGGTGGAAAGGCATTGCGATACAAAATGTTTTTGATTATGCCGATATTTTTCCCGTGGTATCTTTTGTCACTTATTGAAAGAACTCTTTGTACGAAATTTTTAGCGGTATTTAAAATTATTGTCTTTTCGTGCTTTGAATAAAAGTTAATTAGTCTCCCTGATGCAGTAGGCTTTTGATACCAGTCTATGGTTATTTTGTTGTTCCGTTTTATTATTAGGGTGTCCAGATATGGTAACATCCCATTATTTTCTTTTTCGATTGTGAACTTGATTGACTTGTTGTAGTTATTGAGGGTGTTGAGAATAATATCACAATCTTCTGTTTTAATAATGGCAAATAGGTCATCAACATATTTGGTGAGTAACCGTGGTTTATTCTTAGAGTCTTTTTCGAGTCTGTGTAATAATTCTTCCATTACGATGTCCGCTATTATTGGTGACACTGGTGACCCCATTGGCATTCCCGACCGTTGCTCGTAAATCTTTCCATTATATTTGAAGTATGAATTCTCCTTTATGCAAAATTTAAGTATAGTTAAAAATAACTCTTTAGTCAAAACAGTATGCTTTTGTATTTCGTCCCATCTCGAGGTTATAATTTCAATGGCCAAATCAACCGGTACACTGGGAAATAACGACACAACATCTAACGACACTAAAATCTCATCGTCATATATATATGAGCCTCCAATCTTCTGTTTAAACTCCAGTGCGCCTTTTACGTTATATTTGGAGGTCTTGGTCAAGTTTTTAAGAATATTTGTGAGATATTTACATAAATTGTAGGACGGTGCATTAATGGACGAACAAATAGGCCTTTATTTCAAACTTTATTATAGATATGTAAAATAAATGTAAACATTATAAATAAAATATATTTAAATCTGTTTACTATAAAAAAACTAAACCAAAAGAACTTCTTCAATTTTCTCCTGAAATTAGGAAATACCCATTTTCCGTCCCTTTTTGAATAACTTTGCTGCAAAAATCAGACTTTTTGACTTATAATCTAACGCCCTTATTTTACAAAACGCCGTGACTCGTTGCGTCGCAGTCACTCACATTCACTCACTTTCACCTTCACCTAAAAGTTGGTATTTTATAAGCTTTTACGTTTTTTCGTTCGCTCCGTTGCGTAGTCACGACGATTGTCAAACGCTTTACGTAGCCTATTTACCACTTTTATGGTTTTCTTCATTTCCTTAGTAATTTTTGGTGTGTTTTTTTTTAATCGAACTGTTTTATTGATTGGTTAACCCTGGAAAATTGGCAGCTTGCAACCCAATAAACATTTTTTGTTCATTTTCAATTTGAGGTTCATTTGAGGCACATTTTTAGTATGGGATTTCGGGCTGATTCTCAATTTGATAGATTTCATTTTCTCCAATTTCAAAGTTGGTACGAAAGGGAATGCAATCAATAGATGTATGTATGTATTACATATTTGTACTCTAGAGTACAGAAAAATTGAGGGATAGTGAGAGAGTTTGTGTTATGAGCGCAGAAATGGAATGGAATAAATAGATGTATGTACTAGAGCCCTAGATACCCGGGTATCGAGCAATTCGATCTAATCGTTTTTGTTTGAAGCCCGTTTGTTGTTCAAATGCCCGTACAAACATTCGAGCATTGGAGTTTACAAAAAAAAAATGTGTATCGGAAAAACAAAAATAAAAAAAACTACATATAAAGAAAAAAAAATAATAAACAAAAGAAAAAAAAAATTCAAAATACCCGAATTGTTCAAATGCCCGTACAAACATACGGGTAATAAACAAACAAACAACTGTTGGAGCATTTGAACAACAATTGTTCGGGCTACTCGAAAATGTTCAAAAAAAATCGAGAGCTCTAGTATGTACATATGTATTACATATTTGTACTCTGATGTGATGTTTTTCTTTTACCCGTGCGGGTGAGTTTCGCCGGTGCCTTTTGTACAGTCACATGAGTATATTAATACATATATTTTTTAATATGCATACATACATACATATGAGAAACAAACTATGTTTTTAATAAAGTTTGTGTAACTTCACAAAAAGCAACAAACAAATAAAATAAGAGTAAGAAATACAGAATCATTATTACACACAATCATTTTCAACCATCATCATTTCAACCGCAACTGCTGAAGTAAAACAACGAACGCTGATTGAAATTTGCAAACATACAAAATTTCTTCGTTCCTTGAAACCTTGACATGATGAAATTCGTGAAATGATACAAAATGTGAAACAAGTTTTTTTTCAAATGTGTTGTAAGTTATTCTAAAATTGATAAACAATGTTTGATGAACACATGAAAATATGTTTATTTTCAACATATATATGCTGATTCTCAAATTTAGAAACAATATTTTCTCAACGTTTGAGAATTTCTTTTTCAGTGTTTAATGGGAAGTCAACAAAAATAAAAAAATTATTTGTTGACATTATGTGTAAATACATATGTACATATGTACGTGTTTTGTTTAGTTTGTTTTTTTTTTTTGAATAAAATATTTACATACATATATGCAACATATTAAAAAAATGTGTGTGTTAATATAAATATACATATGTATGTACGTGTTATTCAGTGTTAAAAAATAAGATGCATTTGTGTGTTCATGTGTGTGTAAAGTTAAAACGTTTTTATTAATAACTGTTTAATTTAAATCAAAGAAAAAATTTGTTCAGCATCATATTCGGGTTCGCGAGATTGAAACGCGTCGATTGATACCCCGTTTTTTTTTAAATTGGCTAATTTTAGCCGTTGCAAATTAACCAATATTGAATGCTCACTCGAACAAAAGGAAGTGACTCTTTTGACAGTTAAAGTGACCGTTTTCGTCACTTTGCGTTTTATAAAATACCAAAAACGTAACATACTCACCAAAAAACGTAACACATTCACTTCGAGTCACTTACAGTCACTTTCAGTCACCTAAAGAGATACAAAATACGAACACGACAAAAAGTGACTCTGGGTGACTCGTTGCGTCGCGTTGCGTTTTGCAAAATAAGGCCATAAATGAACTGGAAACTCGTTAAGGAAAATAAATGAAATTTTTTTATGAAGGTCGGTCAGACACAATTTTGGAACATATCAAATATTGTCCTCGCGACATATAGCATTTTTGAACTTATTGCATGACCCATTGCCTTTCGCCTTTTTTGGAAGGGCAGTATGTACAAAAGAAGAAAAGGGACACCTTCTCTGCTTTGGGAAGATCAGGTGAAGACCGACTAGTCCTGCCTAGGTATTTCCAATTGGCGCCAGGCAGCACAAAACAGACACGACTGGTGCGTTTTTTTGGACTCGGCCAAAATCGTCTAGGCCGTTAAGCGCTGATTAAAAAGAAGAAGAAGAATTATGTACAATACATAATATAATATGATACACTGGATCTAACGAGTTTTAAGGTCGAACTTCTTTCTTAATTCGAAGCGTGCTCCTTAAATTTGTTTTTCCTACAAATTAGGTGTGCCTACAGTTTTATGCCGATTCCTAACGGTAAATGCATTTTTGTGAGAAGCTTTTTCATGACAGAATTACACTCAGAGGATATGCCGTCCACTACCGACAGGTGACCAATATTTTAAAAACCTAATAATTGACTTTTAATTAGAAAATCTTCTTCTTCTTGATTGGCGCTTAACCGTCTAGACGATTCTGGCCGAGTCCAACAAAGCGCGCCAATTGCTTCTGTTTCGTGCAGCATGGCGCCACTTGGGAACACCTAGGGAGGCAGCATCGCTGTCCACCTGATTTTCCCAACGCAGTGGAGGTCTCCCTTTTCTTTTGCGTTCAGCGGGTTTCGATAGAAATGCTTTCTTGGCCGGAGCGCCTTCGTCCATTCTCACGACATGACCTGCCCAACGCAGCCGCTGGATCTTTATTCGCTGAACAATGTCGATGTCTGTGTAAAGCTCGTACAGCTCATCGTTAAATCTCCGGCGATACTCGCCCACGCCAACGCGCAAAGGTCCACAAATCTTACGAAGAACTTTTCTCTCGAATACTCCAAGTGCCATCTCATCTGATTTTGAAATTGTCCATGCTTCTGCGCCGTACATGAGGACTGGAACGATGAGCGTCCTGTAGAGTGTGATTTTTGTTTGTCGAGAGAGGACTTTACTTTTCAGTTGCCTACTTAGTCCGAAGTAACATTTATTGGCAAGCGTGATTCTTCGTTGGATCTCCGTGCTGACATCATTCTTGGTGTTAATGCTGGTTCCCAGATAGACGAAGTCCTTAACAGTTTCGAATTTGTAGCTATCAACATTGACGTGGCTGCCAAGGCGTGCTGTTTCTTTGTGTGATGACAGGAGGTACTTCGTCTTGTCCTCGTTGACCGCCAAACCCATTTTCTTAGCCTCTTTATCCAGCTTGGAGAAGGCAGAACATACGGCGCGCGTGTTAGTGCCAATGATGTCGATGTCATCGGCGTACGCCAGCAGTTGCACACTCTTGTGATATAAGATGCTTCCTGTATGGTTAAGTTCTGCAGCTCGTATTATCTTTTCCAGCATCAAATTGAAGAAGTCGCACGAAAGAGAGTCACCTTGTCTGAAACCTCGTTTGGTCTCGAACGGCTCGGAGAGGTCCTTCCCAATTCTGACGGAGCTGGTGGTGTTAGTCAACGTCATTTGGCATAGCCGTATAAGTTTAGCAGGGAAACCAAATTCAGACATTGCGGCATACAGGCAATTCCTATTCGTGCTATCAAAAGCGGCTTTAAAATCGACAAAGAGATGGTGTGTGTCGGATCCTTTTTCATGGGTTTTTTCCAGTATTTGTCGTATTGTGAAGATCTGGTCGATGGTAGATTTACCAGGTCTGAAGCCACACTGATAAGGTCCAATCAGATTGTTGACGATAGGCTTCAGTCTTTCGCACAATATACTTGCTAAGACCTTATATGCGATATTCAGGAGGCTTATCCCACGATAATTGGCGCGTACTGTGGAGTCTCCTTTTTTGTGGATTGGGCAGAGCACACTTAAGTTCCAATCGTCGGGCATGCGCTCGTCCGACCATATTCTGCATAGGAGTTGATGCATGCTCCTTATCAACTCTTCGCCACCATGTTTGAATAGCTCGGCTGGCAAGCCGTCAGCGCCCGGGGCCTTGTTATTCTTAAGCCTAGATATTGCTATTCGCACTTCGTCATGATCAGGTGGTGGAACATGCCTACCATCATCTGCTATTGGGGATTCGGGTCGTACATCTTCTCCTTCCGCACTTTCACTGTTGCCATTATCTAGCAAGGAGGAGAAATGATCCCTCCACAACTTAAGTATGCTCTGGACATCAGTTACCAGATCACCGTTATCATTCCGGCAGAAATTTGCCCCGGTCTTGAAACCTTCAGTCATCCGCCTGATTTTTTGATAGAATTTTCGAGCATCGTTCCTACCCGCCAGCATCTCAAGCTCTTCACACTCGCGCCTTTCAGCCTCCCTTTTCTTCTTTCGAAAAAGGCGCCTCTCTTCCCTCTTCGCCGTTCGATAACGCTCCCATACGCTTCGCGTTGCGCCCGCACACAATGTAGCCCTGTAGGCGGCGTTCTTTCTTTCCGAGGCATCGCGACATTCCTTGTCGTACCAGGTGTTTTTGTGGGCTCGCTTGTATCCTATAGATTCCTCAGCGGCGATACGAAGTGAACGAGCGATGTGTTCCCATTCCTCAGATACATCGTTTGGTGAAGGGTTGCTCTCAGAGAGCAGGAGTGAGAGCCGAGTGGTGTATTCATTGGCTGTCTGCGTCACGTGCAGCCTTTCGACTTCAAACTTTCCTTGCTGTCCTGTTGGCACATTCTTTGCTGCACAGAGGCGGGTGCGTACCTTGGCTGCTACAAGATAGTGGTCGGAGTCGACATTGGGACCACGGATTGTGCGCACATCTAGGATGCTGGAGCTGTGTCTGCCGTCGATCATGACGTGATCAATTTGATTTCGCGTTTTTCGATCAGGAGACAGCCATGTGGCTTGGTGTATTTTTTTGTGCTGGAATCTGGTACTGCTAATGACCATGTTTCGTGACCCGGCGAAGTCGATCAGCCTCGTCCCATTGGGACTGGTTACGTCGTGGAGACTGAATTTTCCGACTGTGCTGCCAAAGATGCCTTCCTTACCCACCCTGGCATTAAAATCGCCAAGCACAATCTTAATGTCGTGACGGGGGCAGCGGTCGTAAGCATGCTCTAACTGCTCATAGAAAGTGTCTTTGATCGCATCGTCCTTCTCTTCCGTCGGGGCGTGGGCGCAGATGAGAGATATGTTGAAAAATCTCGCTTTGATGCGGATGGTGGCTAGACGCTCGTTCACTGGCGTGAACGACAGTACTCGGCGGCTGAGTCTCTTTCCCACCACAAAACCAACACCAAATATACGCTCCTCTGCATGGCCACTGTAATATATATCGCAAGGCCCACATTTCTTCTTGCCTTGCCCCTTCCACCGCACCTCTTGTATGGCGGTGATGTCAGCTTTCACTCTTTCGAGGACATCAACCAGCTGGGCAGAGGCACCTTCCCAATTAAGGGTCCGGACGTTCCAGGTGCTTACCCTCAAATCATAGTCCTTTAAACGTTTGCCGTGGTTGTCATCAGAAAGGGGTGGTCTCATCCGAGGCTTTGTTGTTGTTTTCATTGGATAGGATTTTTACGTGGTGGGTCCCAAGCCCGACGCACAACCCGCCCTGCGGGAGTTGTATATTGTTACACGTTTATATAGCGAGCCGCTTGCTCCAAGACAGACGCCCGCTCGCAGCCGCACCTTCTGGTGAACAGACGCTGCAGTTATTCCCCTCAACAAGCCCTTAAACCGAATATGTCGGAGTGGCCTTGTCGAGTTGTCGCCTTCTCACTTTAGTTCACCACCAAACGGGTGTTCGGTGGCTATCCAGAGGACACTGCGCGGAAGTCGTGAGCTGCTTGCTCCGCATGCAAAAGAATCGCTCTGGCCACCCCCAGGTGGATGGCAGTCAGAAGCTTTCCCCACTTACGTGGACTTTTACACACGAAGCCATCCCATTAGAAAATCAATTAAATTAAATTTTGGTGTTGGGTCGGCTGGGGGTTGAACCGGCGACCCATGGTATGGCATGCTAGCACTTTACCCACTTCCCCATAGCTGCCACAATACAACACATATAGTTTTTTATTATACTGGCTCTTCAGTGGGGGGGAGTGAGAACAATAATTCGAAAGGGGATGCGTAATTTTGACGCAGATTATCTTTTTAGGGTTAAAGTTGCCACCTTTTTTTAAAAAATTAAAATAGGAAGGTTTATTACAAAATTATTATAGCATATCATGTATCTATTTTTTTTCGAAGAAATTTTGAAACTCTCAATGCAAATCAAATTTTTTATTCAGTGTTGCCAATAGGGAGTGGGCCTTATAAAAAAGTGTTAGGGTACAGCTAGTAGAAAATGAATAGCTATATACTCATAGGAAAGAAGCAACATTTCAATTAAATTTTTTTTTTTTCTCTTTTCGAAGTACATATCTGTGGCAATTTGCAATAATCGCTTAAGTCGAAAAATATGATTTCGAGATAAATTGATTTTTATATTCGAAGGTGTTTCTTAACAAATCATAAAAATCGATTAAAAACTGTGGACGCAGAATCAGTGAGCCATCCACAATATTACGATCAAATTTTGTAAATAAAACAAAGTGTCATGAAGAAATTTTATTAAGTAAATACGTCTACTTTCGCTGCTATAGCAAGTTTAATATACCTCTATTGTAAGTTAAGCCTACATGTTTTTATTTATATCTTTTTATTGAATTAAGTTATAAGCATGGGGGTTTTACAGAAATATAGTGTTTTAAAAGGAGAATAACGTGGTATATATAACTCGCAATCTTCCTAAGTCGACTTAAGCGATTATTGCTTGTGACCACAGATATATGGCCGATTTTCTGGGAAAGTAAACCAAGTAGTTTTTTTTTTGTCAAATATTGCAAGCACTGGGGTCTTGCGGGGTTCATGACATATTATAGTAGCTGTTGAAAACAGTGGCATTCAATTTTAGTCGTTTTAAATTAAACTTTTCGCTCCTTTTATAAAACGTTGTGATTAAAAAAAAATATGGTCGGAAGTAGTTCAGTAAACAAAAAGTTAAATACAACATGTTTGTTGCGACTAAATTTAGCCGTTCAAGTTTTATCTGTTAGAAAATTAGCTATAATATCATAACACGTAAAGTTTTTAAAAAAGTTTTGTTCCAACTAGTAGTTATGTGAAAAGTAAATGTGCCGCAAAAATCTTATGTAACGTTAGCAGTGCAAAACCAAAAAAGTTTTTTTAAGACATGTTAAAATACGTTTTCATTTAATTTGTTTATATATTTTCTTAATACTATACGTATATCTCACGTTCCAATTAAAAAAAGTTAAACTTCCAAAGATTTGAAGACATTGTTAGCTTAAATAATATGTAACGTTAGCAGTGATTTTTTATCTATATAATACATATAATAAAATTGTAACAGGTCGATGTCTGTACATTGAAGATATTCAAGAAAAACTGATAGGAGAGGTCGTTATTAGACCAGCGGAACCCAAATCTACAATTTTTAGAAGTCTATCTGTCTGTCCGTCTGTATGATTGTGCGCGCATCACGCAAAAACTACTGAATAGAATTGCATGAAACTTTCACCATTCTATCACTTAACGACTAACTTAAAATTCAGGGCAACTTCATTTGGATATCTCATCCAGTTCCCGAGTTATTGACCAAAATGTGGGAAAAATGTGACCAAGAATGTGTTTTTTTACCATAACGCCCGCGTCAAACAAAAACGACTACATAGAAATGAATGAAACTTTCAATAATCATTTTCTGGATGAAAAAATGAGAGCTATTGGAAAAGGGGCATGGCACAACCCATACAAACTTAATCTTTCATGCTGAATATCTCTGGAAGTATTTTCCGTAGGATATCAAAACTTGGAGGGATACACAGTAAAAATTTTAGTTTAATTTTAATACCATTTTGGTATTTATATATAACAATGCCAAAAAGTATAAAATTAAAACCATTCTGGTTTAAAAAAAAAGAAGAGAATATGAGAGACAGAAATTATTCTTGGTCAAATTAATACTTTTTTGGAATTAAATCAAAACCAAATTTTAATTATTTTTAGAATATTTTTGGTATTAAAAATAGTTGAAATGGTATAAAATCTATGCGAAAATTGGAATAAATACTATACTTTTTGGTATTAAATCCAAAGAAAAAACATGTATGTAGAAATGCTCATTTTATTTCATATATTTGTATATATATACAATATTACAACGTTAGAAAATATCACATAGACTTTGTTGTTTGTATTCCTAGATAATAGGATCGGCTGCTCCCTTATCGAGTTGTACCACCGTCAGTAAAAACAACTGGTACAGCTACTGGCCTTTGCCAGAGAAATTTCGGCACCGTCGCGGTGTTGCAGAGATATTGTTGCCTCAAGACTGAAAAAAATAAAACAAAATTTACCCTCAAAATATTCACTTAATCTCCCGTATTACTTACTTGATACAACTGTTCCACCAGGCATGAAAAATTCGCTTTTTTGGGAAATTTGGGTTAATAAATTTAATTTCTGCATTGTACCCATTTCACTTTAATAACTTTTTGTATATATTTATATATGTTGACAAATTTTTTCTAATATTTTTTGGTTTTGATTTCAAACCAAAAGTGAGAAAGAGAGAATTTTAATACTTTTTAAGACTTTATTTTTAAACCATTTTGGTTTAAATGAAATTGTAAAACTTCTCATAGTTTCAAAATAAAAATTTTTGGTATTAAAATTCATATTTAATTCCAAGAATGATTAAATTAAGTACCAAATGATATTAGAAAAAACTATAATTTTTTACTGTGTAGGGATAGGAATAGGGATAGGGATAGGGATAGGGATAGGGAGATATCTCCGAAACTAATCGAGATATTGAATTTAATAGAATTACTTATTTCAGCACTCATCAGCACCTTTTATTTGATACCCATATTGTACTAACACATTTTGGATCACCCTTGGTCCACATATTGGTCGATAACTCCAAAACTGGTTGAGCTATAGAAATAAGGGATATCTTAAATCTTAAAGTAGACATCTGTAATAATAATAATAATACAATGGCGCTATTATAACTCTCACTAGTTTCATTCAATTCCATCATTCCAATTTTTAGTGACCCCCGCACAAACATAAGGACAGACAGACAGTCAGACCGACAGAAATTTTAAAAACAGTTCATTTGGATTCCTCTGGATCCTTTTTTTATTTTCTTTATATCTGCAATGTACAGAGATCAACGGTTACAATTTTATTATATGTAGAGATACTCAGTTTTCGCACGTGTAACGTTAGCAGTGCTATGTGTAACGTAGGCAGTGCCTTATTTTATGTTAAATTACGTTAAAAAATCCTAAAGATTTTGGTAAAGCGGTATGCCATGACCTTGTGGCATCCTTGCTATATAACATGAAGAAAAATTGGGATGATTGTCCCAGCAAGTTCGCAGAAATTAAATCAAACATAATCTGTATCTTGATCTCACTTCCAAATGATGTAACGTTAGCAGTGCCTTTCACGCGCTATTATAACTTTTACGGTATGGTAGCCATCAGACTAATTTTACTCTTAAAATGAAGGTATAGGTCTACCTGATAGCATAAGTAGCAGAACCTTGGACGTTTCTAACATTTTTGTTATTATATCGTATAAACTAAATAAAAACTCCATGCGAATGTAACGTTAGCAGCCAGAAAATTGACCATATATAGTTATTTATTTTTTACAGAAAAAAATTGCCTTAAATATTAAATACCCTAATGTATGTATTAAATAACCTAACTATGTACGTACATCCCCTCATACATTTATGAACTTATCTACGTATGCGCTTGAACTTGACTTTCGAATTTAAAAATAGCTTTTACTACAATCAGTAGGTAAGTACATATGTATTTAAGCAACACTTCAGACTTCTTTAGACGTGGTATAGAGACGTACATACATATGCATAGACTTACATATGTATGCATTAAGCCCTCATTTTATAATTCTTTTTGATGTGTAAACATCTTTGCTGTAGCTACCAGTAATTTCGAAAAACAGGAAAAGTTTACGCGTAAACCGTAAATGACCTTTGTGTTAGTGCACTGCTGCGTCCGTGTGAATCGCTTGGCATTGTCAGTGGTAGGTAAGTAGATAGACATGTACTTACAAATGCTTGCATGCATAGCCGTGCAAATGCAAATATCAACAACAACAGCAACGAAGCGAAGTGAAGTTGTTGTTGTTCTGGTTTTCTGCACCAATGCGACAAATAGGCAAAATAAAAAGGACCAACCTGTTTGAACATGTATGCAAATGTATGGATATGCACACCTACATCTACCTATCTAATTTTCTATACAATATTGGTATCAAATGAAAGGTTTTGAGCAGAACTTCGATATGGAGCTCTTTTCATTGTGACCCCTAGGCCGGGTGTCCAGATATGGGTCAAAACGAGGACCCGGATGATCCTTGAATGTTTCTGAGCAATATTGGTATCAAATGAAAGGTTTTGAGCAGGACTTCGATATGAAGCTCTTTTCATTGTGATCCCTAGGCCGGGTCTCCAGATATGGGTCAAAAGGAGGACCCGGATGATCCTTGAATATTTCTGAGCAATATTGGTATCAAAAGAAACGTTTTGAGCAGGACTTCGATATGAAACTCTTTTGATTGTGAACCCTAGGCCGGGTCTCAAGATATGGGTCAAAAGAAGGACCCGGATGACCCTTGAATATTTCTGAGCTATATTGGTATCAAATGAAAGGTTTTGAGCAGGACTTCGATATGAAGCTCTTTTCATTGTGACCCCTAGGCCGGGTCTCCAGATATGGGTTAAACGTGGACTCGGATGATCTTGCATGTTTCTAAACAATACAAAACAAAACAACATAAAAATCAAAAGTCAAAAACCAAAAACCAAAACAAACAAAAACAACAAAATAGTAGCAGTCACAATGACAACAAAAAATTACAAGAACGATAGTCGCCTTTTAATCCATAGAAAACCAGGAAAAAAGGAATAAGGAAAAGGGAATAAATATCCAATTTCGAAACAGTTTACACATCAATATTCATGAAAACCCGTTATTCACGCTTTAATTATACTCAGCTGTACTAGTACACAGAGTATTATAGTTTTAATCACATAACGGTGGATTGTAACAGAGTGAAATAATCGAGATAGATATAGACTTATATATATCAAAATGATCAGGGTGAAAAGAAAAATCGATTTAGCTATGTCCGTCCGTCCGTCCGTCCGTCTGTCCGTCTGTCCGTCCGTCTGTAAACACTCTAACTCGCGCAAAAATTGAGATATTTTGATGAAATTTGAAATGCAAGTTGTTATCGAGACTGGGACGGTTGGTATTGAAAATGGGCGAAATCGGACCATGACCACGCCCACTTTTCCTATATAGAAATAATCGGAAATTTGGTATCTCAGTCACTAATATAGCTGGAGCGATGAAATTTTACCCACGTGTTGAGCTCAGGCCCCTAGGAAGAAATTTGATGAAATTTTGGAAAATGGGCGGTGCCACGCCCACTTATTAAGGGTCAAACCTTGAAAGTTTTATATGTCATAACTCAGAAACCATTGAAGATATATCGAAAAAATTTGGTACGCGTGATTTACTTACTTAGGCATACGTTTGGACGGAAAATAGTTAAAATCGGTTGACGGCCACGCCCACTTTTATATATGTATATTACAAAGTGACCTAATAAAAACATTTTAAGCGATATCTCTGTCAAATATAAAGATCTATCATTGAAATTTTGTCTCGTGAATCCAACTGCGGACATAAAACGAAAAACACAAAAATTTTGGAAAATGGGCGGTGCCACGCCCACTTATTAAGGGTCAAACCTTGAAAGTTTTATATGTCATAACTCAGAAACCATTGAAGATATATCGACAAAATTTGGTACGCGTGATTTACTTACTTAGGCATACGTTTGGACGGAAAATAGTTAAAATCGGTTGACGGCCACGCCCACTTTTATATATGTATATTACAAAGTGACCTAATAAAAACATTTTAAGCGATATCTCTGTCAAATATAAAGATCTATCATTGAAATTTTGTCTCGTGAGTCCAACTGCGGACATAAAACGAAAAACACAAAAATTTTGGAAAATCGGCGTGGCACCGCCTCTTTTTAGAAGCAGGAATATACGAGATTTCTGAGCCCATAACTAGACAAATAATTTATATATAATGACGAAACTTGGTGTGTACACTTTCATTACTTATGGTAATACACGCTCAAAATTTTAGCGAAATCGGTTGTCGACCACGCCCACTTTTATATATGAGAACTATAAAGGGGCCTAATAAAAACATTTTAAGCGATATCTTTGTCAAATATAAAGATAATTCATTGAAATTTTGTGGCATGACTTCCACAATAGACCGCAAACAACAAATAGAAAAATTTTGGAAAATGGGCGTGGCACCGCCTCTTTTTACACAAAGGGATATACGAGATTTCTTAGCCTATAACTCGACAAATAATTGAGATATTATGACGAAACTTGGTTTATACACTTTTATAACTTGTGTTAATAGCCACGCAAAAATCTATTGAAATCGGTTTATGACCACGCCTACTTTTTAAGAAAGATATTTCTGGAACACCCTTTGGGAATTTGTAACGTGACATCTTTGTAACTTGAAGTCATAAAGGAATGAAATTTTGCACAAAGTATAATATTGATATGCTTAGTTGGATGACTGATAAAAATTTAGAAAATGGGCATGACTACGCCCACTTTATGCAGCACTCGCTTTATATTAAGTGCACCGTGTTTCCATCAAACGCAAACAAACAATGAAAGCATACAGCTGAGTATCTAATGTTCGATTCCACTCGAACTTAGGCTTCCTTACTTGTTTTTTTTTTGTTTTTTGTTCCGTTTTTGCCAAAGGACACCAATTCGTTGTTCAATCCGCTCCGAGAGAAAGCATAAGAGTGATTAACTTTTTGCCAAAAGGAAAGAGTGCTCATTATCAAAAGTGCACAATGCATTTGACATTTAAACGGAAAACACATGCAAACAAGCAAACATATGTACATATGTTATATGTTCGTTTGTATGTTTACTGCAAATGCTTGTGCCTACAAGTCTATAAGTGCTCTCCAAAAATGCATTAATAGCCTGCTTAAGCAGAAGACTTAAGGCAACGACAACGATAACGACAACGCAAAATGTTGCGTCATTGCAGAATTTTTAACCCTTTCAGTAAAAACGTCCAATATATTGTACGCTGTTTATATGTAATTAAAACTTTATTTTCTCACATACCAAAGCTTTTACTGATTAAAAAATGGTTGTTTTCCAACAATTATATTATTCTTCTTTAGATCGTTTCTTTATTTTAATTTCCTGAAAATAATTAAACGCGTTTTTACCTAAATTTTAATAATGCTTAAATTCTGAAAGATAGTCGTGTAAAAATCGATTAAAAACTATTATTTATTGCTGGAATTTAACTTAGAAAAAAATCATCAGTATTAATACAAGTTTAAGAATATGTTTTGTGTAAATAAGAAATAAAAATTATGAATAGTCCGTTATATTGGACAACAGTACTCAGAGACTGTTAAAATGTGCCCAAATTTTACTACTGGTTTTTTATACCAGCTTTATTATATGTTTGCTTTTTATTGAGGATATGACTTCTTGGCATGCTACGACAGACGAAGAGATTCTTGAAGTTTGAATGAGAAAATAGGAAACATATACCACTTTTCAAAATGACTCCACTGCTATTCAAAATGAAAAAACGGTACTTTATGAAGTACTTTGGTGAAGATTTTATGGCAAGCTCCACAAGGATCCATCAAATTCGCATCTTTTTCGATAAGCGTTGGGGTTTACCATTCTCTTTTGAGGAAAATCTTTGTGTTGCTGGACAGGTAATCCCCTTAAAGGAAGAGTTCACCACAAAGCAATATATCTAGGAAATCCAAGTCCATGAGGTACATATAAAGGCCTTTTCTGTGTTAAAAGCGGAAAGCCCTTCGGATTTTACAGTATACGAAGAGTCTTCAACCTCATTGGATGAACTACTTGCGAAATCCATTGGAATGGAATTAGCCACTATGTTACAGCCCAATAAGCACAAAATTATTGAGGGCAAAAAGGGCATGTATTTTTCTTCGATATTTACTTCCATTGTTTCGCCCTGTTCGAAACTTAGGTACGACAGGGGAATAAAATCTGCTGGAACAGTGCGTTTTAGCCAACCGCCACTTCTGTATCATAGAACAATGGCTAAACGGGGGCGTAGTTCTTCTGCTGAATATTACAGTTCGAATGGAGGTAATATTTTCCAAAAGGTTCAACAATAAAGTTGTCAATTTAGGTTCGAACTTCACCGGAATCAGTAACGGAGACAAACCTAACTGGTGCGACAGAGAGAAGAAGAAACAACTTCTATTTCAGCCTAGATTGGGCTACAGAAAATGGAAGCGAACCGCAACATCGCCATTGAAATTACGCACAGATAATTCGAAAGAATGATGTAGTGAGTAGAGTTTCCGGCTGCCATGCCGAGGTCCCGTATTAGAACCAAGCCCGGACCAATACAAGATTAATATAATCAATTTTTGAAGAATAGAAACCGCGGCCAACACTTGGAATGGGCGTCATACCTTCCGAGTTTATTTTTGGCATGAAAAATCTCCTCACACGAAACACATACATATGTACATATATTACCTGTTCGGAGGCGGCTTAAAACTGTAGGTCCACACAATCGGTTGAAAACAAATTAAGGAGCACGCCTGGAAATGGAAAATAACCTTGGCCTAAGACTCGTTAGAGTTGTATTCGCGCCAGTAGGTATATTATTATTCGAAACATATCCCAAAATTTATACAAAAGAAAAACGTCAATCAATGCAAAATGAAAGAATGTTTAAAAAACTTTTATTTCTTGACAAAATTGGAGCGTTTTTATGCATAAAAAGTTAAAATAACTGCTTAGGCTTTTTATAAAGACGAATAAAGCTAACAAATGGCTCTTGAAGAAGTTCTTATTTTTACAGCTATTCGGAACCGCTGTCCAATATATTGGACACGCTATAACGGTAACACCAAGGGACTTACAAAAAATTTTTTTGAAAATTTGAAATCAGCGACCCAAAATTAGTTAGAATACGAATTTTCAGATTTTTCGCTTCACCGGTTAATTTTTTGTACTGAAAGGGTTAATGAAGGTTTAATTTTTCTTTTACTTTTTGTGAGGTTTGCAAAAATGCATTGGACATTTAAAAGTTAGCTTTTCTTAAAACAAAACAGTGGCCACTGCAGTATGTGAGAGCAAAAAAAAAAGACGAAATCCAACAACAAAATAAATACAGTTAAGCATTGCAGCTAAGCAATTTGGTATGCCCCAACGATGGTCTGCCGTACTTTTAGAAAGCCATACTTAACTTTGCTTTGTAAAATTCAAAGTTTTAAATTTTAATACGGAACGTGTGTACTTCATTGCAGTTTACGAGACTTTTGAAGAGCGCACAGCCGATTTTTTTGTTAGTAACTTTGTGTAAAAAATTTGTACTAACCGAAAAATAAAAAAAACACACGAATTTACTTGTACTCGTCGTACTATATGGCATACTAAAAAGGTATTGTAAACTTATTTTACGATAGAAACATTTTTATTGCCAAATGTTTGAAATTGTCTGTATGTACTTATATACATATGTATGATATGCATTTGCAATTGGGTATATATACAATCGTACTAGGGTATCGTTGTTCGCTGACTAAGGGTGCGTTTATGTCGGAGCAATAGAAGAAAGAAAGATAGCAGTGATTGATATACGCTTATCGGAATAGCGCTATTGAGTGTTTATATCGGAACAGTGATAAGAGCAATAGTAGAGAAGAGGTCAATAAACGGAGGTAATAGCGCTGTTCGACCAAAGCATATAGTGCTATTGAGTGTTTATGTCGGAGCAATAGAAGAAAGAAAGATAGCAATGGGTGATATACGCTTATCGGAAAAGCGCTGTTATCTGTGTATATTGAAGCTATGGATATGTCTTTAATGTATTGTGGTACTTAAATGAAAATTTTAGAGTAACCGAAAAGGTTTAAAGGTGTATAATGCCCATTAAGAATTCATTGAAAAATCCTTCCGTATTCTAAAAAAATAGCATTAAATACGATTACACTTTCAAAATTCTATTTTGGTTTTTTCTACTTTGTGGCTTATTATGAAAAATTCACATAGGGACTTTTGGGAGTGGACTACTCATATATGTTCACATACATACATAAGAAATATTTACATATATTTCTGCACACATATTTATCTACATATTTAACCTTTTTTTAATTTGAAAGGTTAAATAAAAACTAGTAAACCCTTCCACGCGCTGCTGTGGCTTTCGATTACACTGTGTGACAATTTGAGGGTGGAAGACCACATATTTCCACATTTGACAGTTTTTTTGATTGTCATTTTAAATTTGGCTTCCCCATAAAATTGGCAGAGTATGAATGGGCTGTAAGCCGATAGAATCTTATTAATAAAATATAAAATTAAACATATACCAAGATAGTTACTGGCTATTTTTATTTTCTGTGGACCTAGGTTTTTTTATACAAAGATTTTGTGCGAGGAGCCCCATAGTGAAGTTGTATGCCGAATAATTTTCTAGAATATGTTAACCTTAAAGCGACCTCCAAAAGGACATTTGTCGCAGTCCTCTTTTTCTTTCTAGTTTTCTTTCATATGACATTTCAAATTTAAAAATATAACAAACTATACGGTAAGACTGAATTTTTGAAAAGATGGCAACCCCTTTTTCTAAAAATTATAATAAATTACTTATTTTCACACAAAGCCCTTTAATATGACAACTCAAATTTAAAAATCAAACAAACTATAGCGTAAAACTGAATTTTTGAACAGGTGGCAACCCTTTTGGTAAGCTCAAACCCTTTCATATGGTACATGAAATTTAAAAATTAAACAAACTATATCGTAAAAATGAAATTTTGAACAGGTGGCAACCCTTTTTGTAAAAATTATAATAAATTATTATAATAAATTACTTATTTTCACACATGTGACACCTCAAATTTAAAATCCAACAAAGTATATCGTAATACTGAATTTTTGAACAGTAGGCAACCCTTTTTATGGAAGTTATGTTAAATTACCCATTTTAAAGTAAAGCCTTTTTATATTAGCAGGCAAAGCCCTTTCATATGACACTTTAAATTTAAAAATCAAACAAACTGTAGAGTTTAATTGAATTTTTTAAAAGGTGGCAACCCGTTTTATAAAAATTAGAATAAATTACTAATCTCCGGGCCAAGCCCTTTCATATGGTACCTCAAATTTACAAATCAAACAAACTGTAGCATAAAAACGAATGTTAGAACAGGTGGCAACCCTTTCTTAAAAAAGTCTAACCTTCCTGCACATCTACAGGTCAATCCCTTTCATTAGACACCACATTTTCCGAAATCGGTACAACGGTGTAAAAGTTATGGTGCGTACAAAAAATCGCTTAGCGTAATATACATATATAAAGATTATTCATAAAAAGTAATAAAACACATAAACAATATCCCTCTTATTCATAAAAAATAAAATAGATTTATAAAGTTTAAAAAATCGAAAAATTTTATGAAAATGTCACTTAAAAATTTTTAAACCCTATTTTATTTTCTACGAATGAAGTCGTATATATTTACTAACGTGTGGACTTCATTGCACATTATACGGCCGTCCACAGCTTATCCAAGACAAACCTATTGTGGTGATTTGGATTTTTTTGATCCCACAAAGGTTGTCTTTTAAAAATTGCACCGATGAAACTTTCTGTGTCCATAATGAATAGCGCTAATCGACTAAAGAAAATCAATGAATTAATTTTCTTCGCTCTTATACTTTGATACGCGCTTATAGCACAGCTCCGACATAAACAGAAGTACAGAACTCCCATTTTCAATTTTCGTCGCTCTATTGCACTCTTTCTTCTATTGCTCCGACATAAACACTACACGCGTTTCCCATAAGGTATTTTCTCTGCTATGATAATAGCGCTAATGTGGTGAATTTCTTTAGTCACCCACTGCTCCGACATAAACAGAAGTACAGAACTCCCATTTACAATTTTCGTTGCTAGTATGCTCTCTTTCTTCTATTGCTCCGACATAAACACTATACGTGATTTCCGTAAGGTATTTTCTTTGCTATTATCTGTGGTGAGCTTAGCGCTTATCGCAGCTCCGACATAAACAGAAGTACAGAACTCCCGTTTACAATTTTCTTCGCTATCTTTCTTTCTTTCTTCTATTGCTCCGACATAAACGCACCCTAACTGCATTAAAGTTCGTGCAGTCAAAGTTAAAGCCGCGCACACACACAAAATACACGCATAAAATATACAATGGGGAATGGAATGGAGGCGATTGATCCCAGTAGATGGAGCAACAACGAAGCTGTAGTAGAATGAATATGGATTCATCGTATTTTTATTTTTAATTCACAGGTAAATCCGCTTTAACATGAACGCAGTCATTAAGAATATGTGGTGGCCTTTCGATGCTCGTTTGGATTTTGCAGTCGTTACTTGCCATCACTGCCTCGCCATTGTGTTATGAACATTGATTTTCGTTGGAAACCTTTTTAAATGAACATCCACTGACACTAAGAGCTTATGAAATATTAAGAAGGGAAGAGAAAATGCACTATGACATGATTTTTTTTTTTGGCAGAGAGAAATCGAAGGGTAGGAAGAGAAAGAGAAATGTGTATTGAGCTCTTTGTTACTTCTAACATAACTTAAAGCAAGTCCAGTAATCGGCAGATCATATCTGGCGAGCTCAAACTTATTACACGTGAGTCGACACTAATCCAGGCTTTGACATTTTGACTCACACGAGTAAATGAGCTCATCATACACACACACATACACATATACCAATGTAACTAGGGTTGCCAGATACCTTTTCCAAAAAAATCAGTACATTGCCTTCCAAAAAAAAAAAAAAAACAATATATGCGGAGAAAATCGTCTTTATTACTGGCATTTTGTTTTTGTTTCCGTATCGTTAACTGTCAATCATATTTCTATGGCATTTAACGTTCGCGTTGCTTCCTCCTTCCTAATTTTTCATGGTTATGCCACGGTTATGCTCACGAGGAAAACACCGATGAAATTCGGACACATTTTCGTCATCGGTGAGAGGTGGTCACGCTTAAATCGATGATTAGAGCGCACATACACAAGATAACACATTATTGCCCGAAACCTCGGCGTGCTGGGTGCTTGTTTCACCCAGTGATGCCAGATAATCTCCGCTAAAATTCCCACAGAAATTGGAAAAAAATCCCTAATGTCCCACATTTTAAATAAAAAAATCCCACAAAATTCCCACCGAATTTAAAGCATTTATTTCAGTAATATAAGAATATATAACAGGCAAATACAGTTTTTTTTATAGCTTAAAGTATCAGTTGTACAAATTATTTGCATTGTGCAAGTGGATATGATTTTTGTTGGTTTTAAAGTTGAAGCAATTAATATTTTTGGATTGAAAGGCAACTCTTACTTTACTTATACTATTTACACGATTGTTTTTAGAGAAATCAAAAACAATATCGGGATCTAAAAACTGAAATTCTTCGAAAACACCGTCAAATAGAAAACGTGATATTATCTGAAAAGTAGTAGCTTCATTGAAGAAGTTAATAACGTACTTAAAATATCTAAAATAAGCCTTGCTTTGAGTTATTTCCAATTCTTCATAAATAGTTTCTGCTTTTTTACGCTTATCTTCAAATGAGGCCAGGCAAAAAAAAATTCTTTCGATTATTAACAATACAGTACGAATGTGCACAATGAAAAATAAATTACCTAATACCATGTCTCCACATAACGTGTTTCGCTCTTTGTTTCTGCATTTTCTCTCTCAATCTTGTTTCGACACGGAAACCAGTGCCGAAGCTCGCCAATTTCCATACAAATTTCTGAGAGCGAGTGAAGATTGAAACACTGTTTCATTCTGAATCATCTTGCCAACCTCGATGATATCGATGTCTTCTCTAATTTTGTATCGAAAATCTATCTAAATCTCACACAGACCAAAACAAAAACGCAAAATATAAGCAAACATACAAACATTTAAGAAGAGCAAGAAAGAGAAATGTTAAACTGAATCACGATCAGCCACGTGGAGACGGGTTATTGAGCGAGATGTTTTGCTACATGTTTCTCTGTTGAATCAAGTTATGTGGAGACGGGCTTTAAGAGTGGCGATTATTAACACGCTTTTATTAGTTTCACCCGTATGCATGCATGTATGTGTTTATGTAAACAAGTTACGTATACGCAGTGCAGTTCACTGTATGTTTACTTGTACGCATGTACATATGTATGCAACCGGCTCCTTTTTGCTTTGCATTAGTTAAAACGCGAAAGCGATTCATAAACTGAATGGGAGTTTTTCAGTGTGAGATGTGCTCATTTTAAGTTATACTATAAATCAGTGATCTCCACCAAGCCCTTATGGAAGCGCGGGCACCGTTACTTTGAAATAAAAATCATGGCCGACAATAAGAGCAAAAAAATTGCGACCACCCACTTCCTCCATTATTAAAAGTACACCCGAAAAATTTTGAAAATTTATAAATTGATATTTTTTTTATGGTGCTGGTGTTGTGCGTTTTTATATTTTTCATTATTTGCGCACGCTTTAATAGTTAAAGTTTAATTTATACATAGGTACTATAAATTTTATAGTATAAGTTTTATAGCTAAAACAGCGCCATCTGATTGAATTAATCTCATTAGCAAATATATTGCGTATTTTTAGGCACAAAGAAATAACTCATATGCATACAGGTGAAGCTAATAAAAATGTGTTAAAAAAAATCTACATAAGTACATACATATCACACTATTGAATTCCGTATCAAATCTTAATTTACATCAATTTGTCTCAGTGTGTAGGCGGCGACTCGCTGTAGCCCGCTTCTGCAGAACATAAAAAAGAAAAATGGAAGCCAAAAATAGCGTGTACACGAACCCCGTCGGAATTGATTGCTTTGTAAATTCAGGTTACATTAAATACTTTTAAAAGTGTTCAATATAATAAAATAAACAAACATCATAATTTGTCTTCCAGGTCTGATAGTGAAAAAATTGTTTGATACAAAAAAAATTCCAAAATTATTCCTTTATATGTAATTTCACATAAACTAATAGTAATTTTGCGCCGCTGTTCCTAATGGGTATAGCATTAAACTTCGTTTGTAGGCGAGAGGATAGAATGCGCGGTCGCGGTGATTTTCGGCGCGCTTGCCTATGCTTAAGCGCGGTACAAAAACAAAAAGCGCGGAAGCGCGATAGCTGTGAAGACCATTGCTAGAAATTATACCTATGTAGGTACCTATGTAAACAGTTCTGCAACCAAAAAATCCCTTATTTAATATGGACGACAACAAAATGTCCCTTTTTTCCCTCTTTAAAAATTTTGCGGTGAAATATCCCTCAAAAAGGGAAATTTCCCTCAATCTGGCACCACTGGTTTCACCTAGAAAATTTGATCGATTTGAGAGTCCCGAAATTCTCTCACTCGTCGGAGTACACAACAACAATTACACGTTGCTCGTCGAGTATTGTCGTAAGCATAACCACGGCATTACAAACGTCAAATGAAAACAGTTGGAAAATTAAAAACAGTGCAGGGTGCTAAAAATTAATTTTTTTAGTGTCGGCTGAAATTCAGTATAAATCAGTACAAAATTGAATAAATCCGTATTTCCTAAGGTTTTTAAAACCATCAGTACGGAGTACGAAAAATCAGTGTTGTACTGATCAAATCAGTACGACTGGCAACCCTAAATGTAACAAGAGTCTCCCTTAACTCACCAACATAAGGCTCACAACGCTCCAAATAGTGATCAAAGGAATTTCATCAAGTAAGGCGGGTATAAGCCAGACCCTTGAAAAATTATGAGAGAGATTGTGTGGGAGAGCGCAGAGCGATGTACGCTATATTGGCTAAAATTCGTGTGATGTTTCTCCTTTACCTCAACTGAGTCACAATGCCGGGGTCTGGTATAAGGTATCTCTCAAAAGAGAGGAAAGGAGGAGAAAGAGAAAAAAGTTAAGTTATATGAGCATGCATGAGCGAAGAGAGCACAATGTGCTTGGAGCGTAAATATTTGTGTACGTACACACAACGCTTGTCACGATACGACTAGATAATACCTCATATACTCAAGCCTTATTATAAGGTAGTTAAACTCTATATACCTTACAAGAACGAAGTAAGGTTTCCTCTCATAGATAGAGAGAAATCCTTATGACCTAATGGCATCAATGCAGGCAAATGAGCCTTATTATAAGGTTTTGTACATACAACTGACGTTCCTTAGAAATTTTGGGCTATACATTATAAGTCTAATGAATATTCCGGAAACAAGGCTTATAACGTTCCCTTTTTCTGATTCCCTTCCAAATTTTCTGCACCAACAGTCTACGTACTTCTCCCTCAACAGCCGCACTCAGGCCTACAAAACTTACCCAACCTTTGTGCGGAAGCGAGACATCCACCATTGATAATCTATATATTAATAGGCTAACATTTTTTCCATACAAACAATTGCCAGGCTGTTGAGCACATTTAACATACTCATATCTTGATATGGATGTGTTCGTATGAGTCAGGAGCAGTGCATAGGCATATAATTTTTTCTATAAATTATTTAATTTGTTTATAATTAATAAATAAAATTTTTAGTTAAGAGAAATAGATAACGTAAACGTGTTTACAAATATCGTAAACCCAGTTGAAGAGTCGCTTTAATTTAAAAGCGCTCTCTCTATTTTATATGCATTGGCCCAGTTTACGCTCAGATAAAAATCAACGCGGCCAAATATCTCCATTGCTTTTCCTTTAAAGCGAAAAATGAGAGAGGGCGGGAGAGCACACTGAGTAATTTTAATTTTGACCAAGGCATATCTAACAGGTAGGCTCGGCGGCGTATTGAAAAACATATTTTTTTATTTACAAAGGTAGAGTGTAATGTCAAAATTAAAGCGAATTCATATCATGGCCAATAGGAATGGACGAGCCCCAAGCGAATTCAGATTTTAACCACGGCGAAATATCATTTTGACATTACACTCTACCAATTACAATAACAAAATACATGGGAAATTTCTGAATTCGCCACCGGGCCTACCTTCCTAGATCTGCCTCGATTTTGACCATGATTTCGCGTCGGACAGTGATCAAAAGGACAAATCAGTGTTGCGGTACAACTGGAATTTGGAAAGTGTTGCTTATCTCCGCGAAAAGGAATAATTTTTGTACGAATACAAAGTTGAAAAAATAAATTGCATGGTCGAATTTCGAGCACCGGCAATACTAGTATAGATTACAGCTGAGCTAGTGTGAGTAAGAAACAAGAAAATTTCATTGTGGGTTATGAAATGTATCCATATAGCAAAACACGCTCATACACATGCACCTATATGAGTGCAGAACAACAACTAGTCACATTTTATGTTGCCCGGCAACACATTCGCACGTACGCAACTGTTGCAGCAACAATCCGAGTAACACAGCGCATTTTTTAGTATTTCAGTGTACATACTCTCATATTAGATGCATGCAACAGCACCAGCGACATGCGACATGCAACACGTGAGCGTGACATGTGAAGGCTGATAGCACACGAACACGCTCGCGATGAATGGACTGAGGGAGCAAGGGTAGACGGATGGGCAATCGACGCGGCGGACGGATGTACAACTCGTCAACAACGCAACACAGCAGCCATTCTAAATCACGAGCAGCACATACAATATGTACATTTGTACATGCAAACAAAAACATGTACAACAACAATACAAAAAAATAATGCAAGAGCCGCTGTGGTGCAGTGGGTAGAGTACTCGCCTGCTATGCCAGAGGTCTCGGGTTCAAACCCCAGTCCGAACCAAAAAATTTTTTCTAATTAGTAGAAATCCAATTATTGTTTTAAGAGCAGCGGCCACCTCTCGGCAGTGGGCGGAATACCCTCCGAGTGTATTTCTGCCATGAAAAAGCTTCTCACAAAAAATGCATTCGCCGTTCGGAGCCGGCATAAAACTCTAGGTCCACCCAATTAGTAGGAAAAACAAAAAGGAGCACACCTCGAATTGGGAGAGAAGCTCGGCCATAAAACTCGTCAGAGTTATAATAGCGCTATTGTATTATTATTAGTAACAACTCAAACTGCAGCTCCAGTCTTGTGTAATATTAGCACTTGAACGTGTGTCGCAGTTTGAGTGCCTACACGGTTGCAACAGGCACTGGCGCTGTGACTCTGCCCCTGCCTCTGACACTGGTCGTTTTGGTCAACCGGTAATGTGCGCTATGCTGATGAATATCCTCATATCCGCATACACTGACGATGCTAACGGATGCGCCGTCGTAGAAAATATACACATTTCACTTAGTTTATGCAATAAAACACATGCACACGATTATATATCTATATAACTAGCGGCGAAGAAGACATGGGATATGGACAAGGGAAAATATATTGAGAGAGCTGGAAGCTGGAGGATTTTACGTGCTTTAAGGCATTTTATAACCAGTTGCACTAACTTTGTAGGCACTATTGATTTTGTATAAAAAAAGACTGTTTGGAGCTTTATTTTGAATTGATAAGGCACAGAAGTTTTATAGGTTAAATCCACGACATGAACCAATTCTCCAAGTAATTGTAAGTATAGTTCGGGCACGAACCATTAGAAACCAAGTTTTAAAACCTATGCAACACATTTCAAAGCATATTGCAAAAACTAATCTTCGGTGGACGATACACTGTCGATCATCTCACAAGAGATCCATGGACAGATTTAGAAACTCTACTGGGAGGATCGAAGAAAATCATCTACACAGACGGATTAAAAACAGAATATGGTACTAGATCGACTTCAGGTGCAATTGTGTCGGAGATTTATGCCATACTAAAAGCAGCAGAATGAATACTCGATGAGAGGTGGCGGGGACATCAAATTCGTAACTGCAGTGACAGCCAGCCTGCACCAGAGGCACTGGAAACTGCGCGAAGCTTGGCTCCGTAGCAAAATGGAATACACTTCAACTTATGTGAGTACCCGGACACTGCGGTGTTCAAGATAGCGAACTGGCTGATGAATTGGAAAATTGTGAACCAGCAGAAGAACCAACTGGAACCCAGCCAATAAAAGAGCAACTTTAGCTTTTTAGTTTTAGCTGGCACTGTGAAGTACATCAGGGACTCCATGAGGGAAACTCACGGGAGACGCTGGAAGTCTACAGATTCCTTTAAAATTACAAATTACTTTCTGAAGAAGCCTAACAGGAAGGTAGCAAACTTCCTCCTCAAGCAGAGATGGAGGTAGCTTCGTACTCCTGTGGGGTTGATTACAGGATACAATTCATGGGGACAGAGAGATATAATTATGCCTATTTTGTCTGGAGGAGAACGACAACGGCACAGAGCATTTTCTCTGCACCTATTCGACCTTCGCTAGACTAAAGTTTCGCATGCTCGAAGCGGATGTATTGAGAATGGCGGATGCACATTCTCTACCACTCAACAAACTTCTCAGATTTATTAAATAATGTGGGAAGTTTGCATAAGAACCCTGATTCCACTATGTCACCTTCTCCCCTACATCCTGATCCTTTCTGAAGGCCTTAAGTACAATGGACAAAGTTTTTCCCTGCCTACCGCTATACCATTCCATTCCAGCAAAAAAAATTTCGCCTACTTTTAATGTTGTGTAGTGCGAACCAATCCACCACTACTTGATGGTTGAGGCCAGGACATGAAACATGTGATTTTACCGCCTATGTATGTACATACAAATAATGCTGAAACGGATAGAAACCTAAAATGCAAAGGCAAATGTTTTTATATTCCGACGGGCTCTTGAAAATGGACAAGTCTTCACTTAAAATAAGGTCCAAAATTTTCGCCATACACAGAGAAAAAAGTATTATTTTCACATTTAAAAAGAATCGACCAGATTTTTGGTAAATATTACAATGCTGGTTTTTTATACTCAGCTGTACTAGTACACAGAGTATTATAGTTTTAATCACATAACGGTGGATTGTAACAGAATGAAATAATCGAGATAGATATAGACTTATATATATCAAAATGATCAGGGTGAAAAGAGAAATCGATTGAGCCATGTCCGTCCGTCCGTCCGTCCGTCCGTCCGTCCGTCCGTCCGTCCGTCTGTCCGTCCGTCCGTCCGTCCGTCCGTCTGTAAACACTCTAACTCGCGCAAAAATTGAGATATTTTGATGAAATTTGGAACGCAAGTTGGTATCGAGACTGGGACGGTTGGTATTGAAAATGGGCGAAATCGGACCATGACCACGCCCACTTTTCCTATATAGAAAAAATCGGAAATTTGGTATCTCAGCCACTAATATAGCTAGAGTTTTAAAATTTTACCCACGTATTGAGCTCGGGCCCTTATGAAGAAATTTGATGAAGTTTTGGAAAATGGGCGGTGCCACGCCCACTTATTAAGGGTCAAACATTGAAAGTTTTATATGTCATAACTCAGAAACCGTTGAAGATATATCGATGAAATTTGGTACGCGTAATTTGCTTACATAGACAAATGTTTTGACGAAAAATTATCAAAATCGGTTTACGGCCACGCCCACTTTTATATATGTGTATTATAAAGTGACCTAATAAAACCATTTTAAGCGATATCTCTGTCAAATATAAAGATCTATCATTGAAATTTTGTCGCATGAGTCCAACTATGGACATAAAACAAAAAACACAAAAATTTTGGAATATGGGCGGTGCCACGCCCACTTATTAAGGGGCAGACATTGAAAGTTTTATGAGTCATAACTCAGAAACCGTTGAAGATATATCGATGAAATTCGGTACGCGTAATATAATTACTTAGTCAAATGTTTTGGCGAAAAATTATCAAAATCGGTTGACGGCCACGCCCACTTTTATATATAGGAAATATAAGGGGGCCTAATAAAAACATTTTAAGCGATATCTCTGTCAAATATAAAGATCAATCACTGAGATTTTGTGGCAGGAGTCCAACTATGGACATAAAACAAAAACTACAAAAATTTTGGAAAATGGGCGGTGCCACGCCCACTTATTAAGGAGCGAATATTGAAAGTTTAATAAGCCATAACTCAGAAACCGTTAAAGATATATCGATGAAATCTGGTACGCGTGATATATTTACTTAGCCAAATGTGTGGACGAAAAATTACCAAAATCGGTTGACGACCGCGCCCACTTTTATATATGTGTATTATAAAGTGACCTAATAAAACCATTTTAAGCGATATCTATGTGAAATATAAAGATAATTCATTGAAATTTTGTGACATGAGTTTTACAATAGACCGGAAACAAAAAATAAAAAAGTTTGGAAAATGGGCGTGGCACCGCCTCTTTTTAGACAAAGGGATATATGAGATTTCTTAGCCTTTAACTCGACAAATAATTGAGATATTATGACGAAACTTGGTTTATACACTTTTATAACATGTGTTAATAGACACGCAAAAATGTATTGAAATCGGTTTATGACCACGCCTACTTTTTAACAAAGATATTTCTGGAACACCCTTTTGGAATTTGTAACGTGAAGTCTTTGTAACTAAAAGTCATAGAGGGATGAAATTTTGCACTAACAATAATATTTGTATGCTTATTTGGATGATTGATATAAATTTTGAAAATGGGCGTGGCTGCGCCCTGTTTATGCAGCACTCGTTTCATATAAAATACACCCTATATCGAACAAACGCAAACAAACAATGAAAGCATACAGCTGAGTATCTAATGTTCGATTGCACTCGAACTTAGGCTTCCTTACTTGTTTTATATTAAAATCAAAATATTGAAAAAATGAACTATGAAATATTTAACTGAACTAAAACTTATTCCATATCGATGACTGAGAAT
This sequence comes from Urophora cardui, assembly GCA_960531455.1. Lineage (NCBI taxonomy): Eukaryota > Metazoa > Arthropoda > Insecta > Diptera > Tephritidae > Urophora > Urophora cardui. Next base: position 30,707,749 of record OY482673.1, read on the forward strand.
AAGATCGCCCTATTTCAAAAATTGTTTCAAAAACGCCCTATTTGAAAAATTGTTTGAATAACGTCCTATTTCAGATTTTGCTTCAAAAACGCCCTATTTCAGAGAAAATTCCATATATATTTCTCTGAAATAGGGCGTTTTTGAATAATTGTCTGAAATAGGACATTATTGAAACAAATTCTGAAATAGGGCGTTATTCAAACAATTTTTGGAATAGGGCGTTTTTGAAACAATTTTTGAAATAGGGCGATCTTATTCTCAGCCGTCGATATCAACCTATTTTGGGTTATTTTTTGTTTCTAAAACGAAATATTGCATAAAATCAGAAATTTTGTTTTAACCAAAACTCTGTTTGATTTCATTTTTAATATAAAAATAGTACTATTAACCAATTTTTGGTTGATTCTTTTCTCAGTGTAGCCAGTATCTATATTAGAATTCATATTAGAATTCGCGCTTGACCTGTCACACTCTAAACTAAAACTGGGTATATTAAGCTCGCTTTTGACTGAGTTTCAACCTCGTTTCCGCTTTTCATTTCTTTTCCTGTTTTTATACTCAGCTGTACTAGTACACAGAGTATTATAATTTTGATTTCCTAACGGTGGATTGTAACAGAACGAAATAATCGAGATAGATATAGACTTATATATATCAAAATGATCAGCGTGAAAAGAGAAATCGATTGAGCCATGTCCGTCCGTCTGTCCGTCTGTCCGTCTGTACGCACGATAACTCACGCAAAAATCGAAATATTTTGATGAAATTTGGAATGCAAGTTGGTATCAAGACGAGAACGGATGGTATTGAAAATGGGCGAAATCGGACCATGACCACGCCCACCTCCCCTATATAGTAAAAATCGGAAATTTGGTATCTCAGTCACTAATATAGCTGGAGCGATGAAATTTTACCCACGTGTTGAGCTCAGGCCCCTATGAAGAAATTTGATGAAATTTTGGAAAATGGGCGGTGCCACGCCCACTTATTAAGGGGCAAACATTGAAAGTTTTATGAGTCATAACTCAGAAACTATTGAAGATATATAGATGAAATTTGGTACGCGTGATATATTTGCTTACGCAAATGTTTTGACGAAAAATTGCCAAAATCGGTTAACGACCACGCCCACTTTTATATATGGGTATTATAAAGTGACCTAATAAAAACATTTGAAGCGATATCTCTGTCAAATATAAAGATATATCAATGAAATTTTATGGCAAGATTCCAACTAAGGACATAAAACAAAAAACGCAAAAATTTTGGAAAATGGGCGTGGCACCGCCTCCTTTTAGGAGCAGGAATATACGAGATTTTGGAGCCCATATCTCGACAAATAATTGATATATTATGACGAAACTTGGTGTATACACTTTTATTACTTGTAGCAATACATGTTGAAAATTTTAGCGAAATCGGTTGACGACCACGCCCACTTTTATATATGGGTATTATAAAGTGGCCTAATAAAAACATTTTAAGCGATATCTTTGTCAAATATAAAGATAATTCATTGAAATTTTGTGGCATGAGTTCTACAATAGACTGGAAACAAAAAATAGAAAAATTTTGGAAAATGGGCGTGGATACGCCCACTTCATGCAGCACTCGCTTTATATAAAGTACACCGTGTTTCCATCAAAGGCAAACAAACAATAAGCATACAGCTGAGTATCTAATGTTCGATTCCACTCGAACTTAGGCTTCCTTACTTGTTTGTTCATCTTTTTTTGTTAGCCAACACTCCATTTCATATTCTTGCCTACAAAATTTCAGAATTCCCAACATTTAACAACAATTCATGGTTGCTTAGTTAGTTGATGTTTTAGTATGTTGCTTTTATTGCTTTGTTTGTTGCTGTTGCTTTATTTGTTGCTGCAGTTGTTAGATGGATGGCAGGATGGACAACATACAAAGCATTGCTGGGCAGTTTGTTTGCGAACCATTCGGAAAATGTCAAACGCGACAAACGTACGTAATAGTTTGCGGAAACAGATCAATTATTAAAAAATTGCAATTGGTGTTGGTTGCTGTTGTTGCTGCTTCTGTTGGTTGCTGTTGTGCACTAAGAGTATTTGAGGCTTACGTGCATACCGGTAGGTAGGTAGGTAGTAACTAAAACGGTTGTAAATACTTTCACACAAACATATGTATGTACTTCGATGTGAGCTCACATATCTCTGTGTGACTGTCTATTTCAGGTTAATATTTGTCATTGGTTACGTGCAAAACGTGACAAAGTGCACGCAATGAATTGTTATTCAATATTCTATTATGCAACACACAAATACAAACATGCATACACGCTGCTAAAAGTTACGTTATTTATTGTTATTGCACCGCAGTCAGGCAGATACATAAGTTAGCTTAAAACGTTAATATTGCAACCTTAAATTAAATATGTATTGGTTATTGCAGGGCGGTTTCCGGGGAGAAGACTTTGATGAATGGAGAGCAATTTAAGCGACTTCAAGATTTTTTAATTTGTGTACATTAAGTGCTTCAGCTGCAACAAGACGTAAACTAAAATTGTATAGGAAAAAAAACGATACAATCAGTATCCGTTTATTGCTATAGACATCTAACTTTATATGGAATCAACATTTGTTCGAATATGTGCTTTTTGAAGACTAATTGGGCTCAGTGTAATATTCATCTTGCTTCCTTTTCGGCAGTATCTAGTTCTCTTGGCATTATGTAGATATGTATGTAAAAAGTTGTCAAAAGTGACAGAACTGTCAACTAAGAAAATGTGTGTAGAAAACTAATGATTTTCTCTCAATCTTCTTTTTACAGCATCAAGTTTTATTAAAACCATCTTTATGTCTATTTTTTACTGAAAAAATGATAGTTTAAGAAATTCAATGTCTACTTTTTACTATAATTTTTAAGATAATTTTTTACTGCAGAAGGCGGATTGTCTACTTTTTACTGGCTTTTTACTTTAAGTCTCCTTTTTATTGCAAAATAAAATTATGTCTGCTTTTTTTACTACCAAAATATTTTAGGTCTACTTTTCACTGCTAAAAATTTCTAAGTCCATTTTTTACTGAGAAAAAAATGATGTATATTTTTTGGTGAAAAAATAGATTATCATGCCTATTACGGTATCCGACGGATGTCACTCCCGCGAATGCCATCCGATTCGCACTCCCCTCGCTGGACAAATTTCACGCTATTACCATAACCGTCGGATTACTCCTTTATCGATTCACCCTGCGTATCGTGTCAAAAGCTTTTTTACATTTTACTACATTGTCAGTTGTGATTTATTTGCATTTTAAAAAAATAAAATTGAATAAATTGAAGTAAAATTTAACTTTTTTGCAAATCTATTTGCGTTTTCAATAATTTAATTTGGTTACTTCTTGGAAGCACTCTTTGTTGTGTTTGCGGACTTGAAGCTGTTCCAATTTCGTGCGAAGTACTCGCTAAATTTTGTACGGTTTCGAATTATCAACGGATGGTTCGCAATCAACGCTTATGTTTTGATCATAGCGGTACAGAGCCTACCAAAATGTCTTCCAGTGAAATTCTGCGTTTTACCCTCCACCTATAACTTGCATTTGGAAGCGGTTATTTGTTAGCTTATTCTTAATACAGGATTTGGATTCAGACCAAGTGATTTTGATGGCGGTGCCAAGGCATTCAAATCCGTGCTTAATGTTGTCCAAAACTCAGATACAACTTCTGGGGACTGCTTGCTTTTGCGATATTTTCGTTAAGCTTCTTCCGCTCAACCAACAAAGAAAACTGCCCACGTTTTTGGTACGAATTCTGTTTAAAAATAAAATGAACTCATATATTTTTACTTAAAATATACGAATTATTTTGTTATTCGTTAAATTTCATTGTAATTTACTACGCAATGAAAATGAAATTTTTTAAATTTCTTTTGAATCCGCATCAATTTTATGACGAATCGAAATCAAAACAAATTACAGCTACTGCGTTTCGATTACGGTTATAGGAATGCGGTGAATCCTCGAACTGCCTTATCAACATGTTATTTATTCGCGGACTGCATTGCCGATCGGTTATGAGAATACCAAATTTTACCAAAACGATTCGCATTCCCTGCGAAAGGCATCCGCCGGATACCGTAATAGGCATGTATATCTAATTTCACTGCAAAATATTGTACTTTTATTTTTGCTGAACAAAAAAAAATTAAGTTCTGTGTCTACCTTTTACTACAACGAACTTTTAAGTCCACCTTTTACTACAGAAAAGCAAAATGTCTACTTTTTACTGGCAAATTTTAAGTGTACTTTTTACTGAAGAAAAACGTAGTCTACTTTTTACTGGGAAAAAACTTAAGTCTACCTTTTACAAAAAAGTAAAAAAAATGTCTATTTTTTTATTTCCAAAATATTTTAGGTCTACTTCCTACTGTTAAAAATTTGTAATTCCACTTTTTACAGCAAGAGATGTTGTATCTTTTGTGGTGCAAAAATAAAATATATTTAATTTCACTGCAAAAAATTTTATGTCCAGTTTTTACTGGAATTTTTTTTTATTGAAAAAAATTTAAGTCCACTTTTTACAAAGTAGTAAAAAAACGTTTTTGACTATTTTTTATTAACAAAAAAAAAAATTATGTCGAATTTCAAAAATTTATGTCTACTTTTTACTGGAGAAAATTTTTATTTAAAAAATTCGGTCTAAATTTTACTGCAAATAAATTTTGTATATTTTTACTGGAAAAAAATTTGTCTAATTTTACTGTGCAAAAACTTTATGTCTGCTTTTTACTGAAAAAAAAAATTGGATGTCAATTTTTTACTACTAAAAACATTAGGTCTACTTTTTGCTGCTAAAAATTTCTAAGTCCACTTTTTACTGCAAAAGCGAATTATCTACTTTTTACTAAAAAAAAATAAAAAATATTATCGAAAAAATTTAAGATCACTTTTTAAAAATCAAGAAAAAAGAAAGAAGGAGAAAAAAAGTGTAAAAGCAATAAATTTATTTTTCAAACATTCATTGCCTACTCGAACAAACCGGCAAATAACATGAACAAAGCTAAAAGCAAAAGCAAAACATAAATGTCTACTCTCACACTTTTTTATGGTCCATCTTTTATATCACAATATTTTTCAGCAACTGAACACGTTTTGTAATAATTTGTATTCATTTTCGTTTTTTTTTTACATTTTTAGCAAGAAAACATTATTTTATGCGCGCCACACTGGCTCTGCCAGCAGCAGCAGCAAGCAAGCAACAACATTAACAACAATAATTGGCTAAGTACATTTCGCTGTTACGACAATTTAAATTTAATTAATTTTATGCTGCAGCACTGCTAACATTTATATGTATATACACTTGTGTGCGCATAGCAGATACGAAGAATAAGTTTATTATTTGACCTAATCAACGATCAACATTATCTCTGCAACATGAATAGCTAATTAGTTATGTAGATTGTGCCATATTTTATTTCTTTAATTTAAATGCACAAGAGCAACCAGACAAGAGTGCGTTAATAACCAAGTGGCATAGCAACATCGTGCGTATAAGTATGTATGTATATATGTGTGTGTGTGTGTCTGTGTCTACGCATTGTAATTGCCCCATCATGAATTCAAAACACAGTAAATAATACTTACACGTTTAACTGCCATTTTTGTGTTCTGCATTTTAATTTTTATAGGTACATGCTACATCTTGGGAAATGCTTGTGTACATACAAACATACATATGTACTTACATTCATACACATTATTATAATTGACTTAAGCTACAACACAAGTGTTTAAGTACCAAATGCGTTAACAACAACGTAAGAAGCTCATAAAAGCGTGAAGCAGCGATAGTATGTATGTATGTTGTGTTAGACTTTAAGGCGTCACAAACAAAGCAAATTTATTGCTCATACGCAATGTCGAACGAATTCAGATTGAATTGAAGCAAAGGAGGTTAACAATGTTTAAATAAATGCTAAATAGAGATTTGCTTGCCACAAGAAGGCACTTTAATTTGGGTATGCAGCTATTTTAGATATGCAATAATTTAACATAAGCAATAAAACTACACAAATTATTATTGCTGTACCTAATTAATAGGCGCCAAGGTAAATGTTTTGCCCAAGCAAATGTCCAAGCAAATTAGAGAGATTGGCAAGTCACTCCCTTTCAAAGATTTCAAATATATGTACATATGTATAAGCATCCATGTTGTAATTTCCTAACCGCACCCTATCTTAATGCAATACAATTGACATATGTAAATGTGCTTGAATACAAAATAGCCGTAAGCCATGAGCTGCCTTTACACGTAATGGAATCCTGCTAGCATTTTGAGCGCTACTTAGTCTGGCACCGCTGGAGTATATACATCAACGTTTTGAGCACAAATTATGCGCCTACCTAGCGCCTACGAACACATCTACCTACACATACATATGCACATATATCTAGCATGAAGTTCTCTTAGCTCAGCGATAAGCTTAAAATTAATGGCGCATAAATTTCATGTTAATACTGAAGCCTTACTTGCCGCTTGACGCTTGCTGCTTGCAGTTACTTCAACGTATTTTGGATAATATTTTCTTTTTTGGTTATCCACAATTTATATGCGTAAGTTACGCAAGTGAAACGCCTCGCCTATTTTATTGTCTACTGACACTCAACCGATTACATATATAATTCCAGAAAAAACAAAAAGATTTGTTATTTGCATAATTTTGAGTTTAGTCAAGGCAAATTCATTCATATCGTAATGGTAATTAAACAGCTGACGTCTTCTTCTTCTCGTTTTTAACTCGCCCTGTACAGATGAATACAGAGGAATATTAAACAAAGAAATATTTGACTTTGAGTTTGACATTCTGATGGACAAAAGCTTAAAGCAAATCGAGGCGAATATTGCCCAATTCGCCCTGCCATTACCATAATGAATTTGCCTTGAGTTTAGTGAAGCTCATGGGAATTGTTTACTTTGCATTTTAGCTTCTATGTGGTAGCGTTTTAGGAATACATATTTAAGTATAAGAAAATTTTATGCGATACTTTCCAAGTATAGCGGGCACTGTGAAGGGATACCATGAGGGAAACCCACGGCTAGCCGCTGGAACTCTACAGATTCCTGTAAAATTACAAAGTACTTTCCGAGGAAGTTTAGGAGGCAGATAGAAAACTTCCTCCTCAACAGCGGATGAGGTTCGTTTCGGGCACTTTTGATGTTGATTACAGGACACAATCCATGGGGACAGCACATGGCGGCATCGTCTAGAGCTCATTAGGACGACTCTGATCATTTTCTCTGCACCTGTCTGGCCTTCGCTAGATTAATACTCGTATTACGCATTCTCGGATTTGATGTATTGAAAATGACGGATGCACCCACGCGACAAACTTCTCAGATTTATTAAAGAATCTGGGAAATTTGCAGAGGAACACTGCTTCAACTGTCGCCGCCTTTTCCCTACATCCTGATCCTTTCTAAAGGCCTTAAGTATAAATAGTAAACCCGCCCACGCGATGCTGTGGCTTTCAATTACACTGTGTGACAATTTGAGGCTTATTGCCAAAATTTTCATAGCTACTGGTTATTTTTATTTTCTGTGGACCTAGATTTTTTATACATAGATTTTGACCAAGGAGCCCCATAGTGAAGTTTTGTGCCGAATATTTTTCTAGACTATGGTAACCTTAAAGCGACCTACAATAGGCCATTTGGTGTGCTCCTCCTTTTCTTTCTAGTTCTCTTTCTCTTCCCCTTTCCCCTTTATTTGCGCTTCCTGTCCTTCGCCATATCCGTCCCTTTCATTTTCCTCTTCCCTTTCCTTTTATTACCCATCTTCAGTGCTAGGCCTTGCATGACACTTCAAATTTAAAAATGGGATAAACTGTAGCGTAAAAATGGATTTTTGAACAGGTGGCACCCTTTTTGTAAACATTTTAATAAATTACTCATTTCCTTGCCAAGCCCTTTCACATGACACATCAAATTTAAAAATCAAACAAACTATAACGTAAAACTTAATTTTTGAACAGGTGGCAACCCTTTGTGTAAATTTTTTATTAAATTACTCAATATCAGGTCAAGTCTTTCATATGGCACCAAAAATTTTAAAATCAAACAAACTATACAGTAAAATTAAATTTTCAAACATCTGGCAACCCTTTTCAAAAAAATTAAACCTTCCTGCACATCTACAGGTCAAGCTCTTTCATCTGACACCACATTTTCGAAAATCGGTATAACGGTGTAAAAGTTATGGTGCTTACAAAAAATCGCTTACCGTAATATATATAAAGATAAGATAAACTGTAGGGTAAAAATGGATTTTTGAACAGATGGTACCCTTTTTGTAAAAATTTTAATAAATTACTCATTTCCATGCCAAGTCCTTTCATACGACACCTCAAATTTAAAAATCAAACAAACTATAGCGTAAAACTGAATTTTTGAACAGGTGGCAACCCTTTTTGAAAAATTTTTATTAAATAGCTCAATATCAGGTCAAGCCCCTTCATATGGTACCAAAAATTTTAAAATCAAACAAACTATACAGTAAAATAAAATTTTCAGACATCTGGCAACCCTTTTCAAAAAAATTAAACCTTCCTGCACATCTACAGGTCAAGCTCTTTCATCTGACACCACATTTTCTAAAATCGGTATAACGGTGTAAAAGTTATGGTGTTTACAAAAAAATCGCTTAGCGTAATATATATAAAGATAAGATAAACTGTAGGGTAAAAATGGATTTTTGAACAGATGGTACCCTTTTTGTAACAATTTTAATAAATTACTCATTTCCATGCCAAGTCCTTTCATACGACACCTCAAATTTAAAAATCAAACAAACTATAGCGTAAAACTGAATTTTTGAACAGGTGGCAACCCTTTTTGAAAAATTTTTATTAAATAGCTCAATATCAGGTCAAGCCCCTTCATATGGTACCAAAAATTTTAAAATCAAACAAACTATACAGTAAACTAAAATTTTCAGACATCTGGCAACCCTTTTCAAAAAAAATTAAACCTTCCTGCACATCTACAGGTCAAGCTCTTTCATCTGACACCACATTTTCTAAAATCGGTATAACGGTGTAAAAGTTATGGTGCTTACAAAAAATCGCTTACCGTAATATATATAAAGATATATAAAGATGGGCAAATATGGCTGAGTGGTTGGTAAAGACAACGCTTTTCCCGGCCTACAACAATTCAATTTCATTCCATTCCTCTAGCTTAAGATATAATGTTTGTGGCAATTAATTTGAAGACCATCTTCAATCCAATTAAATTTGATCCGCTTTTCAACTCGATCTGAGAGAATAAACTTCAATATGAACCATGTGTATCAAACTGAGGGCTTAGAATTCCTAATACAACCAAAAATAAATCGAATATCGATTACATAGTTTGCTAGAGTATGAGCTACATGTGTATTCCGTAATCGCATAACAACTATTTTCGAAGGTAATAGTAATAAGGTAATAGTAGAAGCTTTGCCCAATCGTTTTCGAATCGCTAACATTTATTGACAACATTTCGACAAAATATCTAATTCTCTCTTTCAATTCCGGCAAAGCACACAGTGAATTCTGCAATTTCTCTTTCATGCATAGATAAATGTACTTAAGTATTTCAGTGAATTTGTTTTTCCATCGCAACTTTTTCATAACTTTTACACTTTTCCTAGAAAAAATTATCCTTGGGTTATTTTCAAACATTTAACAGCAACTAATAATAAGGTCCGTTTAATATTAGCTAGTTATGAATAGTTAGCCAAGTTTCGGCTGGCAAATCGTTTCTTGAGTCTAAAAAATAGCAGAAGAGAGCCATTGACAGCTCGAAATTTCAGCTAGTAAAATTTTCCCTAGCTGAAATTATTTGCTGCCAAAGTAAGAAACAGCTGTTGAAAAAATAAACAAACGAATACTTTTGATTTTATTACTTTTGAAATTTTCTGAATTTTTGAAATAAAAATAAAGAATATTAAATGTTTTTTTTTAGAAAAAATAACCATTAACGGTCAAAAATAGTATTCAAATTACTAATCGCTAATTTTTACTATTATTCCGTTTCTTGATTTTCTGTTCGTTTCGCTCTTTATGAGCGCAATTCTTTCCGCTTTGCTCACTTGACAGCTAGCTGCTGGTTTAATAAGAAACAAATCTATAATTTAATTGTGTTGCTTTTAAGCTGTCAACATTGACAAATAACGATAAAAATTCATTTAATGAAAGAAAGGTAAATGTAAAGCGGTGAGATTGTTTGAATAGCAAAAAAGCAAATAACCAAAGAATTACAGAATCGAGCGAACAAGGAAAACGTATGAGTGGGCGGTGAATAAGGAATTAAAGCTCGCAGCTAAAATAAGCGATATGTGAACATATGTGCGTGTGTGTGTCAAATAAGAGGAAAAAAATCCAAATAACTTTTCAAATATTTCAACATTGCCGCCGTGCTCCCTGTTTTCTACATACGCATATAAAGTTTGCTTGTTGAACTTTATTTTAGATATACGTATGTATTACATACATACATACGTATGTATGAACATTAGGGTGGTCCCCAAAATCAAATCAGCGACTTTCTTCAGTTTCACCCCCTACATTGGTAATAGCACCACAGTCAAAGCTATTACATAAAATTTTTGATACCGATTGGATTCACATAAAATTTTTGATACCGATTGGATTCCGTTAAAGGGTCTCGCAGCTATGGTATCACATATGGTAATCTGAAATTAGTCCCCGTTCGACGCCTCTTAACTGTCACCGATGGGTCAGAAATTAATATAAGCAGCGATCTAGGAGAAGAGGTTGTGGAAATATGCTATACAATTTTCCGCCATACATACCCTTATGTACCTACATACCTCTACACAAACTTAGCTAAGCTTAAATGGAAGACTCAATACACACATATTAACAGTCAAACTTTTTGAACACATTCCAGTGAGTCAAAAAATGTGCGAGTTGCTGTAATTCGCAGAATACACTTGTGCGCTTCAATAAAGATGTTAAATGACAGAAAAGTTTTTCGTCAAGGTTAAATTAACAGCAATTTTTATTTGCCTTTTTTCTTTCGATGTAGAACATGTACCCTACAAAAAGTTGCCTAAGGATTCTGTCAAGTAGAAAAGAAGGAAATTGTGTTTCATGAGCACAAGCATGGACAAAGAAAGCAAAATGTGCTGTGAGCTTTGAAAATTGTGTACTACACACAAATAAAGGGCGTAAAACGTGCGCTTATGATGGGACTAGGTGAATGTCGCTTAGAAAATATAATCAATGTGCTTTCAATTGCCTTTCAATGCCAGCAAGATGGTTGAGATATCTAAGCCTCATTTCGTATGACGAATAAGCCTTATTATAAGCTATTTAAACTCCACATAAGCCCTTATTATAAAAAATTTCCTAAGCTTCATTTCCCAGTGAGAATAAACCTTAGGTATGAGCTTTTCTTTCAGAGATAGAGAGAGAGAAGTCCATATGGTGTGGTAGTATCAGCACAGAAAAGTAAGCCATATTATAAGGCTTTGTCATACATACACGGAGAAAACTATATGGATGTCACATACATATAATATGGATAATCCTGTCTGATCCATAAACTATGCATGCTATATCCATATAATGGATGTCATACCCATATTTCTGTGGACATTTGGAAGAACAACCTAAATCGACCTAAGTGCATTTTCGGCTTTTTTTATCATAAAGATACATTTTAAAATACGCTTCTTTCTGTCTAATCGGTGTTATGATATCATGTCGGGTTCAGGAGATATGATGAATCGAAAATCATCTTAAGTCCATATTTCTCACATATGCATTTGCAAAAGCCACTTAACTTAAGATAAGATAGAAGTGATGAATTGGTGAAAAATTGCAAGAATTCCTCTTGAAAAAAGAACCTAATTTAATTTAGGTGGCATATTTTTTTTCACTTTGGAATAAGCGGAAAAATCCAATTAGCTCATACAGCGATGGTAGATGTGATAGCTATTTCGAAGAAAAACCACTTTTTCAATATGCTTTTGAAAAACCAAACTAATTACCAATTTAAGTCGATTTTCTATCATATTTCAGTTTGCCAAATGAACTTAACTCCAATTAGGAGGCTAAAATTCTATAAAATTTTGATAAAAATCAATTTGAACAAGTAAGGAAGCCTAAGTTCGAGTGGAATCGAACATTAGATACTCAGCTGTATGCTTTCATTGTTTGTTTGCGTTTGATGGAAACACGGTGCACTTAATATAAAGCGAGTGCTGCATAAAGTGGGCGTAGTCACGCCCATTTTCTAAATTTTTATCAGTCATCCAACTAAGCATATCAATATTATACTTTGTGCAAAATTTCATTCCTTTATGACTTCTAGTTACAAAGATGTCATGTTACAAATTCCCAAAGGGTGTTCCAGAAATATCTTTCTTAAAAAGTAGGCGTGATCATAAACCGATTTCAATAAATTTTTGCGTGTCTATTAACACAAGTTATAAAAGTGTATAAACCAAGTTTCGTCATAATATCTCAATTATTTGTCGAGTTATAGGCTAAGAAATCTCGTATATCCCTTTGTGTAAAAAGAGGCGGTGCCACGCCCATTTTCCAAAATTTTTCTACTTGTTGTTTCCGGTCTATTGTGGAAGTCATGCCACAAAATTTCAATGACAGATCTTTATATTTGACAGAGATATCGCTTAAAATGTTTTTATTAGGTCCCTTTATAGTTCTCATATATAAAAGTGGGCGTGGTCGTCAACCGATTTCGCTAAAATTTTGAGCGTGTATTACCACAAGTAATGAAAGTGTACACACCAAGTTTCGTCATTATATATAAATTATTTGTCGAGTTATGGGCTCAGAAATCTCGTATATTCCTGTTTATAAAAAGAGGCGGTGCCACGCCCATTTTCCAAAATTTTTGTGTTTTTCGTTTTATATCCGCAGTTGGACTACTGCTATAAAATTTCAATGATATATCTTTATATTTGACAGAGATATCGCTTAAAATGCTTTTATTAGGTCACTTTATAAGACCCATATATAAAAGTGGGCGTGGCCCTAAACCGATTTCGGAAATTTTTCGTCCAAATATTTGACTAAGTAAGTATATCACGCGTACCAAATTTCATCGATATATCTTCAACGGTTTCTGATTTATGACTCATAAAACTTTCAATGTTTGCCCCTTAATAAGTGGGCGTGGCACCGCCATTTTCCAAAATTTTTGTGTTTTTCGTTTTATGTCCGCAGTTGGACTTACGCGACTAAATTTCAATAATAGATCTTTTTATTTGACAGAGATATCGCTTAAAATGTTTTTATTAGGTCACTTTGTAATATACATATATAAAAGTGGGCGTGGCCGTCAACCGATTTAACTATTTTCCGTCCAAACGTATGCCTAAGTAAGTAAATCACGCGTACCAAATTTTGTCGATATATCTTCAATGGTTTCTGAGTTATGACATATAAAACTTTCAAGGTTTGACCCTTCATAAGTGGGCGTGGCACCGCCCATTTTCCAAAATTTCATCAAATTTCTTCCTAGGGGCCTGAGCTCAACACGTGGGTAAAATTTCATCGCTCCAGCTATATTAGTGACTGAGATACCAAATTTCCGATTATTTCTATATAGGAAAAGTGGGCGTGGTCATGGTCCGATTTCGCCCATTTTCAATACCAACCGTCCCAGTCTCGATACCAACTTGCATTTCAAATTTCATCAAAATATCTCAATTTTCGCGCGAGTTAGAGTGTTTACAGACGGACGGACAGACGGACAGACGGACGGACGGACGGACGGACGGACGGACGGACGGACATGGCTAAATCGATTTCTCTTTTCACCCTGATCATTTTGATATATATAAGTCTATATCTATCTCGATTATTTCACTCTGTTACAATCCACCGTTATGTGATTAAAACTATAATACTCTGTGTACTAGTACAGCTGAGTATAAAAAAGAACCTAAATTGAGATAAATTGGTGTTTTTTTTCAAAAAACAATTTGGAAAAAGCACTTATTTTATTTGAAATCCATTTAAATAAAAACCGTTGCGCCAAGAAATAAAAATTCAATTTAAAATGAACAACAGAATATTGGTTTATCATGACATGCCCTTACTTCTATGAAAATATATGATGGAAAGACTCTATGCACTTGCAAAACTGTTTTTTGCTCTCCTGTAAAATTAAGAATTTAGACTTAGGTTGATTTTCCAAATGTCCATAGATTTCTTTATATAGTGCAAATTTGTTTTTGATATGATACCCATTATATGGATACGACATCAATAGTTTATGGATCAGACAGGATTATCCATATATATGGATGTGACATCCATATAGTTTTCTCCGTGTACATATGCACATATGCAGTTAAAATAGTAGATAGATAGTCAAGGTGAAATTTGATGCGCAATTTGCCCATTTAAAAATCGTAAAATTTCAAATTCGCACACATGCATTTAAATACATATACTACATACATAATTACATATTTACACACGTACATTCTCCTGTGAAATCAATGCAGTTGATTTCCCTGCAAAAATTTCGAGCACTCCCTTCGCTAATCCATAGAGTGCTCGCTATGAACCATTGCATGTGATTGCAATGGAGTATATACACAGTAAAAATTTTAGTTTAAGTTTAATACCATTTTGGTATTTATATATAACAATGCCAAAAAGTATAAAATTAAAACCATTCTGGTTTAAAAAAAAAGAAGAGAATTTGAGAGACTGAAATTATTCTTGGTGTCAAATTAATACTTTTTTGGAATTAAATCAAAAACAAATTTTAATTATTTTTAGAATATTTTTGGTATTAAAAATAGTTGAAATGGTATAAGATCTATCCGAAAATTTGAAAAAATACTGTACTTTTTGGTATTAAATCAAAACCAAATTTTGATTATTTTTACAATATTTTTGGTATTAAAAATAGTAAAATGGAATGAATTCTATACCTTTTTGGAATTAAATCAAAACCAAAGATATGTATGTACATGGAAATGTTTATTTTATTTGAAATAATATTATATTACAACGACATGAGTTATCACATAAAGTCTTTGTTGTTTTGTTTTCGCCGATAATACAAGAAAACTAGAATGGGCTGCTCCCTTGTCGAATTTAACGCGTTGACTGCCAGCGGATCACCGATGATTACGTTGAAAACCACCCCCAGGTGCCAGTGTACCACCGGTTATACACGCCTAGGCGCTTAAAATTTAGATAGAATTATAAAATTAAAAAGCAGATGCTCGCCAGGTTGTCACAGCTTAAAAACTTACTCAGACGCGTCGGATGCGTGGATTTTACTCTTGGTAAAAATCCTGTTATAATACAAAGGCAAAAAGTAATTTTTGTCCTGGTACCTGGAGCTAGGTTTTTGTCGTGATCACCGGTTATAAACTGGCAGCTAACGTGTTAAACACACTACCTTCAATTTCTTTTAACTTTACCACATAAATTTCGACACTGTCGCGGTATTGTAGGGATTAAGGACTGAAAAAATAAAATAAAATAAAACAAAATTTACCCTCATAATATTTAATTAATCTCATGTATTACTCACTTGATTCAATTGTTTCGTCAGCCATGAACAATTCGCTTTGCTTTGATAAATTTTATTTCTCCATCGTCTTCCACTTTAAGAAACATTTTGTATTTATTTATTTTGACACATTTTTTTTAATATTTTTTTGGTTTTGATTTCAAACCAAAAGTGAGAAAGAGAAAGTTTTTATACTTTCCAGGATTTTTTCTTAAAATATAAGTAAGTAAACCTCTCGAGAGAGAATTTTAATACTTTTCAAGGCTTTATTTTGAAACTATTGTGGATTAAACAAAATTGCAAAACTTCTCATAGTTTCAAAATAAGACTTTTTGGCATTAAAATTTATATTTAATTCCAAGAATGATTAAATTAAGTACCAAATGGTATTAGAAATAAACTATCATTTTTTACTGTGTACTCCATTCCCGCATAACAATCAAATTCATCCATGGAGCAACTACATTGGATTAATTGATGGAGTACCTAACATAACTGCATATTTATGTATGTATACGCGTACACGTGATTCGTCGTCATCGCGATAAACATTTGGTTTTTGGTTGTTATGTTCGGCTAACCACGAGCCGATGCAGATATGTACATGAATAGGACGTTTGAGCTATTTTAATGACACTTTGAAAGTACTCCAACCTACCAAAAATGGACCATTTAATCCAATGATTTTTGCAGGGTTGTAATTAATACAAAATCCTTTCCTGCACACACAAGCACACAAAATACAGTGGAATACTTTTTCAAATTTATTAACATATTTAACTTTTTTTGACTTTAAAGTGAAAAACTTTGCTCCATATACTTTGTACATATGTATGTACATATAACCAAGCATAAGCGAAAGCGTGAAAACAGAAATTTAGCTGCCGGCAGTTAATTATGTGTGTGCGGGTGTGTGTTCGCAGCGAGATTTTGCATTCCATTGCAAAATTACTGAATTTTTGCCTGATAAAGAGCGCACATAATTCATGTTATTAAAATCTGTAAGTGTAACTACGAACATTGCATTTGCCGCTGGCGCTGCGTCTAATTGCTAGACAAATTTTTGCAGCGTGAATGAGCACGTGTTGTTCACTTACTAAAATCGCATATATAGGTACCTATACGATTTATACGTACATACCTATGTGCATATGTTTGAAAATTTATGTGCTTTCATGTGCATATGTATGTATCTACATATGTATAGTAGATGAGTTTTTTTTTTAGATATTCTCTCCGGCACCGGAATATGAAAATAGGATGTTTTAGAGTGAGTAAACTGAAAAAAAAAATTTCACTTTTCCAAAAACTGGATGGAGCTACACCGAAAACCGCGCAAATTCCCAGAATTTCAAGGTATGTTTAGATTTATGTCTGAAAAAAGTTGGGATTTTGCACAAGAAAAAAAATTGATACCCACCCATACGAAGAATTAACCGCTAAATCGAATGGCATATTCAGTTTTTTGGTACACTACCCAGGGAAGGTAATAACGCGGCCTAAAGTGACCATTTTCTTTTTTTTCTCATGAATCTTCAATTTCTTGCCCTATACTCTTCCCGAAAGCGAACGTTATTTTTTAACTAAATCACACGGTAGGCTGCGTTATTTAATGCGCTTTCCAGAAATGTATAGCTATTAAAAATCGAATAATATTTGGATGAGTTCATCAAGTTTAAGTGAAGTAAAGTCGGGTATAAAAGGGTAACATACCTTAAAATTTCTCAATTTTATTTTAAATATTGCTCTTGAAGACGGTTTTTTGGGTTATTAGTGATTGTTTTATTTTGTTGGATAACTCCACAAATGTAAAAAAAAATTTGGAAGATCGAGACCGTGGATAGCGGAAAAAACCGTGGCCCCGGATGGCGCCAAAATATTATTGGGCAATATTGGTATCAAATTAAAGGTCTTAACTAGGGCTTGCATATGGAACTTATTACATGCCAATTTCTTAGCCAATTTCTGATATACTGGCGAATAAGTGGTCCAGGATGACTACAGAATATTTTAAAGGATATCGGCGACATTTGAGTCTAATTTTTGACTCATATGTGTCGAAACGGTGGACACAGCAAAATGGATTGACTTTACATTAAGGTCCTAGGTAAAATCTTTATTTTGATACCCATATTGCCCACAAATGTTTTGGCACCATCCGGCTCAACTTTTTGTCCGTTATCCGCGGTCTCGGCCTTTCTATTTTTTTTTGCATTTGTGGAGTTATCCATCCACATAAAACTATCACTTAAAACCCAAAAAACCGCCTTCAAGAGCAAAATTGTTAAAAAATTTAAGATATTTTAAGATATGTTACCCTTTTATACCCGACTTTACTTCATTTAAACTTGATGAACTCATCCAAATTTTATTCGATTTTTAATAGCTATACATTTCTGGAAAGCGCATTAAATAACGCAGCCTACCGTGTGATTTAGTTAAAAAATAACATTCGCTTTCGGGAAGAGTATAGGGAAAGAAGTTGAAGATTCATGAGAAAAAAAAGAAAATGATCACTTTAGGCCGCGTTATTACCTTCCCTGGGTAGTGTACCAAAAAACTGAATATGCCATTCGATTTAGCGTTAATTCTTCGTATGGGTGGGTATCAATTTTTTTTCTTGTGCAAAATCCTAACTTTTTTCAGACATAAATCTAAACATACCTTGAAATTCTGGGAATTTGCGCGGTTTTCGGTGTAGCTCCATCCAGTTTTTGGAAAAGTGAAATTTTTTTTTCAGTTTACTTACTCTAAAACATCCTATTTTCATATTCCGGTGCCGGAGGGAGGATCTGAGAAGGTTTAAAGAATCCCATACAAAAAGAAACCATCTAATGTATAGCTGTAAGTGTCAGAAGCTAAGCGCCAACGCTATTAGTTGCATAAATAACTTACAAACGCATAGCATATGCTTACACATAAATATGTATGTATGTATGTATGTATGCAAAAAAAGCAACAACCAAGCATTGGCTCATGCTGCCGTAATTTTCAAAGGCTTATCATTTCCGAAACAGCTCGGTTTTACTTGCTCATTGTACAAAAGAGCATGGAATAAATTGCAAGTGGACAATGTTTAGAATGCTGACAATTTAAACAAAAAGATGCTTTAAATTTTGTAGCCACTCTTTTTTTTTTGGAATATATTTTGTAATAATATCCATCTAAGCAAACAATAACTTGGCAATTCAGCTAACCAAATGCTCCAGAAGGTTTGAAATGTTTTCTCAAAATCGTTTCGAATGCTTGCCGCATTTTGCATAATAATTTTATTGTCTACTATTTACTGAAAGATTACTGTGAAAAAAATTTACTCTACTTTTTACTTCAACAAATTCTAATATCCACTTTATACTGAAGCAGAATTATATTTCTAACTTCAAAAAATTTTTTGCCAATTTTTTCTTGCAATAAATTTTAATGTCTACTTTTTACAAATGTAAAAGTCTATATTCAATTTTTGTGACAGAGTAATTCTTAACCTACTTTTAGCGAATAAAAAAATTTAATGTTAACTTTTTACATTTTTTATGATTTTTATTAACTTTTTACTGTAATAAATTTCAATGTATGTTTTTTACACAAAAAAATTCATTCCGTGTACACTCTACTATAACTTATTTCTATGTCTATTTATACTACAAAAAATTATGTGTCTACTTTTTACTGGAACAAATATTAAAACTATTTTTACTGTAAGAGATTTTATATTTTAAATTTTAATTTTTCTGTAAAAAATATTCGGTGCCTACTTTTAACTGTACAAAACTTTAATGTCTAGTCAAATTTAAAAAAAAAATTTTTGCTGTAAGAAATTTATAAAACTTTTTTTTTCTGTTTGAACGTCTACTTTTTATTGCAACAAATTAAAAAAATATTTTTTACTGCAAGTGATTTTAAGTTTTAAATTTTTTTTAAGTGAAAAGTATTCTGTGTCCACTTCTTACTGTACACAAATTGAATGTCTACTTTTTACTGCAACAAATTTTAAAAATATTTTTTTACTGCAGCAGATTTTAAGTTTTAAATTTTATTTTTTTCAGTGAAAAATTTAATGTCTACTTTTTACTTTACAAAAATTTAATGTCTACTTTTTACTGTACAAAATTGAGTGTCTACTTTTTACTGCAACAAATTTTGAAAATATTTTTTTACTGCAGGAGATTTTAAGTTTTAAATTTTATATTTTCAGTAAAAAATTTAATGTCTACTTTTTACTGTACAAAAATGTAATGTCTACTTTTTACTGTACAAAATTGAATGTCTACTTTTTACTGCTACAAATTTTAAAAATATTTTTTGACTGAAATTTTAAGTTTTTAAATTTTATTTTTCTGTAAAAAATATGCTGTCTATTTTTTACTGTACAAAAATTGAATGTCTACTTTTTACTGCAACAAATATTAAAAATATTTTTATACTGCAGGAGATTTTAAGTTTAAATTTTATTCTTTCAGTGAAAAACATTCTGTCTACTTTTTACTTTCCAAAAATTTAATGTCTACTTTTTACTGTACAAAATTGAATGTCTACTTTTTACTGCAACAAATATTAAAAATATTTTTATACTGCAAGAGATTTTAAGTTTTAAATTTTATTTTTTCAGTGAAAAATATTCTGTCTACTTTTTACTTTCCAAAAATTTAATGTCTATTTTTTACTGTACAAAATTGAATGTCTACTTTTTACTGCAACAAATTTTAAAAATATTTTTTACTGCAAGAGATTTTAAGTTTTAAATTTTATTTTTTTCAGTGAAAAATTTAACGTCTACTTTTTACTGTACAAAATTGAATGTCTACTTTTTACTGCAACAAATATTAAAAATATTTTTACCTAAAAAAATTTTAAGTTTTAAATTTTATTTTTTCAGTAAAAAAATATTTTGTGTTCTTTTTACTGTAAAAAAATTTAATGTCTACTTTTTACTGCACCAAATTTTAATTACATATGCCTTGAAGCAAAATTTTGTTACGAAAAAATAAGAATAAAATAAAAAAAAAATATTTTGTTGAGTGTAAATAAATTCAATTAAGCTATAAAACTATACATGCAAATGAAAATACTATACAAGTGCCATTTTACTACATGCCAAAAATGAACTAAAACCAAATTAGTATAATTTTTCCGAACATTTTATGCACACAAATACGACGTAGATATCCATAACCAAGTCATTAAAAAATAAACTTTACACACAGCAAGAGTGGCAGCAGAGTCACCAGCACTTGTGTGTATTGCAAAATATGCGTACGCTACAATAGTTGCAGATGCCAATTCACGCATTTAAGCGCAAAATGAGCATATGTCCCTCTGCCTTTAAGTGTGTGTGTGTACAAATGTATTCTGACAACTGTGTCCATTGAGCGCTGCAATATTTTGCGATCGAGTTACACCAACTTCATGTTAATATGCCACTTGTTTTGCCACCAAACAACCGGAACACCACGCAAACTAGTTATTATGCATTTTCGTTTCGCAGTTTTCAAAAAAGTGGCGCTTTTGGGTTAAGAGAGTTTTTGATTGTTTTTGCAATGTTGTAGCCTTGCTAGTACTCGTAGGTATCTGTGCATTCGACATTCGCATAATTTAGTGCAACTGACAGGCGGCGCTGCGTTGCATGTCATGAGGGAAAGAGAGAGATAGAGAGTGGCAGCCGCACAATTGGAGTACATAAAGTGTTATTATGAACAGCAACTTCACATGCTTGATTACTCACCTCTGCGATCAGAATACGACTCGAAAATGAGTCACTCCAGCGATTGAAAAGTAATTTTATTTTTTGTCATATAAAAATCACCTAACTGAGCCTTTTTCGATCCCCTTCGCTAATTAAAAAAAGACTTTATCGCTTTGACGATTAAAAGAAGACTGGAAAACGATTCAGACCAGCGATTGAAAAGTTATTTTATTTTTTATCATATAAAAATCACTTAGATGAGTCTTTTTCGATCCCCTTTGCTGATTAAAAAAATAATTTATCACAAATTGATCATGCTAAAGATAGAAATGTGATCGACTACTTTGCTTTTTTAGAAAAAAAAAAGAAATATTCTTTAGCAAGCTTAGTACATAAAGCTCTAATTTTTCAAAAAAAATTTCAGAAAATTTTATATGTATGTATTAGATTTCGGTATTGATGGTTCCCACTAGGGCTCTTAAAATTATTCGATTATTCGATTATTCGGTTAACTGATTAATCGATTCATAACCGTTCACTTGCTAAAAGGTCGGTTTACGATATTCGATTAGTCGCCTTGCCTCAATTATTCGAATAATTGGAACTTCCCACATAGCATTTGGAAGATTGTTTTATGAAAACTGACTGTACCGAGTTTTTTCGATCCCCTTTGATGATCAAAAACTAATTAATTACCTCTGCGATCAGAATACGACTCGAAAATGAGTCACTCCAGCGATTGAAAAGTAATTTTATTTTTTGTCATATAAAAATCACCTAACTGAGCCTTTTTCGATCCCCTTCGCTAATTAAAAAAAGACTTTATCACTTTGACGATTAAAAGAAGACTGGAAAACGATTCAGACCAGCGATTGAAAAGTTATTTTATTTTTTATCATATAAAAATCACTTAAATGAGTCTTTTTCGATCCCCTTTGCTGATTAAAAAAAAATTTATCACAAATTGGTCATGCTAAAGATCGAAATGTGATCGATTACTTCGCTTTTTTAGAAGAAAAAGAAATGTTCCTTAGCAAGCTTAGTACATAAAGCTATAATTTTTCCAAAAAAATTCAGAGAATTTTATATTAGATTTCGGTATTGATGGTTCCTAATGTTGTAGAGCAGGAACATATGGATGCATGTCTTCCGTGTTGCCGTATATGAGAGTGCCAAAATGTGCATATGTATTTTCATAGGAATTAATTTATGGATTGAAATTTTTAGATCTTAAACTCCTTATTTGCTTAATATTATTGTAGGCTAAACATCTGTTTTAAAAGTTCCAGTCACTGAGGGTGACTGTGAAAGTTCTTTTTGCGATATTGGTAAAGGTAAGGCTAAGGGTAGAATATGTATGAGGATTGAAGATGGGAAAGAAAAGCGGTTGTAAACTGACCCAAAAATGCTAGGAAAATGAGTAGAAAAGTATTAGAAAATTATTAGAAATTGATCAGAAAGTTGCTGAAAAACGACCCAAAGAAGATTCGAAAATGACCAGAAAAACGATTGGAAAATGACTCAAAAAAGATTGGAAAGCCAATCGAAAATTATCAGAAAAACGAAGAAAAATTACGCCAAAAAGATTCAAAAACGATCAGAAAACGATTCAAAAATGACCAAAATAAGATTCAAAATCGAAAAAAATAAAATCGAAAGGGACTCTAAAATGATAATAAATACGATTAAAATAAGACTCGAAAACGACTCGCCAAAAAGAGTTGGACGTAGGGTACCATTTTCTACAGACGAGAGGCTCTTTTATGATCAGAAAATGAGCGCATTTTCCATTATTTTAAACGTGCATAGGGATCGAAAAAGACTGGAATATGATCAAAAAATTCATAAAATGCTATGTGGGATATTAGTGTTTTCATATGTCATGAATATTATTAAAAAATTTCACAGAGTACATATATTTAATAAATATGTACATATGCATTTCGCTGGAATTGAGCCTTCAATTGGCTTAATTGAGTAAAATTAAATACACGTCGTATGAGCAACTTTCAGCAATCAAATTACGCGGAGGATAATTCATACATACATACCTATACCTAGTTTTTCACTATTTTTACTCAATTAAAAGAGTTGAGGTTTAAACTTTAAAGTCGATCAAATTGACATAATAATTTTGCTCAAATTAAATATTTATACCTACATATTTAAATTTTTTTTCTTAACCGCATTCATGAAAGCAGTGTGAAAGCACATGAAAATATATTTCGACTCTTTCTTACACCTATATTATATAATATTACAGAAGTTATTATATATTACAGCGTCATCGCTAGGCGAGCAGACCGACTACATTGTTCCATCCCTACACTTCGATAAGTATCTTAATGCCTCATGGGCTGGCGGAGGGGTACAGATATAAAGGAAGACATCATTCATGTATATTCGGATTAGTCTAAGACATCAGAAGCAGTAGGAGCTGCCGTTTATTGCAGTGAAATCAATAAGAGTACAAATATAGAGCTGCCATAACACTGTAGTATTTTTCAAGCAGAACTATTTGGTGCAGTGAAATAACGCTCGCGGGCGTTTTTTCCTTTCTTGAAAAAGAAATAGCGCCTGCGAATAAAACGAAATTAAACCCGTGGGTTTTATTTCCATTCAGAAAGGGAAAGAACGCCCGCGCGCTCTATTCGGCGATATGGGCTTTATTTCTCTTTCGAAAGGACAATTAACCCCGCAGACGGGGTTTTCTTTAAATATGGTGTATTAGTGGGAAAAGCGCCACAGGCGAAAAATTGGAATAAAAAATCGCGCGATTTTTAATTCCATTTTTTTGTTTTTTTTTTTTAAATATGGTGTATTATTATTGGAAAAAGCGCCGCAGGCGAAAAATTGGAATAAAAAATCGCGCGATTTTTAATTCTAAATTTTTGTTTTTTTTTTTTTAAATATGGTGTATTATTATTGGAAAAAGCGCCGCAGGCGAAAAATTGGAATAAAAAATCGCGCGATTTTTAATTCCAATTTTTCGTTTTTTTTTTTTAATATGGTGTATTAGTATTGGAAAAAGCGCCGCAGGCGAATCAAATGAGTAATCCCGAAAATAAGACATGTGACACAGAAGACATTGATGTATCCGAAATGGATTGTTCTGACTATGAAGAAACTGCGGACAATTTTTGCGAGAGTCAAAGCATGTTGTTGTGTGTTATTTGTTTTACCAAGCCACGCGATGTTCTCTTAACCCCATGCAATCACTTTAAATTGTGTGCGGATTGCTTTGGAGGGCACAGTAAGGTTGCAATCGTAAATGGCAATAGAAATAATTTGTGTCCGGTTTGTCGTCAAATTGTTGAAAACTCTATATGAGTATTTGTTTAGATTGTGGTCTGAAAGGTCCAATACGTACATATGTAATGAAGTTTTGTTTATTTTGATTGCGTATTTAAATATTTACTCTGAAAAAAATACCCGTAGTTAAACCAACAACTTTCGGCTGTTGAATCTCCGTCTTTGATTTAACAGCAAAAGTATTAGTTTTTACAGCAAAGTTTTTGATCCAACAATTGATTCAAAAACGGGCGCTGTTGTTTCAAAAACTTGCTTGCTTTTAAAAAATTATTTGTGAGAAAACATATTTTTGTGAGAAAACCAACAAAAAAAAATAATGATGGAGAGAAGATGAAGAGAAAAATCCAAACAAAAGTTTATTTTTAGCAACAATTTTCTCCCTGTTGTTGATTTAAAGGCAAAAGTATTTGACCCAACAGTTTCCGTTGTAAACGAAATTAATGAGAACAAATTTTTTTAAATTTTGTTTTTACAATGATTCAAATAATTCATGGATTCCTTTTTAGGAAATGGAAGTATAAATAGGTTACTACAATTCAATATAATGTTGAATATTCCACTATGTGAAGATTGGATAGAATTTCAGATTGATGTCATGGTTCGACTCCGGAGGAGAATATAAAATAAAGAAGAAAAAGCAGAATAAGAAATAAAGATAGCAACCAGTGAATGATAAGAAGGAGAGAAGAATAGGAGAACAAGCGGAGGCTACATATTTCCGGTTGGGACCCGGGCGGAGAGAAGATGAAGAGTAAAATGCAAACAAAAATTTATTTTTAGGTGAAAATTTTTTCCAACAATCTCCGTTATTGACTTAAATCAACAACGCTCGCAATTTGAAACAACAACGGAGCTTTGTTGGGCACATTTCCACTGCGAAAAGTAGTTGATTTAACAGCGAAAGTCTTTAGATTTACAACGATATTTTTTCAGAGTACTTACTTAAAGACCTTGAAAATTGTTACTCTTAAATGATTATAGAAATTTACTGAAGCTTTGTTTATTTTGATTGAGTATTTGAATATTTAGAAGGGGATTTAAAAAAATTGAAAGAATCGAAAAATTGGAATTAAAAATCGCGCGATTCTTAATTCCAATTTTTCCCCTGCGGCGCTTTTTCCAATAATAATACACCATATTTAAAAAAAAAAACATAAATTGGAATTCAAAATCGCGCGATTTTTTATTCCAATTTTTCGACTGCGGCGCTTTTTTCCCTAATACACCATATTTAAAAAAAAGCCCGTCTGCGGGCTTAATTGCCCTTCCGAAAGAGAAATAAAGCCCGTGGATCAAACGTAATAACGCCCGCGGGAATTATTTCTTTTTCAAGAAAGGAAAAAACGCCCGCGGGTGTTATTTCCTTTTTTGGGAAATAACGCCCACGGGCGTTAATTCCAAGGGCGTTATTTCACTGCACCGAACTATTTGCTGTAGAACACTCCATGGACGTTCCGATGCCACTCAATGAAATTAAGCATAGATACTATATTTATGTATATGATTGTCTTTTAGCTTCACATGCGTTCAAGATTGTATTAATTGGTGAAAGTGATGCGGGTTGCATGAAGTGACGGTAGAGCATGTTCTGTGCTCTTGTCCTGATTTTCCAGGTTATGGTTTCGGTTACCAGGGCAAGTCATATTCAGTTATCTTGAAAAGGTATCCAAACTAGGAGTAAAGAAACCCTTGTTATTTGCCAAAGTGACGGGGTTGTTTTTTAGTCTTGGTACAGGCTTTTAGTCAGACATGGGCTTATGCAATTACAAAATGTTTCAATTACAATTACTTGTAATTGTAATTGAAAAACTTCAGATACAATTACATGTAATTGTAATTGAAAAATTTCAGATACAATTACATGTAATTATCATCGAAAAGGTCTCAATTACAGGTAATTGTGAATGAAATGCATCAATTACATGTAAGTCTGCTGTTATGACCCACCCACTTTGATTGATTTTTATGCTCAAAATAACTATGTATGCTCTTAGATGTAGGTATGTATTAGCTTAGGTATGCGCCAATACCCAAAAAAGTTAACTAATTCACTGTTCAATTACATGTAATTGAACACTATTCGGTAACAATTACATGTAATTGAATACTACTGAGTTATTTTAATAGCAGCATTTCAATTACAATTGCAAAAATGTAATTGGAAAATTTTCCGTTACAATTACTTGTAATTGTTGTGTGTAATCAATTACAAAATGTAATTTAGTATGCCCATGTCTGCTTTTAGTGTAGTGGTATTAATGCTCAAGAACTTCTCAGGTAACAGTACGGACTCACCCGGTCTATGTGAGGTCTTTAACGCCCAGCCAATCTAACCTAACGTAATCTATATATTTAAATACATATCGACGCTTCCAAACAATACTGTACTGAGTCGATTTAGTACATTTTCCCGTTTTTGGCGTTTTCAAGTATTACGTGTCTTAATTTAGATGCTGTCTAATTTTGGTATATAAGCAAAAGTGTACATATAATACAACTCGAGATTTTTACAAAATAAAAACTTTGAGAGCTTGCCATGAAAAACCACGTAGCAAATTTTTATTTTTTCTTAAGGTTTTATATAAACTGTACCCTAACTTTGATATTGTCGGGTTTTGGTGTTGATTGTTCAATTCAAACAGAAGTTACAAGTGAAAATATACTAGCATACAATACGAGTTTAAAATTTGAGAGCTTCTCCTGCAAGACACAGTTTTCAGACTTAGTACTTACAGTATTGTTTGGAAACGTCGACATATGCACATAAAATATTACCTTTAAATTTCTATTAAATTCTTAATTTTGAAATTTTTGTTCAAAGCTTTACTTTGCACGCACTAATTACAATATCAACTGAATTTGTATGTAATATGTAAGTAATCATTAACAATTCAATACAGTAGGTATCGAACTCGCTACTCCATACAAATGCACTTTTCCATACCGAAAAAGTGCGGTCACATAAAGTGGTTACAAAATTAGCATGCGCCATTTGATTTGGCAGTTGGTGAAACAACAGGGGATTTAAAGCTGGACGCCGCCGCCGCTGAAAGTCTGACGCACAATGAAGCCACACCAAACAAAACATTTCACATGCGGTTTGTTGACAGCAAGCATGTTAAACCACATACAAAATACAACATAAACACTGTCAACGGAAAGCAGATATGTCAATATATGGCTGAATATACAAGTACAAATGTATGTATGTATGTATGTTTGTATATATCATAGTCATCATGGAAGTACATATGTATGTATAGCTGCATATGTACATAGGTATCATTTCTGTTTAAATTGTGTATTTATAGCACGATATGGCCAATATGGCAACTATGCACATACATTTAAAAGCCACTACGAAATCGAGTGGCATTGACAGCGCGCGGAAATGTGTGAAAATATTTGGGCATTAGTCAAACCACGTACAAAACCAATATTAACAACGAAATTACTTTTAAATTACAATTAAAAATTTTTGATTTGTTTAAGGAGCGCAAATGTGGCAGTAATTGCATGTACATATGTATATACATAAACATATGTATGTATGTATGTATGTATGTATGTATGTATGTATGTATGTACAAGACAGTTGCTGCTTGAATTAAAAGTCAACAATAGAGCAACTATTTGAAATAACTACTAGAAAATTTCAAACGAAGTGCTTCAAAAATAAGCAAAACAAATATTTTAAATAAAATACTATAATTAAAATAAATGGCTAGCGTAGAACTAAACTGGTCTATCTAACAAAATACAAAATTGGAGAAAACAGATGAAACGCGTTTTAATGCGGTGTGCGATTTTTGATGGTTGTTAAGTGAATATTGTAAATTATTATGTTAGCTTAATAGTTAACTTAACATTCTGCATTAAAAAAAAATTATTATAGAAACGTTTTTTATATAATATTTATATTTTACAGGAAAACTTGTTACATAGACCACTTTAGAATTTTTAATTTTTAGAAAGTTTGAACTATAAATTGAAAATTATATGAATAAAACAAAAAATATGTGAAAGGAAGCACTTTAATTACAAAAATAACATACACATGTTCGTAAATGATATAATAATAATAATAATAATAATTTTTATTTGGCGAAAAGCGAACAAATTCAAAGCTACGTATTACCAGCGATGGTAGAAATGATGGCTATTTCGGAGAAAACCAATTCTTCATCATCAGATTTCTTTTCGGGATCAAGCCGGGAATCGAACTTAGACCCACCGTGAGAAGCTGTAAATGTTAGCGACGCGCTAACCCACTCACCCAAACACGGCCTGGTAAGCAGTTGAACTTTTTGTCGCTTTTCTTTTGCCACCTTTACTCGCCCAACATTATTGTTGTATTTTTATGTACTCATGATTTTCATGAGATAACACAAATTTGTTGAGTAATTTTAGGCGGTCTATGCTTCGGTTAGAAAAATAATAATAATAATAATAATAATAATAATAATAATAATAATAATAATAATAATAATAATAATAATAATAATAATAATAATAATAATAATAATAATAATAATAATAATAATAATAATAATAATAATAATAATAATAATAATAATAATAATAATAATAATAATAATAATAATAATAATATTAATAATAATAATAATAATAATAATAATAATAATAATAATAATAATAATAATAATATTAATAATAATAATAATAATAATAATAATAATAATAATAATAATAATAATAATAATAATAATAATAATAATAATAATAATAATAATAAAAATAATAATAATAATAATAATAACAATAATAATAATAATAATAATAATAATAATAATAATAATAATAATAATACAATGGCGCTATTATAACTCTGACGAGTTTTATGGCCGAGCTTCTCTCCCAATTCGAGGTGTACCCCTTTTTGTTTTCCTACTAATTGGGAGGACCTACAGTTTTATGCCGGCTCCGAACGGCGAATGCATTTTTTGTAAGAAGCTTTTTCATGGCAGAAATACACTCGGAGGGTATGCCGCCCACTACCGAGAGGTGACCGCTGCTATTAAGAAATCCAATACATAATTGGATTTTTACTAATTAGAAAAATTTGTTGGTGTTTTGCTCGGACCGTGGTTTGAACCCGAGACCTCTGGCATAGCAGGCGAGCACTCTACCCACTGCACCACAGCGGTCACAAATCGTAAATGATCACCTCTTCATTAAAAGTAACAGTAACCTAGTTTTCTCCACGGGGGCCTGGTAGAAAATCTTCCGGATTGTTTTCTATTTCATCTCTGCGGTTTACATGTGGAGAGACAGGTAAAAGGGGTGATGAATCGGTGGTACAAATTTCAAAATTTTTTTTATGTCCTGCATTTTTTGAATTTCAAAACGCGTATGTCGCTGCCCTGATCTGGTGTAAAATTCTGCAAGAACTCTATGAAATCATGTAGGTTCACGCAAGATTTCTTTATATCGACGGATTTATATGTTTCACAATAATCATCATTAAACTGCATCATAGATTCACCCTTGACAAATTTTACCTTTCGCATTTGGGAAACTTTTGCACCGTCGTCTACTATAATCTGGTAGTCCCTGAACATTGGCCGTAGTTCGTCAAATGACATAAATTTCCCCACCATATTATTAACATCAAAAGGAGCATGCTTTCTACAATTTTTAACCAATTCCATCCACTCATCTGGTGTAAGATCATACTGATCTCTGGTAGTCTATGCTAGTTGGACCACTTTAGAATTTCTTGAAATGATAAAAGGACGTGAATTCTAAAGTGACATTTTTATCGTTTGGACACTTTGGTGCAGAAATAAGACCTACATCAATTTTGCATGGATAAATTTATGATTTTCAAGTTCAAAAATGTGCATAACTCGATTTCTGAAAAAATGTTAGATAGACCAGTTTAGTTCTACGCTAGCCAAATAAAAATCATCTAAAATCAAACAAAAATAGATAAAAATCCATAAATATCCAGTTAAAATTCTGTTTAAAACCACCCTTTGTACTAGAAACGCAATTAAAAACTTTTGCTGTACAATTTCAAACTAAAATTTTCATTTCATATCAACAAGTTCATATTTATTAATTTTTGCAAATATTAATAACTCATTTTTCGTCGCAAAGCAACTAAATAAAAATCAAATGCAAACACACACAACCACTGCACTTTTGGATTAGTTTAATAAAGGCTTTACTATTTATTAGCTAATTCCATCCAAACTCCATTCGCACGCCAAAAATGCATTTGCCAAAAACTATCTAAGCAATTTATTCATGGACGTTGATTTCAAATTTTAATTTAATGCAATATTTTTTTTTTTTTTGTTTTATTTTTGGTCTTTTGATTTTTTGGCATGAAAATTATACGCCATTACTCAACATAACCACGAAAAATCATAACTATTCTCTATACATGCTCTTTTTTGCTCATAAATGTGGTAAAGACACCACAAGACATCTTGTACAACAACAGCAGCAAACCACAGTACAGCAGAGTACAGCTGTTGTATTTGGCAAGCACAAGCGCGCAGGAGGAGAAAGTTGGAGAAAGGGCGACATTGGACTACAAGGACACTAGTGTCTTATTAAAACTATATATACGTATGTACATATCTATATCAATGCCAGCTCGACTTGTTGTGCTAATAATAGTATGAAATTCTTCTGAATGCCTACTACCAAAGGAGTAAGTAATGCAAGGAAAAGGCAAAAACAAAAATCGTAGAGCAAGAAGCATGTTAAAATGACAAGAAAGTGCGCTACAACAAAATTCAACAAACTACGAGTAGATAACTGCTGTGAAGGTGGACAATGGTTGGCGAGACGAGAAGATGTGGTGAATGTTGAATTGCTGGCATGGTGGTGCTGGTGATATGGTGGTGGGCGCGCTAGCGACGAGATGTAGGTTACAAATGCCGGA
This sequence comes from Urophora cardui, assembly GCA_960531455.1. Taxonomy (NCBI): domain Eukaryota; kingdom Metazoa; phylum Arthropoda; class Insecta; order Diptera; family Tephritidae; genus Urophora; species Urophora cardui. Next base: position 30,739,203 of record OY482673.1, read on the forward strand.
TTGCAGCTGAACTGATATCAGTGCACCAGTGAATTGGTTTTCTGTGTTTTTATACTCAGCTGTACTAGTACACAGAGTATTATAGTTTTAATCACATAACGGTGGATTGTAACAGAATGAAATAATCGAGATAGATATAGACTTATATATATCAAAATGATCAGGGTGAAAAGAGAAATCGATTGAGCCATGTCCGTCCGTCCGTCCGTCTGTCCGTCCGTCTGTAAACACTCTAACTCGTGCAAAAATTGAGATATTTCGATGAAATTTGAAATGCAAGTTGGTATCGAGACTGGGACGGTTGGTATTGAAAATGGGCGAAATCGGACCATGACCACGCCCACTTTTCTTATATAGAAAAAATCGCAAATTTGGTATCTCAGTCACTAATATAGATAGAACGATAAAATTATACCCACGTGTTCAGCTCAGGCCCCTAGGAAGAAATTTTATGAAATTTTGGAAAATGGGCGGTGCCACGCCCACTTATTAGAGGTCAAACCTTGAAAGTTTTATATGTCATAACTCAGAAACCATTGAAGATATATCGATCAAATTTGGTACGCGTGATATACTTACTTAGGCAAACGTTTGAACGGAAAATAGTTAAATCGGTTGACGGCCACGCCCACTTTTATATATGTATATTATAAAGTGACCTAATAAAAACATTTTAAGCCATATCTCTGTCAAATATAAAGATATATAATTGAAATTTTGTCGCATGAGTCCAACTATGGACATAAAACAAAAAATACAAAAATTTTGGAAAATGGGCGGTGCCACGCCCACTTATTAAGGGGAAAACATTGAAAGTTTTATGAGTCATAACTCAGAAACCGTTAAAGATATATCGATGAAATTCGGTACGCGTAATATAATTACTTAGGCAAATGTTTGGACGAAAAATTTCCTAAATCGGTTGACGACCACGCCCACTTTTATATATGTGTATTATAAAATGGCCTAATAAAAACATTTTAAGCGATATCTCTGTCAAATATAAAGATATATCATTGAAATTTTATAGCAGGAGTCCAACTGCGGACATAAAACGAAAAACACAAAAATTTGGAAAATGGGCGTGGCACCGCCTCTTTTTAGAAACAGGAATATACGAGATTTCTTAGCCTTTAACTCGACAAATAATTGAGATATTATAACGAAACTTGGTTTATACACTTTTATAACTTGTGTTAATAGACACGCAAAAACTTTATTGAAATCGGTTTATGAGCACGCCTACTTTTTAAGAAAGATATTTCTGGAACACCCTTTGGGAATTTGTAACGTGACATCTCTGTAAGGAGAAGTCATAAAGGAATGAAATTTTGCACAAATAATAATATTCATATGCTTAGTTGGATGACTGATAAAAATGTTGAAAATGGGCGTGGCTACGCCCCCTTTATGCGGCACTCAAACAATGAAAGCATACAGCTGAGTATCTAATGTTCGATTCCACTCGAACTTAGGCTTCCTTACTTGTTACAAATCGATTTGGCCAAATTCGAAGAAATCGCTTGGTTGGCTGGCAATTTCGCTTTTGCAAGCTGACGACGGCGGCGGCGGCTTACTTTTGTGCACATTTTGCATGCTTACTTGAGTAGAGTCACTTTGTGTTTTCGCTTAGAGCAGAGAGCGGAGCGAAATGATGCATATGTATGGGCATATTTTTTACATTATGCATTTACTCATACACAGCCACCTTGCAAAAAATCTACGCCTTATTTAAGATTTATTCCAGAAGATTTAAAGGCTTACGAAATAATGCCTGAAAATTCCAAGCGACCAATACTCGTAGTTGTATGGGCAAAGTCTTGAATATAATAAGGCTGATTTTCCTGTGTTGATGTCATCAGACTGTAAGAACTACTCTATCTCTCTCTGATAGGAAACCTTTTTCCCAAGGCTTACCTACCATGGGAATAAGTCTTAGACAATTCCTCATAATAAGGACTTCTGTGGTGTCTATATACTTTATAATAAGACATATTCGCCATGCGGAAATAAGACTTAGATAATTTCTGATATTCAGACCTTCTGTGAAACTTAAATACCTTATAATAAAGAGTAATAAAATCTGGTTTTTGTTTAGCTACATAACTCGCATTTTTGCGCAACTTAAGCGTTGTGGCTTATTTAAAGAAAAAAAATATATTTTACAAAGGTTGAAATGTTAATATTCATACATTTATTTAATATAATAATACAATGGCGCTATTATAACTCTGACGAGTTTTATGGCCGAGCTTCTCTCCCAATTCGAGGTGTGCTCCTTTTTGTTTTTCCTACTAATTGGGTGGACCTACAGTTTTATGCCGGCTCCGAACGGCGAATGCATTTTTTGTGAGAAGCTTTTTTTCATGGCAGAAATACTCTCGGAGGGTATGCCGCCCACTGCCGAGAGGTGACCGCTGCTCTTAAAAAACCCAATAATTGGATTTTTACTAATTAGAAAAATTGTTTTGGTGTTTGGCTCGGACCGTGGTTTGAACCCGAGACCTCTGGTATAGCAGGCGAGCACTCTACCCACTGCACCACAGCGGCCATATATATTATTTACATATACATATATGTATGTATCGGAATGAGATAAACGTGCTCACTTAACCAAACACTTGCTTGCATATCAGTTGAAGAAGAGAGAAGATCATTTCCACGACAATACGAAAATTTTCACGCTCACCACACATTGTGCTCTCTTTGGTCATGTTTGCTCATAAAAATCAATTCGCCCTCCCTATCTATTTGAGATATGAGCACATAACTGAAAATTAAGTATTAAAACGTTTGGAGCAGAGCTAATGAGCGCATAACAGCAAGCAGCGCCGACAGCGTATTCCAGTTTTAACAGCTTAGGATTCAGCTTATGCTTATGAATGTTTTTGCAGAGTATGCGTAGGTATGTTTGAATGTGTTTAAATGACAGCGCAGACATTTAGGAATTATTATTAAAATAAGTCGTTATGTTTCCATTTCACTTGAACAATTCAACATTTTACTTTGAATTAGTTTCTTACCACATTTGATGTCCTTCGAGTCTTGCTGCAAACTTGCTTTATACATAAATATAAATGAAATTGCCAAAATGCTTGCTTTATGCTGAAATGCTAATATTTATTTATAAATTTATTTTAGTGAGAAATTTATTCAATAAACAAAAGGGTACTTAAGTTTATGTTCAAAACATAAACCATCTAGTCATTGAATGGGCCATTGAATTTGCTTAAACAAACAATTTACAACTGCAAATATTTACATAAATACATTTACTCTTACACATAAATAGGTACATAAAATAACAATACTATTATTATATTGTTTAACATTTATGCTTTATTGCCCATAATTTGATTAAATACTAATGATCATGCTATTAATGCTAAATTACTTATTTCAATTGCCAGTGGAGCTCTCTCCGTCTTTCTTTTCTTTTCTTTAGCTCAAACACTCAACACTTTTCATGGTAGGCATGTATCTGTCTGCAGTAGTTAGATTTTCTATTAGGCGACTGTGAAAAGAACGCTCAACTTGCTAGAAATTAATTACAAGCGCTCCACTTTAGCGGGCTTCGGGTGGATTCGAATTTTTGCCATTCACCAGCAGAGTTCGGTTGTGTTGCGGTAGGTACCGGTGGTTACCGGTAGAGTCCGCTTGGTCTAGCCTCTGTATAAAAGAATACGATTGGCTGATATTTATACAATCGGTTGATGTTTATGCTACAAGAACATACATTCCAAAAACGTAGAATCCAAAAATTCTATGTTTCTATTCGTTCTTTTCCAAAGCAACACTACTGTTGCAGATTGACAAACAGATAAGCGCTTTCAGTTCGACGTGCTTAACATAGCCAGTTGGCTTAAGGCCCTTGGCCATTTACAATCTGGATTATTAAGCGGTGTATATGTGTGAGTGTCGAGTGATTGACACAAATATCAAAAAAGGTTTGATTTTCGTCGCCGCGAGCCCGACAACGAGAACGTGTAGCACAACGACTGCCGATTGCACTAATACACACAAAAAAAAACATTCACATATAAGTACTGCTTGACATGCCAGATTATAAGTTGCCAAGGGCCTTTAGTTTTTGTTGTTGCTTTCCATGTTATTCGCTAATCTAGCGTGTGTTTTTTTTTTTCGAACTTGCTTGCAAAAGAATAGGGATAGTGTAAATTCTACACCCACCGGATTGCCTTACTTGCCAACATGTTTCGTTATGTTGAAAGAAAACTAAGAATTTCAAAGAAACTCACCAACTGTCTATTTCAGCTGGCATTGACACGCGTATTAAATTAAAGTCAACTAAACTGTCATTTTGCTTAGAGCAAAATGCGCTTGTGTTTATATAAAGTTTTAAGACTTTAAATTTAGATTAACATTTAAACAGAGTACATGCAAAAAACCCCCAGCTGGTTAGAGGGCTTAGAATATACCGGGGTAAGGAATGCCTGTCGTAAGAGGCGATTAAAATCCACCGGCCTAGAAGGTTTGATAATGGCCAAAAAAATAGTTCGCAAGACAGTCGGGCTAGTGTCAGAAGGGACTAGTACCCGAGCATACCGGATTTATCCGGCAAAGGACCCCAAAACCTTCGGGAAGTGTCTTGGTGGCTACAACAACAATAACAGCAAATTTTCTTTGGATATTTTGAGAACGAAACAAGATACTGAAGATGGCACATAGCCGAAACCGGTTTTAAACCAAATCAAAGTTGACAAGGGATGACGGAAGTTCGTTCCACATTACATATAATTACTTATCATATTATTGTTGTTATTACATTTTAACTTATGAATTTATATAGTGAAGATTAAAAGCAGCATAGGCATTGTAAAATAAAAGTCTAATTTTTGCTTTTATTTCTCGCTGTGTATTTGTTTTTTTTTATATAAACACACACACTTGCCGTGCCTTAGGCAATTTCGCCCAGCCACCTCCACCACAATCAAATTCAATTCAAACCCACTTAGTTGACACTTTACTTCCAGTTCAGTAGGCGCCTACAAAAGAGTGCAAATGGGCGAGAAGATAAATTGTGTTAGTTGAACTGAAGTAGAGTGGAGTGAAGTGGAGTGCAGTAGATTGAAGTTTTAGTGGAGTTTGTTGGGGCTTTAAAGACGTAGGCTACGTAAATACATGTGCAAGTCTCGTACTTAGCGCCCCTAAGTTGCATGGCAAGAAGATTTACATTTCAATTTCAATTACACGATGAAATGTACTTTATCACACACTGATATACATACTAACAAAATCATGTGTATAAGCCCATGTTCTACCTTGTTGGTTTTTTGTAAGTTATTTATGTTTGTAATTTGTGTTGCGCGCAAGTGTCTGTAATGACTCTTTGGCTCTTGGCTGCCCGGACTGCCCTGGCTGTCCTGACTTCTGTCTGGAATGTCTGCTGCTCTGTAAGGTCATTGTTTTTATTGCGTGACAAAAGCATATTCATTTAACGTTTGCCAACATCGTAGACACAACAACAACAACAACAACAGCAATAAAAACGCACGCATATATGCAACTCTGCTGTTTTAAATGGGCTGACTACAATTTAATTGTTTTCAAAGCTATTTTCTATGTTAAAAAAAAAGAAACGTAGACTAACAGCTTTTAATTTCAGTTTACCACCTGATTTTATATTTTGACCTTTCAATTAAAATGAAAGCCATTGAGATAGGCAGCTACGTGTAGTTTTTGCATGAGGGGAAGCGGATGTCTGACGTATAGCATGTGAGATTTGAAAACCTGATGCACCAACACTCTATATATATATATATTCACTAGAGGTTACCCGCGGGTTTCACACCACGTGCTTTTAAAAATATTAGTATATTGAGTTAGTCCAAAAAAGTTACATAGAAAAATATCATTCTTGACGTCAAAGATAGTTTTCTTATTTTTTTTTGTCCGTTGAGTACGTAATTATCTCATGCCCAACACCAATTTTCAGTACCCTACTATAAATATTTAAAGAGATTTTCGCTGTAAAAATTTCAGTCTGTATGGGAGGTGCCCATTCCTGCTTTACCAAGACCTAGCGTTTTTACCCGTTTAATACATAGTTATCTCACATGCCCTCACACCAGTTTTCAGTACCCTACTACAAATATTTCCAGAGATATTCGCTGTGAAAGTTTCAGTTTGTATGCGAGGTGCCCATCCCTGCTTTACCAAGACCTAGTGTTTTTCCCGTTTAATATATAGTTATCTCACATGCCCTCACACCAGTTTTCAGTACCCTACTACAAATATTTCCAGAGATATTCGCTGTGATAGTTTCAGTTTGTATGGGAGGTGCCCATCCCTGCTTTACCAAGACCTAGCGTTTTTACCCGTTTAATACATAGTTATCTCACATGCCCTCACACCAATTTTCAGTACCCTACTACAAATATTTCCAGAGATATTCGATGTGAAAATTTCAGTTTGTATGGGAGGTGCCCATCCCTGCTTTACCAAGACCTAGCAGTTTACCCGTTTAATACATAGTTATCGCACATGCCCTCACACCAGTTTTCAGTACCCTACTATAATTATTTAAAGAGATTTTCGCTGTAAAAATTTCAGTCTGTATGGGAGGTGCCCATCCCTGCTTTACCAAGACCTAGTGTTTTTCCCATTTAATACATAGTTATCTCATATGCCCTCACACCAGTTTTCAGTACCCTACTACAAATATTTCCAGAGATATTCGATGTGAAAATTTCAGTTTAAATGGGAGGAGAGTGCCCATCCCTGCTTTACCAAGACCTAAATTGTTTATCCGTTGAGTATATACTTTTGTATTATTCCTTCACAAAAATGTTCATTATTCTAGTACAAATATTTCAAGAGATATTACGAAAAAAAGGAAAATTTTGTATGGGAGGTGCCCATCCCTGACTTTTAATCAGATTAAAAATATGCCTATAGCAATTACCGGGTGAAAATACCTAGGTGTGCAAAGTTTCGTAAGGATCCGTTCAGCGGTTTTCTCGCCAATTGAGTTTAAACACAATTTCCATTTCACATTTATAATATAAGAAGAAGATATGGAACTATTAAAAGAAAGAATAAGAGGCAAGAGCAACAGCTTAATAACACTAGGCAAACATTATTGCACGATTTTGTTGCGATTTTCTTCCACTTTTGTTGGGCTTTAAAAGGCTTTAAAGTTATGCTAAAATAAGCATCTAAGCGAAAAAGAAATACCTTCCTATAAAGAAAAACCATTTGCGCACCAGGCAATATCTAAGATAATATAGTTTGTGCGTGATCAATTTCCAAAGCACAAACCATTAAGTGATTTTTCTTCTTCTTAATTGGCGCGTAACCGTTCTGAGGATTCTGACCGAGTCTAACAAAGTGCGCCAGTCGTATCTGTTTCATGCTGCGTGGCGTCAATTGGAAATACCAAGTGAAAACGAGTGAGACTTCACATTATTTTCCTTCCCAACGCAGTATAGGTTTCCCTTTTTATACTCAGCTGTACTAGTACACAGAGTATTATAGTTTTGATTTCATAACGGTGGATTGTAACAGAATGAAATAATCGAAATAGATATAGACTTATATATATCAAAATGATCAGGGTGAAAAGAGAAATCGATTGAGCCATGACCGTCCGTCGTCCGCCTTGGCGCACGATAACTCGCGCAAAAATTGAGATATTTTGATGAAATTTGGAATGCAAGTTGGTATCAAGACTGGGACGATTGGTATTGAAAATGGGCGAAATCAGGCCATGACCACGCCCACCTCCCCTATATAGTAAAAATCGGAAATTTGGTATCTCAGTCACTAATGGAGCTGCGATGACAAAATTTCACCCACGTGTAGAGCTCAGGCCCTTATGAAGAAATTTGATGTAAGTTTGGAAAATGGGCGGTGCCACGCCCGCTTATTAAGGGGCAAACATTGAAAGTTTTATATATCATAACTCAGAAACCGTAGCAGATATATCGATGAAATTTGGTACGCGTGATTTACTAAATCAGGCAAATGTTTGGACGAAAAACTGTCGAAATCGGTTGACGACCACGCCCACTTTTATATATGGGTATTATAAAAGAGCCTAATAAAAATATTTTAAGCGATATCTCTGTCAAATATAAAGATAATTCATTGAAATTTTGTGGCATGAGTTCCACAATAGACCAGAGGCAAAAAATAGAAAAAATTTGGAAAATGGACGTGACGCCGCCTCCTTTTAGAAGCAGGAATATACTAGATTTCTTAGCCTATAACTCGACAAATAAATGAGATATTATGACGAAACTTGGTTTATGCACTTTTATAACTTATGTTTATAAACACGCAGAAATTTATTGAAATTGGTTTATGACCATGTAACTAGGAGTCATAAAAGAATGAAATTTTGCACCAAGAATAATTTTCATATGCTTAGTTGGATGACTGATAAAAATTTTGAAAATGTGTGTGGCTACGCCCACTTTATGCAACACTCGATTTATATAAAGTACACCGTATTTCCATCAAACGCAAACAAACAATGAAAGCATACAGCTGAGCAGCGTTGCCATTCTAGCTTTTTTCAAGCTAGATTTAGCTTTTTTTCTTGTCTTTTAGCTGCAAAAATTCTGATTTAGCTTTGGCTTTTTTTTCTAGCTTTTTTATTTGCTAAAACTCCCCAAAAAATGAGCGCTGCTCACTGCTCATATACATACATACATAGTCATCGTAGTTACCATTATTTCAATGTAAAACATTTTTTTTAACATTTCGTTATTTTTATTGACACTGAAGTACAAATTTGCATATAGTATATGAAAATATGCAGGCTCCACTAAACAAGTCGGTTCTTCAGATCAGCTGACTTCTTGTTCTTCTTCAACAGCTATCCAATTTGTTTACTTCTGCATATTCTATACATGCATTCGTGTTTACAATTCGTCAAATTCTTCGTTCTCTGAGTTTATCCATCATTCGCCCGTGATCTGAATGTCAAATTATTTCGTCGTCCTTACAGTTTTGACATCTCGGTCACGAGAGTTCGACATTAAGGTCACGGCGTGTATGTGTGTATGTATCTTGAGCCGACCTGTTAAATTGACCTTGAATTTATGTGTGTTTTGAAAACACATTAGGCGAGTTCCCCTCCAGATCCACATATAAATTTTGCGTGCAAATGGAACAACAATTTTGTGATCCTGATATTTATCTAGATCCATTTCGGGTCCGTATAGATTGTAATAGATTTTTTTTGATCCAGATAAACATCAGGATAAAAAAATTTTTGTTGCAGGTGCTTGCAAATTTTTTGTCCGGATCACTGTTACGGGAAATCACCTATTAATAAAGCATTAAAATACGCAGTAAGACTTGGGATCATCGTTTTATTAATCCGGGAGTACCTACTTGTCAATAGATACTCTATTACTCCCTATACTTCGGGTATAAGCATACAATTTTTTATACTCGCTTTTAACATTGTATGTCCTAGGAAGGGAAGTAATAAACACAAACAAAATAAAACAAAACTGAAAAAAATTTGATATTGCTCGGAAGGAATGTCAAGTAGAGTACTCTTCTGCTCTCGCTTGGGGAGATCTCGCTCCAAGTTCTACTGGGTAATTTCGTAATTTTTTTTAGCTTCTTTTTTTAGCTTTAAATTTTTTTTTATGTGTGAAACAATTTTTTTTTAGCTTTTTCTAGCTTTTTTTTTTGAGAATCTAGCTGGAACTCTGGAAAAGTTCTGGCAACACTGCAGCTGAGTATCTAATGTTCGATTCTACTCGAACTTAGGCTTCCTTACTTGTTTCTGCTATCTTTAGCGGGTTTTGATAGAACTTCTTTCTGGGCCGAAGAGCATTCAATCATTCTTACGACATGACCTGCCCAATCCGGGAGCTGGATCTTTATTAACTAAACAATGTCGATGTCTGCTAGGTAAATCTCGTACAGCTCATCACTAAATCTCTGTCGATACTCGCCTTCGCTAACGCACAAGGATCCATAAATTTTCCGAAGAACCTTTCTCTCGAATACTTCAAGCCATTGCATCTGAATTAAAAGAAGCATGGACGATTTCTTCACCGTACATGAGTAGTGGAACGATGAGCATGTTGTAGAGCGCAATTTTTTTTTTATCGGGAGAGGACTTTAAGTTATTTTCAATTGCCTACTTAGTCCAAAGTAACACTTATTGACAAGAGTGATTCTATGTTGGACTACGTGCTGACATTGTTTTTGGTGTTAATGCTGGTTCCCAATTAGAGGAAGTCCTTAATTTTTCTATCCTTAGTCTAAAGCATTCTTCCTCGTTCTCATAGAAACCACTTTCAAAACAGCATAACTGCTGAATTGTTTGTCTTAAAGTGGGCAGTGTATTCAATGACCTCATTGAGTAGAGAGATATTGTAGTTAAATGTATTGGTATATAAATGTCTACATATGTACATACATATACTTGCCCTCTTTCGAATAAAGTGCTGTCCCATTTATTACTTAATTTCTACCAAAAACCAGACAAGCAAGGCAAACATATGTATATAACTGGCATACTAGCCTTGTCTGTAAGCAAACTATTTGCTACTGTTTGCAATCGACAGATATAAAAGCCATTTATTATGTTTCTGGGCGTTGTTAATATTGTTGAATGTACAAACATACATTTATAAACACTCACATACATATGTATGTATATATGTATGTTTATTGTGTTATTGTGCTTTCATCTTATGAATGTCCTTTGAAGGAATCTTTACGCCTCATTGCAAATGGCCTGTCATTGCAACTCATTCATACATATCTACACAAATGGCCTAATGAAATGGCGACACACCATTCATCTAATCGTTTGCTTACTCATACCACAACAACAACAACCACAAGAGCAACAAAATAGAATTCATTCATTATAGAAAGCCAATTCCAGTCAACCAGCCAGCTGAATAGCTTTAGAGCTAAATTCATTCAACCACTCAACTATTCAGCTATTCAAGTCAACCGTCGCGTCGGTGGTTCCTGCAACGTATCGTCGTCGCTATTAATTTACTCAGTCAGTCAAATCAATTAGAAGAACATCAATCTTAATACGTCGTCCAATGGCAATGTTCCTTCATTTATTTATGTTAACATATTTGTTTCTCATACATTTACGAAGCGAAGCGCAAGGCACGACGCTCATTGCGAAAGGCACAGCTTCCAAGCGTGTGTGGGTGTGGTGTGGATTAAAATGCTGGCAGAAAGAGCGCTTCTACAAATACAAACTCTATGCTAAGCAATATGAAAGCGAGCGGCTGGAGTTATTGCTCGTAAGTCTTTTTGAAAATTTATGCATTCGAAAGTGGCTAAAAGTAGTTTTATCAATGTATGTACGTTTGGGTGTATGTTTTTCTTGCTGTGTAATAAATCTGGCTTGTGTGGGAGAGTTTGCAAGCAAATTTCTATTTAAATGCCTTTCTTTATAACCCAATGCAAGCAAATTTCGATTTAAATGCTTTTTTTTATAAACCAGTGAGTGGAATGCATCTACGAAAAGCATATTTTTTAGCATCAAAAGATTTTTTTTTTATTTTTTTCTAATAATTTTTTGCTACTAAAACCCGCCTTGGGGTATATACCTGCTGTTTCCAGTAACGCCAAAATATCTTTACTTTGCTTTAGAGACAAAACTAAACTTTGTGCTTATGCTGCCGCTCAAATAAATTTATTCCAACACAAGTAGAGCTAACGGATGGGAAAAATATCTTAGCACAAGCAGCATAAATGTGTCTTTGAAAAAGCGTAAAGCTTTGAGAGGAAAGAGGAATGTTGCTTTGACAGAAATGGCGTGTAAATATTTTATGGCATGTCGTGGTTGCGATTTTCACTACCAATACACATTATCATGTTACGGAAAGAGCGCAACAAACACATTTACATACAAATGCATAGATGGGAGCAGTGGCGGACTTAGTGTAAATTGGCTGGGCAAGCCAAGTTGTATGAAGCGTAGCCTTTAGCCATTTATGTAATTTTCTTTGCTGTATTATTTGAAAGTCTGATTGCGGTCCCATGAAAATAAGCATTTGAATTCTCCTTGGAGAAACCGAGAACGCAAACAAGATATGTTATTCTGTTTTGAAAGCCTCATAAAAGCACATGCGTTTAAAGCATGCTCACTAAGGTGGAGTGAAAATATATGGAGATTTTTTTTTTGTTCTTTTTTTGAACGTACCAGCAATGAAAAGTTACCTTTATACGAGTTAATGAACCCCACAAAATTTTGTGGCGATAGGATGACGTTTTGAGCTGCCCCAGCCCCGCAAAATTGAAAGCAATAAGCAGGATCCGGTACAAATATGAAATTTTGAAAATTATAAAATCAAAATCCGAAGTATGAGGATTGATAAAGATGGCTAAGCTGAGTATTAAAATGAATTTTTTTTTCTTCAAATTAAAGGAAATCAAAATACCTATCGAATCGATAAAAAATTTCGCAATCGGTTCAGTAGTTTTTAAGTAATTGCAATTTAAAAATGCATAACATAAACTTTGACCTTTAATAACTTTTGTTGTTGTTGTTTCCAAAAAAAAAATCACTTTAATACTCAGCTCAGTCATCTTTATCAATCCTCATACTTTATTTTTTGATTTTATAATTTTAGAAATTTCACATTTGTACCAGATCGTGCTATTTTTTCAATTTTGTGGGGCTGGGGGCACCTCTAAACATGCGAGTAGGTTAATAAAATTTTACAAGCTTATTTCTGGGCTAGAAAGGTGCCGTCCTGGCTTTGGAACAAATTGAATTTCCAAAAAAAAATTTCACTCCACCTTAATGCTCACTAACCCAGTTTGTGCTGTGATTGGCTGTACAAACAAAATACACGTACATAAATATTTTTTATGGGCTAGTCCGCCATGAGCACTTAAGTAGTAAACAAATTGAAAAACTTAAATAGTAAATACATTTCAAGCCTAAAATAACTAGTTTTTTTTTAACCTTACGATTACCAGAGATTTTTATGTACGAGGTTTACCAATACCCACCCGGGTGACCCATATACATTTTCTTGCATTACGGGCGCTTTCGCGTGCTTTAACTTTTTATTGCCGAAACATATTTATTACTATTGTAAAATGTAAGCCTGTGAATGATTAAAAATATTTAATTTAACTATATTTGGTGAAATTAAGCCAACAAAAACAAAAAACACCCCGTAATGGGTGTATATAAAGTAAAAAATTCAAAATTTTGAATCCTAAGACAAGGTTGAGTGAATAATACGATTTACGACACATTAATTATCTACTTGAATTTGGCGTTGAAGCATTCAAATCCAAAATACCATTATTCAAAAAAAAAAAAAAAAACGATCAAAACAAGGCGAGCGAGTTGTGAAGGACTTTGTTGACCCGTAAAAGGATTCCTGTAGAAATATCGCCATATATACCTTTTTTTTACTAAATTATCATTAGCCAAAGAATAGTGGGATGATGTTTATGGTGGGAAGAATAAACAAAAATAAAATATGTGTATGTATGTATGTACATACTATATTCTAAATGAATTCAACCCGCCAGGAGCATGAAAGGAGATTTACTCTGACTCTGGCATTATCTTTTAATGTTCTAGATCAGGCATCGGTACTTTGATCGATATGAGTAAATAGAAAACATCACACAAATTTTAGCCAATGTAGTGGAAACCGCTCTGTGCTCCCCAACACAATATCTTTCACAATTTTGCCGACCTTGTTTCTAGAAATAGCGACACTTGCTGCATTTATAATATACGTGGGAAATCAACCAGGTAATATCAAGGTTCTTCAGTTACAGGCTTTCTCAGGAAGCTCTGTCATGTCTAAATAATGCTGAAGTCCATTAGGAATAATATTACTTGAAGATTTTACATAAAATCGACAATTGTATGTATCTCAGGAACTATTTGCTAGAAAGAATGAATTTATCAATGTCCTTCCTTATCTATATATATATAAAAATCAAGCCCATTTCTTTGTCGCCGGCTTTCGTCCAAACGCGTGGAGAGATTTTGACCAAATTTACACACCAGCTTAGTACCTTGCCCTAGATGGTTTATATACATATTTTTTTCAAATCCAGAAGTCGGTTCCCAAGATATAGGTCAAAAGGTCAAAACGTGGATCCGGCCTTCCCCTGAATAGTTTTGGACGATATTGGTATCAAATGAAAGGTATTGATCGGAGAATTTACATAGAATAGTACTAATTGTGATTCCTAGGTCGGGTCTCCAGATATGGGTCAAACGTGGACCCGGATGACCCTCGAATGTTTCTGAGCGATATTGGTATCAAATGAAAGGTATTGAGCAGAGAATTTACATAGATTAGTACTCATTGTGATTCCTAGGTCGGGTCTCCAGATATGGGTCAAACGTGGACCCGGATGACCCTCTAATGTTTCTGAGCGATATTGGTATCAAATGAAAGGTATTGAGCAGATAATTTACATAGAATAGTACTTATTGTGATTCCTAGATCGGGTCTACAGATATGGGTCAAACGTGGACCCGGATTACCCTCGAATGTTTCTGAGCGATATTGGTATCAAATGAAAGGCATTGAGCAGAGAATTTACATAGAATAGTACTAATTGTGATTCCTAGATCGGGTCTACAGATATGGGTCAAACGTGGACCCGGATGACCCTCGAATGTTTCTGAGCGATATTGGTATCAAATGAAAAGTCTTGATGAGGACTTCAGCACAGAACTATTATAATTGTGATGCCTAGCCCGGGTCTCCAGATATAGGTCACAACGTGGACCCGGATGACCCTCGGATGTTTTTGAGCGATATTGGTATCAAATGAAAGGTCTTGATGAGGACTTCAACATAGAACTATTTTATTTGTGATGCTTAGGACGGGTCCCGAAATATGTGTCAAAACGTAAACCCGGATGACCCCGGAAAATTTCTCAGTGATATTGGTATCAAATGAAGGGTTTTGAGCAGGGATTTTACATAGAAATGAACTCATTACGAACCCTAGGTCGGGTCCCAAGGTGTGGGTCAACACACGGACACGAATATTTCTCAGGGATATTCGTACCAAATGAAAAGTGTTGAGCAGGGCCTTTACACAGAGATGAACTGATTATGATTCCTAGGTCTGGTCCCTAAATATGGGTCAAAACGTGGACTGGGATGGCCCCGGAAAATTTTTGAACGGTATTGGTGTCAACTGAAAGGCAGGTCTTTTACATAGAGATGAACTCATTATGATTCCTAGGTCAGGTCCCCAGATGTGGGTCAAAATGTGGATCCGGATGGCCCCGGATAATTTCTCAGCGATATTGTTATTTAATCACGGCGCATGACGATTTCTAGGTGGGATCTCAAGGTATGGGTCAATATGTGGACCCGGATAACACCGGGATATATCTTAGGTATATTGGTACCAAATGAAAGGTGACGGAAAAGAATATAATGAGAATATAATAAAAAATGGAATGAAGAGGATGGGGAGAGAGACAGTAAGACAGAGAATTATAGAAGGAATAAGAGGGGGGAATAAAAAGGAGACAGGCAGAAAAGGAGAGGTAATAGAGAGCGGTAGAGAAAGGGAAGCGGAAATGTGATAGAAAAGGAAAAAGGAAACGGAAATGAAAGGAATGATAAATGGAAAGGGAAAGAGAAAAGTAGAGGGAAAGGCAGTTGGAGACTAATACGAAGAAAAATGGGATAAGAACATGAAGAGGACAAACTTTTGAAAATATCAATTTTTTCCTTCACTTATTTTAAGCTTATCTGAATTGTGCTGAGCTCTGCAGCCCGAGGTAATTTCGGTTTCTACATAGATACTTCCACCATATTTTAAAGTGTGCCGTTTTTCGCTTCAAGTAGCTATAATAGGAAGTGGGCCAAAGCAAAGCTTGGCCGGGTACAGCTAGTTTCTAATAAAAAGGACATCTTTCCAGCAAGTGGATGAGAGTAAAGATGAAAGGAAAATATTATAAGTCTTTTCATATGAAAATTAAACCCAACACGTGTCAATTATGCATAAAATGCAATAAACCCATTTGCGATGAACAAAGTATCAGCCAAACAAAATGCATATTGTTGTATAGATCCTTCGGTATTTTGCTTGGTTTGAAATAAATTTTTATTCTATAAATTTTCTATAAACTTTATAAAAACAATCAAAATATAGTTAAACAATAAATTTATAAAGTTAGAGGAACAAGAATATGTGCATATATGTGTGTTTTCATAGAAAAGTGTACTGGGTCACCCGGGTGGGTATTGGTAAACTACGTACATAAAAAGTCAAAATCGCAAAAAAAGCATATTCCAGATGAAAAAAAAGTTCAAACTTGTTATTATCTGAAAGAACTCGAAAAATTTATCAGTGAGTAAAAAGCATTTTAAAATCGGTGCAATAGTTGCTGAGTAATCGCAAAAAGAAAATGCAAAAGGTCACCCGGGTGGGTATTGGTAAACCTAAGGTTGAGAAATTCGTAAAATGAAATGAACAGCAAACCGGGCTTTCGGCTTGTATGTAGCATCCGCCACGGCATGAGAGTACAAGCGCACTTTGCCGTTGCCACTTTAAGGGCCGTTTACTCAACCTCTGATTAATGCTAACCGGAGGATAATGGCCGGTTAACTTATGGACTGCGTTATCGACTACATGATAAATACATGGTTTGATGAAGTCGATAATGATGTTTAATCGGACTTTTACCGTGATTAGCGTTAATCAGAGGTTGAGTAAACGGCCCTAAGTGACATACAAATAAACATCTAAACATGCATACATACATACATATGTATGTATGTAAATTCATACGAATATCTGCAAATTGTGTC
Organism: Urophora cardui; assembly: GCA_960531455.1. Classification (NCBI taxonomy): domain Eukaryota; kingdom Metazoa; phylum Arthropoda; class Insecta; order Diptera; family Tephritidae; genus Urophora; species Urophora cardui. The sequence goes on from OY482673.1 coordinate 30,755,984, forward strand.
AAGTATTTGAAATATTTTTTTAATAATTCTTTTGGTTTTTATATTTTCATATACCATTTGCCATTTGCTGTGTGTATAAATGCAATTAAAGAAATGAAATGGACAAACGTACATGCAAACATACATACGTACATAAAGCAAAAGCAGAGCAAAGTGCTAGAAAAATATTTTTAATTAATTTAATGATAACTTTGTTGCCGCTGCTGTCTGCGCCGCTGCCTCTACTGCCTCGCTTCTTTTGCCTTACTGCCTCACTAGTATTGCTGCTGATGGTGGTGATGATGATGATTTTATGTATATATGTAATGATGATTGAAATAGATTAAAGTAGAGCGCAAATAGCAGCAGCAGAATGTTGGAAATACCAACATTCATAAATTGAAATGTCACAAGTGGACACCTTTTCTCACTTACAAGTGCCCGGATTCTTCGTTAAGCTACAGTCGTTCTTCCTTGCACATTAACTTCAAGCACTTTATCTACTTAGGTATTTATTTAGCCGGAAAGATGATGCGCGAATGTTTTAACAGTTATGTTGATGTGGATTTTCACACACGCACACATATCGAGCCTTTTGCGCGATTTTATCGTAAGGGTAATTTTCTCGAAATTTACTTTTTTATGCAAATTTGTTCTACTTGCACATACCTCAGCGCATCAGCTGGTAAAATATTGTAGCTGAAATCCTTATAGTTGTGCCAAAAATTGGCTTTCTTTTTTATCGTAAGGTACAATCTATACTTTTTTCTTGAGCTCGAAATTATCGTATCGCCCATATAAAAAATATTTTGAATATATGTAGCTAGTAGGAAATCTAAGGTGGAAACTTACTTGCTCACTATACTACCATGACTCCATCATTAAAAATGCAAAAGTATGGAATAAGACACTTGTATCGATCATATACAACCTTTTTTAAATATCATCATAAGCGACATTTATTCAAATGTGCTCATAAAACAATGAGATCGAAATTATCGTTAGGACAAAATTATGATTTTTTCGCAAACTGAAAATTTTTTCAAGAAAAAAAATATCAGTTTCACTATATTAATTTACTATCTAATCGCGTGTTCAATTTCATTTAAATACACCAATAAAAACAGTAAAAAAAAATGCTCTCCTGTAAAATTTGCTTTTGTCCCTTACGATAAAGTCGCACAAAGGGGTCGATATATTCATATTCCTTTTTAACGGTCTGAAATCATAGCCTCATCAGTTACTAAGCGTTATTCACTTAGAAACTGTCATCATAAGTGCACTTGAAGTGTGTGTATTTGACACATGGCAAGCAGGTGAAGGTCGTTGAGAAGTTGCTTTTGACACAGTGTTTTTGCATTAAGTAATTTATTATTATTGTATGATTAATTTTCTACTTATTCATTTACGTATGTATGTATATTCATGTTTTTGCAATAAAACTAGAAATACCCAGCCAAGCTTTGCTTTGGCCCACTTCCTATTATAGGCATTAAAAACGAAAAGCGGCACACTTTACAGCAAATGGAAGTAACTGTATGGCCGAGCTTTCCTCGCGCTACAGGCCTCAGCAAAAATCAAACAAGTTTAAAAAGAAATGAGGGAAAAATTTATATTTTCAAAAGTTTGCCCCTCTTGATGTCCGTATCCCTCATCTTCTTCGTATTAGTCTTCCACTTACTTTCCCTCTACTATTCCCTTTCTCTTTCCACTTCCTTTTCATTTTTGTATCCCTTTTCTTTTACCTTTCCCTTTCTCTTCGCTAGGGAAATGTGTTGAGCATAACATTGAAGAGAGATCTACATATATTGTAGTCCTGGAGATCAATTCTCGTTCTGTGAAAACGTGAAGTGTAAATTTTTTTTTTCATTTTCATTTTCACAAACAATATTCATCTATGTTCTCACAAACGGTAGTTTTGTGATTCTCGTTTGTGCTGTGAAAAACGTGTTCCATTAGCACTTTTATTATGAAACTTTTACAACTATGTTATTGGGGAAATGTCAAAATTTAACAAATGACAAAAATAATATACACTCACTGAAAAAAGTATTGGCTCTGTAGACAAAAATAATATACACTTACGGAAAACAGTATTGGCACAGTAGACAAAGTTAAGAAGAAATAAAAATTTTGTTATACGTAAAAGAAAAAATTACATTAATTCATGAAAATGGAATTAAGTTCTATTTTTATGTGGAAAAAGTATTGGCACACTTTTTCTTTCAGATTAAAAAGCAACTAAATTTTGAACGATAATATGTTGTGGGCTCACAGTTTCGCTTTATAACAGAAAGAGTACCATTCGATGAGGTTTATTTAGAGGACTCTGAAGAACCTGAAGTAAAATTACCTCACATACGACCATTTCAAGTCGTTTGCAGCTAGTAGATGCTTTCGCTAACGATATTATTACATAAAGCATTGCTAATAATAAAGTTCATGAAATGGAAAAATCAATTTTTAATTATAAATCATTTATGTAATTTAGATACATATATTCTATTCTTCTTTGCTATAAAGTCCTTACTTCAGTCGTTTTAACAACAATGCACTGACGAGTTTTATAGCCGGGCTTCTCTCCCAATTCAAGGTGTGCTCAACTTTATTTGGTTTTCCTACACTCAAAAAAAAAAATTCTCTCGATCAAAGACATAATTTTCCTTATTTTGAACACGCGTCCCAATACAAAATTTTCTTTGTTTTGTGTAAATTTTCTCAAAAATGTGGAAAAAACATAAAAAACTTTCAAACAAATTCGTTGACATGGGGATTTGTATGGGAATTTAATTTCTCAAAATTAAAGAAATCAAGTCTTCAAAACAAGGAAAGTTGGGAATGGAATGGCGCTTAAAGAATTTTTCATTATTTTAATGTATGAATTTTTTCAAAACAAGTATATGAAACCATGGTAACGCATGTAACAGCAATATTTTATAAACCTTTTAACATGTTTCAAGGAAAATTTACTCAAAACAAAGAAAGTAGTGTTCAAAATAGGTAAACAATTTCTTTGACCCCTCCATATATTTTTTTTCTCTCAGTGTACTAATGGGGCTGACCTACAGTTTTATGCCGGCTCCGAACTGGGAATGCATTTCTTGTGAGAAGCTGTCTCATCACAGAAATACACTCGGAGCGTATGCCACCCACTGCAGATAGGTGGCCGCAATTTTTATACTCAGCTGTACTAGTACACAGAGTATTATAATTTTGATTTCATAACGGTGGATTGTAACATAATGAAATAATCGAGATAGATATGGACTTATATATATCAAAATGATCAGGGTGAAAAGAGAAATCGATTGAGCCATGTCCGTCCGTCCGTCCGTCCGTACGCAGGATAACTCGCGTAAAAATTGAGATATTTTGATGAAATTTGAAATGCAAGTTGGTATCGAGATTGGGACGGTTGGTATTGAAAATGGGCGAAATCGGACCATGACCACGCCCACTTTTCCTATCTAGAAAAAATCGGAAATTTGGTATCTCAGCCACTAATATAGCTAGAGTGATAAAATTTTACCCACGTATTGAGCTCAGGCCTTTATGAAGAAATTTGATGAAGTTTTGGAAAACGGGCGGTGCCACGCCCACTTATTAAGGGTCAAACATTGAAAGTTTTATATGTCATAACTCAGAAACCGTTGAAGATATATCGATGAAATTTGGTATGCGTAATTTGGTTACTTAGACAATTGTTTTGGCGAAAAATTATCAAAATCGGTTGACGGCCACGCCCACTTTTATATATGGGAACTATAAAGGGGCCTAATAAAAACATTTTAAGCGATATCTCTGTCAAACATAAAGATCTATCACTGAAATTTTGTGGCAGGAGTCCAACTACGAACATAAAACAAAACGTACAAAAATTTTGGAAAATGGGCGGTGCCACGCCCACTTATTAAGGGGCAAATATTGAAAGTTTTATATGTCATAACTCAGAAACCGTTGAAGATATATCGATGAAATTTGGTATGCGTAATTTGCTTACTTAGACAAATGTTTTCGCGAAAAATTATCAAAATCGGTTGACAGCCACGCCCACTTTTATATATGGGAACTATAAAGGGGCCTAATAAAAACATTTTAAGCGATATCTCTGTCAAATATAAAGATCTATCACTGAAATTTTGTGGCAGGAGTCCAACTAGGGACATAAAACAAAAAATATAAAAATTTTGGAAAATGGGCGGTGCCACGCCCACTTATTAAGGGTCAAACATTGAAAGTTTTATATGTCATAACTCAGCAACCGTTGAAGATATATCGATGAAATTTAGTACGCGTGATACATTTACTTAGCCAAATGTGTGGACGAAAGATTACCAAAATCGGTTGACGACCACGCCCACTTTTATATATGGGTATTATAAAGTGACCTAATAAAAACATTTTAAGCGATATCTCTGTCAAATATAAAGATCTATCACTGAAATTTTGTGACATGAGTTCTACAATAGACCGGAAACAAAAAATAAAAAAAGTTTGGAAAATGGGCGTGGCACCGCCTCTTTTGATACAAAGGAATCTACGAGCCTATTATTCGACAAATAACTGAGATATTATGACGAAACTTGGTTTATACACTTTTATAACATGTGTTAATAGACACGCAAAAATTTATTGAAATCGGTTTATGACCACGCCTACTTTTTAACAAAGATATTTCTGGAACACCCTTTTGGAATTTGTAACGTCTTTGTAACTAAAAGTCATTTTGCACTAACAATAATATTTATATGCTTATTTGGATGATTGATACAAATTTTGAAAATGGGCGTGGCTGCGCCCTGTTTATGCAGCACTCGTGTCATATAAAATACACCCTATATCGAACAAACGCAAACAAACAATGAAAGCATACAGCTGAGTATCTAATGTTCGATTCCACTCGAACTTAGGCTTCCTTACTTGTTTTTTTTAACTTAATAATTTTTTTTTAATTAGAAAAAAATTGTGTTGTTTTTCGGGACTGGGGTTAGAACCCGATACCTTTGGTATGCCATGCGAGCACTCTACCCACTACACTACAGAGGCCACAGTATTTAAAATAAAAAATAATAAAAACATAAAAAAATTAAACAAAAGATTCAAATAAAAAAATAAAAACAAAAACAAAAGATCAAAAATAACAAAATAAGGTAACAGAAAAACATATAAAAAAACAAAGAAAAAAATTAACGTGAAGAAACTATTACTTAAAAACAAAACAAACAAACAAGCAAAAGCATAAATATGTATAAACAACCAATAAAAAAAAAAAACAACAAAAAAATAAAAAAAACAGTATACGGCGGGCGCTTTTGCCGCATACTCCACTTTTCACCTCCATTTTCCCAGAAAAATTATCTGTGATAAATAATTTTTCATATGATAATATTCTGACAAATCTTTTCATTTTCACACGATACAGGAATCAAGTGCAAAGTGATATTGTGAAAAAATCTTGTTTCGTTTCAATTTATTTTTATCATGTGAAAACGCTGAGACAGTTGATTTAATTTTTCATAAAACGAGAATCACAAATGTAATGAAAACGTGAAAAAGCTTTTCATTTCACGTTTTCCCAGAACGGGAATGGACCCCCTGATTTCCACTTTTCATTTGAAACCGATGTTGCTTAAAAACATTCCATGACAACCGACTCCACTTTTTAACCCATAACAAGGTACTCAGCTGATGTGCTAATTTGTTCAAAGTCCCTGCAAGCGTTTGTGCGAAAGCCGGCGACAAAGAAATCGGCTTTGATTTTTGTATACATAGACTTCTTGTGCCTTTTTTTTATTAAAGGAACATATAATCCGTATTAATGGATAAAACTGCCTTTCTCCTCCTAAAAACGCAATGAGGGAGATTTTTCGAGTACTTCCATCTACATATGTATGTGTCCCATAATCGATTAATGGGTAGTTTTCGAGAGCTTTTTGGCAAACTCCTAAGGAAACAGTTAGACAGTATTTGTTAAATATTAAGCCATAAAGGCCTCTCTACTCTCTATTGGCACATTACAACTTTTTTAGTAATGTCGAAATACTCTCGAAGATAAGCTAAGAAAAAATACACTGAAGATGGCGCATATTAGCCGAAACCGGTTTGTCTCCACACCAAACTTGACAAGGCATGACGGAAAATCGTTCCACAATACATCATATTCCTACCCTGTCGAAAAAACAAGCAACCAAAAAGTATCTAAGACTAAACCGTTGTTGGTATATTTGGACGTGGCTTTCTAGATTATCTTTCTCGTGTTCATAATTATTATGGAGTCTAACCAACACACACAAAAGGATGCCATTGGTAAATGGGAGACAGAACTACTTAAGAAACATTGATTAAGTTATAATGATTAAAGGCAAGTCCAGTCACTTACCATTTCATCGAAACGCGTCTCTAAAAGAATATTTTAATATGTTATCTCCTCTACCATCACAATAAACACAATCTAGCAAAAAGCTTCTGAACAATTTTCATTATAATTTGGAATAACTTTGAGACGAATAGACAAATAGATATTTAAGTGATGCGAATTAATTTATGCAGAATATTAATAAATTGGTTTACATATTTATGAATAAAAGTATGTACGCATTTATACTTATTCAGGTAGGTATTCCGCCTCTGTGACATTTGGCCTAAAAATAAAATGTAATCCTTTTTCTTTATATCCATCCTTGTTCACTTTTTGATACTCCACGAGTTCATATATTTGTACGTAAATATGACCTCAATTTTTGATGCGACAGCTTTTTCGCAACAAAATTTTACTTCAAGAATATCAATTACCTGCTTTTGTTTAGACAGCTTTATTTTGTTGCCAAAAACAAAGAAAAAAACAAGGAAAAATAAGAAAACTATAGCTACGCTATCAGTTTTCTGCTGCAACCTTTATACATACATATGTACATGAGCTACGGGCCGTCACGTGCCAACTATTGCGACCTCAAAACAAGGTAAATACAATCAAAATATAGATAGCATGTATGCATATACATTAAGGTGGAGTGAAAATTTTTTTTTGGAAATTCAATTTGTTCCTAAGCCAGAACAGCACCTTTCTAGCTCAGTAATAAGCCTGTAAAATTTTATTGACTACTCGCATGTTGAGAGGTGCCCCCAGCTCCGCAAAGTTGAAAAAATAGCACGATCTGGTACAAATGTGAAATTTCTAAAATTATAAAATCAAAAAACGAAGTATGAGGATTGATAAAGATGACTGAACTGAGGATTAAAGTGAATTTTGTTTTGTTTTTGGAAACAACAACAACAAAATTTATTAAAGGTGAAAGTTTATATTATGCATTTTTAAATTGCAATTACTTAAAAACTACTGAACCGATTTGCAATATTCGATAGGTATTTTGAATCCCGTTAATTTGAAATACATTTTATATATGAAAAGTACGGGTGATAAAATGGGGGTTCACCCCCGCAGGGCGGGTGTTATGGAACCCACATAAAATGTATATCAAATTAAAGGGAACCAATATACCTATCGATTGGTATCAAAATATTCGAAATCGGTTCAGTAGTAAAAAATGCATAATATAAATTTTGACCTTTAATAACTTTTGTTGTTGTTGTTTCCAAAAAAATAATTCACTTTAATACTCAGCTTAGCCATGTTTATCAATCCCCATACTTCGTTTTTTGATTTTATAATTTTCAAAATTTCATATTTGTACAAGATCGTGCTTATTGCTGTCAAATTTGCAGGGCTGGGGGCAGTTCAAAACGTCATCTATCGCCATAAAATTTTGAGGGTTTCATTAAATCGTATAAAGGCAACTTTCCATTGCTGGTACGTTCAAAAAAACAACAACAACAAAATCTCCATATGTTTTCACTCCACCTTAATATACATACATATATACGCTCAGAGAAAAGTAGCGGACTAAATTCAAGCTGTGTCGTACTTGACTCAATAATTACAAAAATTAAAGAAAAATAAATTAAATTTAAGTTTTCAGAAGCTTGAACTAAGATAAAAAACTGAAAAAATTTGATTTAAGAACATTCTTGATTCAAAACTGAAATTCCCAACGTAAGTATAAGCATTCTTAAAATAACATTGGACAGGCTGGAATTATCACGGGTTTTGCTTAAAATAAGTATACACAAGCTTGTTTCAAAACTCCACACTCTTAGTATAATCTTTATAAAAAGTATCATTCTGAAAATAAAAATACATTCTCGATTTTAGCATTTTCAAGGTTAGCAGACTTTCATGGTGTTTTCGGCTTGTTTCTATTCCGTTAGACCAGGACTGCTCACCTCATAGCACAATTTTTTTTGTTTTGTTCCGAATCATAAGATACATATTTTCACTTCAAATATAAAAATTAAATTTTCTTTGCACTGCCATAAGCACTCAGATATAAAAAAAATTTTCTATGTACGTGCCTATGATTCATAATAATAAAATTTTGTTGGAATTCATAAAAAAATTTAAATGAGGAAAATCTCTCAGTGCATATACAAAATTTGTAGATGTATTGGGTTTTGTACTTTCAATACGAGAGCGTTGGGCAGGCCTGCGTTAGACTTAAATTTAGCTTGTTTTTTTCCCTGAGTGTACCCTTATATATTGGGATGTATTTCCGAACGCAAACATGGCGCGCTAAAGCAAACAAATACTTGGCATGCACATAAATTCCAATTCATATCAACCCGCTTGCTAGCTAACTAACCTCCCTGCTTCCTTGCTCTACTGCCTAAACACACACACACACACTCACATGCACGAAGCTTTCATTGTCAAATATATCTACCTATTATGTAATATATCGCCACCACTCCACTCCACTCCACTCCAATGTGTTCAACCGTGACGTCTGACTGACCGACCAGCAATTTTCTACATGCGCTGCAGCCCTTACTTCATACATATTTGCTATAGCAACATTAAATAAATGGCACTTGGCCTTAAGGTGCCCATGCCCATATGCATTTAAATATGTCGACCATTGTAAATTTGTATGTTTGTATGTATGTGCACTTGGCTAGGCGACAAAGCCAAATTGAAGTGCCGTTTATTTCTGCTGTTCCTTCTTCTTCTTCTTCTTCTTCTTCTTCTTCTTCTTCTTCTTCTTCTTCTTCTTCTGCGAGTACTACGAGTGCCAAATAAAATGCTGCTACAGCGCCTGCTTATTGGGCTACTTTGTTTGTCCTTTTGCTATGGCTACTAGAGTCATTTATCCTGTTGTTCGTCTCTTAGCTATGCTTTGGAGCTATTATTACCCAAGAGGATTTATGTACGCATATATGTATGTGAATATACATATAGGGTGTTATTTTGTAGTTTCCACGAAGCGATGGAAAGCATTTATAGTGAATCCTCTTTCAGCTCATACATTATATAGTATTTTTGTTTCAAGTTCCTGAAAAAATGTATTGTGCAACGATTTTCCGTCATCCCTTGTCAAGTTTGGTTTGAAGACAAACCGGCTTCGGCTAATATGCGCCATCTTCGGTGTATTTGTTCGATCTCAATACATCAGTCATAATCCAATAAGGCATTTAAACTCCGCATTTGCCCTTATTATAAGAATTATCTAAGTCTAATTTTTAGAGTCAAGTGAAACTTTTTTATACTCAGCTGTACTAGTACACAGAGTATTATTGTTTTAATCACATAACGGTGGATTGTAACAGAATGAAATAATCGAGATAGATATAGACTTATATATATCAAAATGATCAGGGTGAAAAGAGAAAGCGATTGAGCCATGTCCGTCCGTCCGTCCGTCCGTCCGTCTGTAAACACTCTAACTCGCGCAAAAATGTAGATATTTTAATGAAATTTGAAATGCGAGTTGGTATCGAGACTGGGACGGTTGGTATTGAAAATAGGCGAAATCGGACCATGACCACGCCCACTTTTCCTATATAGAAAAAATCGGAAATTTGGTATCTCAGTCACTAATATAGCTGGAGCGATGAAATTTTACCCACGTGTTGAGCTCAGACCCCTATGAAGAAATTTGATGAAACTTTGGAAAATGGGCGGTGCCACGCCCACTTATTAAGGGTCAAACATGGAAAGTTTTATATGTCATAACTCAGAAACCATTGAAGATATATCGAATTTGGTATGCGTGATTTACTTACTTAGGCAAACATTTGCACGGAAAATAGTTAAAATCGGTTGACGACCACGCCCACATTTATATATGGGAACTATAAAGTGACCTAATAAAAACATTTTAAGCGATATCTTTGTCAAATGTAAAGATAATTCATTAAAATATTGTGGTATGATTTCTACAATAGACCGGAAACAAAAAATAGAAAAATTTTGGAAAATGGCCGTGGCACCGCCTCCTTTTAGACAAAGGAATCTACGAGATTTCTAACTTGTATTAATAGACACGCAAAAATTTATTGAAATCGGTTTATGACCACGCCTACTTTTTAGCAAAGATATTTCTGGAACACGCTTTGGAAATTTGTAACGCGACATCTTTGTAACTGGAAGTCATAAAGGAATGAAATTTTGCACAAAGAATAATATTCATATGCTTAGTTGGATGACTGATAAAAATTTTGAAAATGGGCGTGGCTACGCCCACTTTATGCAGCACTCGCTTTATATAAAATCCATCAAACACAAACAAACAATGAAAACATACAGCTGAGTATCTAATGTTCGATTCCACTCGAACTTAGGCTTCCTTACTTGTTCAATTGAAATTTAACATTTTTCAATTGAAATGAAACATTTTTCAATTTCATCTCCATTGAAAAAGGCTTTATTTCAATTGAAAAAGGTTCCAGTTGAATTGAAAAAGGTTTCAGTTCAATTGAATAAAGTTTCACTTGACTTGAAAAAGGTTTCATTTGACCTGAGAATGATACATCGTCGCTCCGGAAGAAGAAAGACGCATGCCAGTAATTTGTCGACGAAAAAAGGCGCATTAAAAATATGTCGGGGAAGAAAGACGCTTTACAAAACATGTCGACGAAGATAGACGCATTAAAAAATATTTCAACGAACAGAGACGCATTATAAAATATTTCGACGAAGAAAGACGCATTAGCATTAATATTAACAAAGAAAAATAAAAAATCGAATACGTCTTTCTTTTCTAAAAAATATTTAAATGTGTCTTTCTTTATAGTAAAAAAATAAAGCGTCTTTCTTCGTTATCAAAAAAAAATAAAGAATCTTTCTTCGTTATCAAAAAAAAATAAAGCGTCTTTCTTTCGAAAAATATTTTTAATGCGTCTTTCTTTGAAAGAAAAAAAGTTTGCGTCTTTCTTCCTCAACAAAACTGTTTGCGTCTTTTTTCTTCTATAGCGACGATATGTATATGCCGTATGACAGTGGCGCACACAGAAAAATATTTTGGGGGGGGTTTTCAAAAAAAAAAATACTCAAAACTCGCCCAGACAATTTTTACTTAAATCTATTTATGTTTGGGGAGTGGACCTACGTATGCACACATTAAACAAAGGCACCTTTTAAAGCTCAATTCATTGCATTTTCTCTGTATTTAAACTAAAACTAAAAAGGAAAGGTTACCTGTATTATTGCGTCATAATTGCTACTGAATTCATATTTTTCGTCATGTAGCAGCTACATTGTAGCTTTGGTGGAACGAATTGGATTATGGTGAATTAAATATTCGTTAAGTCCACATCGTTGTCAGCCCTACACACAAAAGTAAAAAATGTTGGTGTTTCAAAAAGAAATTTCTGTCATGCATTTCCGTGGAAAATATATTGAATTTTATAGAAAACCTCCTTCTATACGCAATAGACACCATTAAACGTTACTTTGGCTCATTTAAAGTCAACACATTTGAAAAAAAAAAATTGTCTGGAAAAAGTTTGTATAAATAAGTGTATTATGATTTTCGCGAGATTTCAAGTTTGAGTGCTAAAAAATGCGGATATCTATGGAAACGCAAAAAAGAGGTATGTTTCATGATTTAGCGAAAGAAAACAGTGAGAACAATTTATTTTTAGCAAAATACAAGATGAAGAAATCTTAGTTTTTCTATGAGCGTAATTTTCAAGCATTAGCATTTACAAACTTTTAACAACTAAGGACCACTCTGGACCAGGTCTTATAAGCAGATTGCCAAGCACAAAAAGTATCAAAAAGTACCAAAAGCACAACCGTGGTTTTAAAAATTTTCATTTGAAAAACAAATAATAAGTAAAGTTGTGTATCTAATTCAGACCAGTTTTTTCTGGTTGTTTTTATTAAAAATATATACATTTTAGTTAAGTACTTTTAGTTAAGTACTCAAGTATTTTTTTGCAAATAGCATAATTTTTTTTAATTTAAATTTATTTCACAACAGTTTGCTCATGGAACGAAAACTAAAAGTCATAATAAATGAGTTTTTATTTTTCCTTTATTATGATTAACAATAAACTCTAAAAAAATAATAGAAACCTTATTGGTGACTTTTCAGTTCAGAACTAATTTTCAAAAGAAGTCCATTTTCGACTCACAATTCACCTTAAATCTAAAAAAATTCAGTTCAGTAGCCACAGAGTTATAAGGCAAACTCATTACTTTGAAGCAAATTAAAAAAATGTCTCTGTCCAGTTTATATTTTTCTGGGTTTTTTAATTGGCCTACATTCCCACAACTTTTTAATACTATCCAGATACAATAGGTTTGTTTTTAGTTTAACATTTTCATAGTTTCAAAAAATTAAATTCTATCAGCAGAAAAGTATCAAAATAGGCCGTTTGTGAACAAAAAAGTATCAACTCACAAAATTTAGAAAAAAAAAGTATCAAAAAAGATACAATTGTATCAAAACGGCAACGCTGTTAGTGACTAATGTATTCATTTATTTTACATATTCATACATCGTCGGCAGAAAGATTGCTTTGAAAACAACAAATTACAATTTTTCAAATGACTATGTAGAATTAAATTCTATTATTCAAAAATTCAATTATTTTGGGGGGGGGGGGTTTAACACCCCAAACCCCCCCCCCCTGCGTTCGCCCCTGCCGTATGATCATCTGACATAAGCCTCAAATAAGGCGTAAATTTTTTGGAGGATATCTAAGCTTCTTTTTTTTAAACTACTAAAAAGAACACCCTTTACATCTACATATGTACATATACACAATAATAATAATATGTTACCGATACCATCATCACCATCGCCATCACAAACACAAATACGAACACAAACACCAACACACCACAACACAGCCAATCCATGAACTACTTGAAGTCAATTTGTAGCACTATTTATTATTTGCCATGAAAATGCTTGAAAATGTTCCATGACACAAGCGGGATCTATGAACCGGCTAAAAGATGTCATACACACACACACACTCACACGCAAACACACACACATACACCTAAATAGTCAGCAAAGAAAACCGACAGCTTCCATTTGCATGGCTGATTAGCTGAGTTGACTGCATTGCTTGCTGGCCGTTGGTTTGCTGCTTCTGCTGATTTTACAAACTATCTAAAGCAACAACAACAACAATAAAATACGTAAATATGTATATACTAAAGTGCAGGCAGCAAGCAGTTCGAAAAAAGGCGGACGGACAGTACAACAACAAAGCTTGTGAAACTCTTATATAAATGAAATAAAAATCAATATAGGCACGTGACATAGCCGGCAGTCCGTCCGACAGGCAAGTCCGCCAGTCAATCAACACCAGAGCGCTGTACGCTTTGAATGGAGGGCGAGGAGGGCAGGATTTACGGACAAAAGCTGGACACGTTCACTTTGATACTAAAAAAGAAAAAAAAGAAAAAAAAAAAGGAGAGCTTTATCATAGCGAAGAATAAGCAAATTTTCCATATCGCAATTTTGGTTGTAAAAATTTTACGTTTCACTGGTTTTTTATGCCATAAAAATACTCATCTATTGGAGTGTTGCGGGGGGGTGTTGTGAGATGTTGCGGAGTGTTGTTTGTGTGATGGCATTATGAAGCGCATAACTCAATGGGGAAAAGCAGCCTGCAGTTGATGAAGCCAGCGGGGAGCAAGGGACAACACCGGCCTGGCTCCACCAGCTTAATTTATTATGTAAGTTTTCAATATTTCTGACATCGCCCCACACACACACACAGTCACATGTAAACACGCATACATATTTATATACTTCATGTAAGCCTGCAAAGCGCTTTGGTTGCAACAATGTCATAATAATACAGGCGCTGTTCGAAAATGTCGCCGCCGCACCAGGCAATTTCAAGCGCGGTACATGGCAAAGTTAAAACGATACACGATTCAAAGGGAAAAAAATCACTTAGCGAAAAAGTTGAGGCAGGGTGTTTACAATTGGTGACAACAACAAAGAAGGAGAGGAGAGAAATTAAAGGTTAACAGAAAGAAATATATAATTGCATTTGGAATTTGTATGCATTTAATTGCAAAAAAATACTATTGGAGTAAGCATTTGTACGCAGATTCTGATACTGGAGGCAATTAGGAGTAAGCAGTACAGGAAGAGTAGGACTTGCAGCTGAGTCACATGTGGGTATCACGTATAATTTTGATGCACATAGAGTTCGTCGGTGTGTTCAAACCGTTTTGAGTTATCGATGAATCAACTTGGGTTAGCTACTGTGCAGTTGACTATTGCGCTTAAGTTAAGTTAAGGGAAGCACAAAATTGCAAACCGTTTTGTGTCTGATGTGAGCAAGAGCCGGGCATTCGCATAGAAAGTGTTGGAATGATTACTCAATATCCTCTGGATTGCAGCTTCAACATATGTTATTTAACGAGATCCCTACGCTTTCAACGATCTGTCAGTATGTTTACCGAACAGCTGTAATTTTGGCTGTGATCTGGAAGATGACCATTCTCGACCTTCTGATTAGGTCGTTAGTTTTTGTGGACTCATAAGCCGGTCACTTTTGCTTTGTGGCCTTCGCGGAGTTCCATCGCAGAATTGCCTGCTGTCGGAATTTAAGGTGGATGTCTGGTTTTATGGATGTGAGTGGGCAGCTCAGTTCGTCTGCTCTGTTAACGTTCATGGCTGCCCCCGCCTTCGCCAGTTTGTCAGTCGTCTCATTACCATCGATGTTCCTGTGTGACCAGGAACCCATATGATGTATATTAATATAATAATACAATGGCGCTATTATAACTCTGACGAGTTTTATGGCCGAGCTTCTCTCCCAATTCGAGGTGTGCTCCTTTTTGTTTTTCCTACTAATTGGGTGGACCTACAGTTTAAAGCCGGCTCCGAACGGCGAATGCATTTTTTGTGAGAAGCTTTTTCATGGCAGAAAAACACTCGGAGGGTATGCCGCCCACTGCCGAGAGGTGACCGCTGCTCTTAAAAAACCCAATAATTGGATTTTTACTAATTAGAAAAATTGTTTTGGTGTTTTGCTCGGACCGTGGTTTGAACCCGAGACCTCTGGCATAGCAGGCGAACACTCTACCCACTGCACCACAGCGGCCAGCGGGATGTATATTAAGGAGGGGTGAAAACATATGGAGATTTTTTTTTGTTCTTTTTTTGAACGTACCAGCAATGAAAAGTTGCCTTTATACGAGTTAATGAACCCCTCAAAATTTTATGGCGATAGGATGACGTTTTGAACTGCCCCCAGACCCGCAAAGTTGAAAGGAATAAGCACGATCTGGTACAAATATGAAATTTTCAAAATTATAAAATCAAAAAACGAAGTATGAGGATTGATAAAGATGGCTAAGCTGAGTATTAAAGTGAATTTATTATTTTTTTTTTTTGAAACAACAACAACAAAAGTTATTAAAGGCCAAAGTTTATATTATGCAATTTTTAAATTGCAATTACTAAAAAACTACAGAACCGATTTCGAATGTTTTTATACCATTCAATAGGTTTCCTGATTCCCTTTAATTTGATATACATTATATATAGAAAGTAAGGGGGTTAAAAGGGGGGTTGATCCCCGCAGGGGGTCTTATGGAACCCACATAAAATGTATATCAAATTAAAGGGAATCAAAATACTTATCGAATTGTATAAAAATATTCGAAATCGGTTCAGTAGTTTTAAAGTAATTGCAATTTAAAAAAAAAATGCATATTAGAAACTTTGACCTTTAATAACTTTTGTTGTTGTTGTTTCCAAAAAAAATTAATTCACTTTAATACTCAGCTTAGCCATCTTTATCAATCCTCATACATCGTTTTTTGATTTTATAATTTTACAAATTTTACATTTGTACCAGATTTTGCTATTTTTTTCAACTTTGTGGGGCTGGGTGTTTTTGCAGCTGCATATGGGTTTGAATAAGCGCAACCTGGCTGAGCTCACAAGCCTTTTCAATGCCAAAAACTTCCTCTTGTAAGATGCTGGATGAACTGGAGAGACAGATTGAAAGAGGCATATTAATTACTTCAGAGAAGACCCCAGCTCCAATACCATTGTATGTAGGCGACGTTCCGGCCGCAACAAAGACTTTCCATTAAAAAAAGACTTGTACCACTTTGTACATTTAACAATACATTTATGACGATTTATTAATATGCGACGGTAACTGTCCGTCTTTTCCAAATTACAGTTCTAGAATGTTAATTCCGTTTCTTGGCAAAATTAGTCGAAGTGAAAATTAACTGCACATAACGGTTGAATTTAGGCGAATACATAAAAAATTTTGAATACATAAAAAAGAATGTTCAATAGATATATGTATAGTACAAATTTATCGATAACATAAAAAAGGAGATAAATTTAGTGATGGTAAATCTTGTCCATATAAACCTGTATTACACTCAGAGAAAAAGCAAGCTAAATTTCAGTATAACGGGCTTGAATCAAGCCGAAAACGTTATGAAAGTCTGTTAAGCTCGAAAATGCTAAAATCAAGAATATATTCTTATTTTTAGAATGATTTTTTTGAGAATAAAAGGCTTATATTAAGAATTTTTGAGGTTTGTAATAATCTTACATAAACTTATTTTCAGCATTGCGGATGATTGATTTAAGAATGCGCATTCTTATTTTATGAATGTTCAACTTTGTTTTAAGTATACTTATTCTTGATTTTCCACTTTTTCGAAATTCAAAATTCGAAATCATTTAACCCACCTAACAAACAAAAAAAAAAAAATAAAAATGTTTATTTCTTTGCATTGTGTTTTATTTTAAGACATATATTTAAAAATTATATAAATTTGTCATATTAACAAATTTCTCTTATATATTTAAAATACATACTCATATCCATTACAATAAAAACTAAATACTTGCTCAAATTTAAACTTTAAGAAATACTCTAAATTATTTGGTACAAATTATAATAAATTGCGAAGATAAACTAAACAGCTACATAAACAGTAAATCGCTGCAAGCACACAACACTGGCTTCAGCACCACTCGACGTACTATTATCACCCATACTATCCAATGCCTCCTGCCACAAAGTCCACTCGCCATCGTACAACCGCGGATCGCATTTTGGATCGACATCTTTGTTGTTGGGCGGATGTGTTGTTATGCGAAAGTGTTCAACACGTTCTAACAGCTCTTGCACTCATCTGGATATAATTTATTTTGCTCATATGGATCTACACCAATATCGAAGAGGCAGGGTTACATGCTACGCCCGAGTGCGCTGTTGCGTTGTGGTGAGGGTCATCATACTGATGTTGACAATTGATTTGCGCATCCGTGCGTAATTTTGTGATATTCACTTGATGCGGAGCTATAGCACAACTTCTCAAACTTCGGCTAAACGTTGCCACAAGGTGGTATTCATAATGACTTCTTTATATCAACGATGTTATCTGTATTTGCGTAAACACGCCCAACTAGCCAGCCATCATTTTCACCATTGTCGCTTGTACCATTTATACATATATTTATACTTCCATTTGCCTATATTATATGAAACATAATTAAAGATTTCATCAATATTATGCACAATTTCACGTCTCACCTGATTATAAACATTATTTGAGTGCCAACCGCAAATTTAGACCATCGAGTTTTATTTGCTTGCATGAGAAGTTTTCTCGAGCAATATGCAACGAGTATTGAAAATTATATATTATTTAGAAAAAATTTGGCTCTACTATTCTTAAATTAAGAATTTCATTCTTAAACCAAGATGTTTTCATTTTTTTATCTTGTTTCAAGAATGTCATTCTTTATTCTAGATTGGAAAAAATTAAAATTGATATATTTTTCCTTAATTTCAGTTATTCTAAAATCAAGTACGACACAGCTTGATTTTATCTCGCTACTTTTCTCTGAGTGTACACAGGTGTCAGAGTGGCATTATATTGTTGAGGCAATATAATGACACATTAGCGTAACAAAACAAATGACAATAATGTATTGTTACGTATTTGTCGATAGCTCGATTATTTCTATAGGGTTCGTATCGCTGAATTGTTAAATAAAAGTCTTTATTTACTTCTTAATTCACACTGCTTTATTTCACGACTAAAAAGTCTACACTTGTTTTACTTGACTTGATGTTAACACTTCTACGGTTAAATTACGACTGACTCTGGAGCGCCTGCTCGCCGCCTTATATAGTCTGTCAAACGCAATCTGGAAAATTCTGGCAACACTGGAAATTATCTGGTATCTTCTTCTAGTTCTGGCACTTTCCCTAGAGATGTGTTCAATCATTTTAGTGATGTAAGTGGAGAACCGATTATATTCGCCACACTGCCCTCCACCTAAGTCTGATCGTCCCGATCTGACACATTACTTGTCCCAAATGCTGCTAGCCTTTCCAGATGAACCACTTTCATTTTATTCCTTGGTCTTCCAATCGTTTGTATGCGATACACAACATCGTTGAGCCGTTTAATCACTTTGTAGGGCCCTTCCCAAGTACACTGCAATTTCGGGGACAAACCTTTCTTTCGCTGCGGGTTGTATAGCAAAACTAGATCTCCCTCAACAAAACCTTCTGAGTTCATTGCCTTGTCGTATCTGGCCTTCATCTTGTCACTCATGATCTTTGTTCGCTGTCTTACAAGTTCATGTATTTCTCTCATTTCCTCTTCCAGAACGTTGTTAGATTGTCTGGCATTTATTCCCGCATCAGCACTTATCCCAAATTTCAAGTCAGCTGGCAGTCGAAGATCACTACCAAAGATTACTTTTGCAGGAGTCTGACCTGTTGTATCGTGTACGGCCGATCGATATGCCATCAGGAACAGAGGAATATGAGTGTCCCAATCTCTCTGGAACTTGTCCAACACTTTTCGTAAATGTTCCTCTAATGTTCTGTTAAATCTTTCTACCATGCCGTCTGATTGTGGATGCAACGCAGTTGTTCGGGTTTTCCTAATACCCAGTGTTTTGCACAGCTCCTGAAACACAACTGATTCGAAGTTCCTTCCTTGGTCAGAATGTAGCTCTATAGGTGCACCATATCTCGCCACCCAATTGTTGGTGAATACTTCGGCTATAGTTTCTGCTTCTTGATTTGGAATCGGGTACACCTCCGGCCATTTGCTGAAGTAATCCATGACTACCAGTACATATTTGTTTCCAAGTTTGCTAGTAGGAAATGGCCCAGCTACATCCATGGCAATTCTCTCAAATGGTGCTCCTGAGTTGTATTGTTTCATCAGCCCATGACTCCTGGATTTGGGACCCTTAGCCTTTATGCACACGTCGCAGTTCGCAATCCACTCAACAACTGTCTGACGGCAGCCGACCCAATAAAACCTCTTCTTGATTTTCTCTACCGTCTTTGTTACTCCAAGATGACCTCCACTTGGACCATTGTGTAGTTCATTTAACACATCCGGTATTCTTTTCCTTGGAACAACTATCAATGTTTTAGAACTTTGACCATCTTCACTCTCCCAAACACGATGTAGGCAACCATTTACCAATTGCAAACTATTCCACTGTGCCCAATATGATTTGGCAACAGGACTTTCTGCTGACATCTCTTCTTTTGATGGTCGTTCGTTTTGCTCCAAACCAATCATTACACGTGCCAGATCTGGATCTTCTATCTGACACTTCCTTAATTGTTCCGCATTCCATTCGTCTGTAGATGTTATTGTCATTAGCCGAACATCTATGATGTCTTCCTTCTCCTCAGCTTTAGAGCAATGCTTGCATTCAAGATTACATGGTCGCCGCGACATTGCATCAGCATTTCCATGGGTACTGCCTTTGCGATGGTCTATAGAAAAGTCATAATTTTGTAGTCGCTCAATCCACCTTGCTAACTGACCCTCCGGATTTCGGAATTTCAAAAGCCATTTTAACGCTGCATGATCAGTCCTGACGTGGAATCGTTGACCATAGAGGTACTTATGGAAGTGTTTGATGCATTCTACCAATGCCAATAGTTCTCTTCGTGTTACACAGTAATTTCTTTCCGGTTTCCCAATTGATCGGCTGTAGTATGCGATAAACTTCTCCTGTCCGTCGATTTCCTGTGACAAAACACCTCCTATAGCATAACCACTCGCATCAGTATCCAAAATAAACCTCGCTCCTGGAACCGGGTATGCTAGCATTGGAGCAGTACAAAGCCGATCTTTTAACGTTTGGAAAGCCATTTCTTGTTCCTTCCTCCACTCAAAAGTCTTATTTTTCCTCATAAGCTCCGTGAGACTATTTGCTACGCTGGCAAAATTTGGTACAAATCGGCGATAGTATGTGCACAGCCCAAGAAAGCTTCGCAATTCATGTAGATTCCGAGGTCTTGGCCAATCTTTTACTGCTTCTATTTCTTCGTTATCAGTGCAGATGCCCTTTGTAGTCACTTTATGTCCCAAGTATTTTACTTCTTTCTTGAATAATGCACATTTCTTAGGACTTAACTTGAGACCAGCGCCAGCTATTCTTCGGAAAACTTCCTCCAAATTTTTGAGATGTTCATCAAAGCCTTTTCCCAATACAATGATATCGTCCAGGTACACAAGACATGTTTTCCAGTGCAATCCTTTCAGTACCTGATCCATAAGTCTCTCAAAGGTAGCTGGAGCATTACATAATCCAAATGGCATCACCGTAAATTGCCAAAGACCATCGCCAACACTGAAGGCTGTTTTCTCCTTGTCTTCCTCTTTTACTTCGACTTGCCAATAGCCGCTTTTCAAGTCCAGTGTTGAAACCCATTCCGTTCCAGATAGCGAGTCCAGAGTGTCGTCAATTCTTGGCAATGGGTAACTATCCTTTTTCGTTACATCATTCAGTTTCCGGTAGTCAACGCAGAATCTCATCTTGCCATCTTTCTTTTTAACAAGTACTACCGGAGAACTCCATGGACTGACTGATGATTCAATTACCCCACTGTCGCTCATTTCTTGTATAATCTGGCTCACCATTTGACGTTTCGCTAATGGAACGCTGCGAGGAGCCTGACGGATTGGCCTTGCATCACCGGTGTCAATGTGATGCTTCACAATATTTGTCCTGCCTGGTTTTGTACCATCCTTATCAAATATGCTAGAATACTTGGCAAGTAATTCTTTCGCCTTTCTTTTGTGATTCTCCTGCAGTTCTTCTGTCCAAGCATTTATTTCATCTGAAAGATCTGTATTGCTAGTAGAAACTTCTCCTTGGGATTGTTCGCAATTCATGATGATGTCAACCTCTTCGCATTTTCCCAATATAGCACCTTTGGAGAGTTTGATTGGTGACTTGAACTCATTAAGTACTCTTACTGGTATTCGTCCATCTTCTTTTGTCATAGCCAGGGTTTTTCCAACAAGTACATCGGATTTAGTTTCTGTTTCTGCTTCGACAACCCACAATTTGTTTGTCCCACAATCTCCATCAATCTTTGCCCAAATAATTGCCTCGGACTTTGGCGGTATCTGCTGATTCTCTTCCACGAGCACTTTCTTACTGCTGCATCTCTTATCGTAGCCAAAATTTAGCGGCACCTCCAAGTTTTTGTAACTCATAACCTTGTTTTTCATGTCAATCTTAATGCCTTGCTCGATTAGGAAGTCCACACCAATTATGACTTCATCAACAATTTCCGCCACTATGAAGGTGTGTAGTACGACAACATTTCCAATTACAACTTCGCATGTAACTTCCCCTAGGACTTGGGTATCCTCGCCTGTTGCCGTACGCAATTTTGCTCCATACAATGGCCTTATTTCCTTCTTTACCAAGTCAGATCGAATGATGGAATGAGATGCTCCCGTATCCACAGTCAACATTCGCTCCATTCCGTCCACCAAACCACCAATAGTAACATTACTCGTGCTTCTTCCCAACTGAGAGACAGAGATTATGGGGCATTCCATTGTGGGGACCAGCCCACGCCCCTTTTGGCTGGCCCGCTTTAGTTTAACGACTCAGTTGATTTGGGCGCTTGTTCATACCCATCAATATTCCGCTTGCGCCCATCGGCAGTGCTGAACTTACTGGAACTATTGCTGCAGTGGCGTGCTATATGTCCTATTTTTCCGCATCTGAAGCATTTCACAGCATTACTTTTCTTTTTCTGCATTTCATTCAACGCCTCCCATATTTTGCTTAGTAAGTCTGGCGTTTCCACTTCCACACGATGAGCCTTGTAAGTGGGCTTGCTTAATAGAGATGCCGTTTCCTGTGTCAAAGCATATGAGACCGTTTCAGCGAAAGTTCCTTTTGGGTTTGCATAGGTAGCCCGCTTCGTTTCAATATCTCGTATTCCATTGATGAAGCTTTGAATTTTCATTCTTTCGATGAATTCTTGAGGTGCTCCTGCGTTTGCCAAATGAGCTAGCCTCTCAATCTCAGAAGAAAATTCTTGTAACGTCTCATTTGGTTTCTGGAAGCGATTCTGCAACTCCATTTGATATATCTGCTTCCTGTGCTCGCTACCATAACGTCTTTCAATGGCACCCATAATTGCCTCATAGCTGTTCCTTTCGCCCTCGCTAACAGTCTGTAATATTTCTGCTGCAGGTCCTTTCAATGCTACGAACAGGGCAGCGACTTTGTCCTCCGCACTCCAATTATTTACAACTGCCGTTTTCTCAAATTGTAGCTTGAATACTTGAAATGGACCACTTCCATCAAACGACGGAGGTTTTATCTTCTGTGTAGCAGTTGAAGCGACTGGACGACTTAGTTGAATATCCTGGAGACGGGCTTTCAATGCTTTTACATCGTCCTCTAATTTTTCTTGTCTTTCTTCAAGGACCTCCTTAACTTGTATAATTTTTGCATCCTGTGCCTTGAATTGTAAGGACATGCGTTCTTCTTGTGCCTCCAACTGAGCCGCAATGCCGGACACCTGTGATGAAAGTACTGACTGTTGCAATTCCATTTTTGACGTTATCTGTGCCTGTTGTTCTTCGATTTTTGTCGACATCTGTGCCTGTTGATCTTCCATTTTTGCCGATATCTGTGCCTGTTGTTCTTCGATTTTTGTCGACATCTGTGCCTGTTGATCTTCCATTTTTGCCGATATCTGTGCCTGTTGTTCTTCCATTTTTTTCGACATTTGTGTCAGCACAGCCAATATCGAGTTCATGTCTACGTTTGCTACTGACTGTGGAGCCTCTTCCTTCTGGGTTTCTTCCTTTTGCACCTCTTCCACATCATCGTTGAAATCAAACTCATCTACATTAATGTTATATGCTTCCATAGCTACTCTTAACCTTGCCTGTAGTTCAATTTTATTGCCGGTGGTACTCAGGTTTCTCTTTTCTAACTCCCTTTTAAGTTCTTGGATTTTCAGATCATTTAACTTTGCCATTATTCTTATTTCGTTATCCTTGTCTCGTTATCCTTGTTTCCTTATCCTTGATTCGTTATCCTTGATTCGTTATCCTTGATTCGTTATCCTTGCTTCGTTATCCTTGGTCCTGGAATTTATTTAACAATTCCAATTCAGACACCAATTGTTACGTATTTGTCGATAGCTCGATTATTTCTATAGGGTTCGTATCGCTGAATTGTTAAATAAAAGTCTTTATTTACTTCTTAATTCACACTGCTTTATTTCACGACTAAAAAATCTACACTTGTTTTACTTGACTTGATGTTAACACTTCTACGGTTAAATTACGACTGACTCTGGAGCGCCTGCTCGCCGCCTTATATAGTCTGTCAAACGCAATCTGGAAAATTCTGGCAACACTGGAAATTATCTGGTATCTTCTTCTAGTTCTGGCACTTTCCCTAGAGATGTGTTCAATCATTTTAGTGATGTAAGTGGAGAACCGATTATATTCGCCACAGTATGATAAAACAATAATGGGAAGTAAAGACATGAGGTAACAAGAACAAGAATAAAAAGAATAAGAAAAAACTAAAATTTGATATGCCAACTCGTCCTTATACTAGGGCTGCCTTTCATTGACACACGACAACCATAGACCATCAGCGTAGATCAGACCCCGGAATTTTGTCTCATGCGAGTAAATGAGAAACATCACACACATTTTAAGCAATGTAGCGCAAATCAGTCTGCGCTCTCCACACAATCTATCTTATCTGGTGTAGATCAGTGACGCTCTTTTCCTAGCCCAGGGGCGGGCGACTTTATTGCTATCTCACAGATTTGCTCACACGTATAAGGCAAGCACTCTCTATGCATAGTGAAAAATTAAAGTGTGTTTGCAAATCACTTGATAAACGACTGTTGACTGCTACGCATGTAATTTGTATGAACGCGCTGATTGACAATTTTAGGATGTTTAATATTGAGTGGGAAGACAAGTTTTTATTTTCCGAAAACTTTTTCGGTAATGCTGAGTGTTTAGTTTGCAACTATGTACCTAACTAAACGAAATAGAGAGTACTATGTTAAAAGGCATTATAGCCGAAACCATTGTATTTATGAATCGGTAACGTGCAGTTCTAGAGTATTACTTTTTTACTTTACTAATACTCTTTCGATTTTAATTTTTTGTTTTTTTTAACACAAAATTTTTGTTTTGAAACTTTTTTTGGGTGTATCAGCAAGCTCTCTCATATTTCAACACAAACGCACAATTTGGTAGCGTGCGTTTGAGCATCACTGGTGTAGATAAAGATTGTTTTCTTCTTGCATACGCTCTCTCTCTCCTCCACTCTCTTCTTGGCGGGAATGTCACATTGAAGCCCTTCTCAAAACTAACTTAGTGATGGAACAAGTTAATCTGATACCTGAACTCTGTCAGGTAATACAAGCCGCAGCCAATGCGCTTGAAATTGTCAATTAGCAACCAAACAAAAACTAAAATCTGTCTGTCACTCACTTAAATAACACATGCCAACCAGAATGCATTTTTTTCGTATCTACAAAACCGCCAAAAGTCAATCTAAGTTAATTTTATTCCTTAATTACAATCAAATACACACAAATCAAAAAGATTAACAACATCAAAAGCTATAGGAAAAGTAAACTTTTTGATTGAATTGATTTCGTGTTCCACTTAATTCATTATTTTGTTAGCACAAGAACAAGAATAAGAACAAGCGACAACGACATCGACAAAAAGAAGAGCGCAAGCGAAAAACAATACACGCACATACTGATAAGAAAGTTTACACAACTATTCAAGTATTAAGCAAAACAACAACAAAAACAAAAACAGTAATAATAACAATAACAATAACAATAACAACTAAATAAGCTGCTTGTGGTGGACGCAAAGTAAAAATTCGTGTGTGTGTCTTTAGCAAAGTTTAGCTTTAGCTTTTGGCTGTCGGCTTAGATTGTACAGGATAAGTGCATATGTACATACACACACATATCTAAGTATGTATGTTTGTAAGCAGTTAAAGTGTTAAAGTTGCCACCATGCCATATCGAATACATATGAAAATTAGATGAGTTCTTTTTTTGTATGGGACTCTTTAAACCTTCTCAGATCCTCCCTCCGGCTCCGGAATATGAAAATAGGGTGTTTTAGAGTAAGTAAAATGAAAGAAAAATTTCACTTTTCCAAAAAGTAGATGGAGCTACACCAAAAACCGCGATAATTCCCAGAATTTCAAGGTATGTTTAGATTTATGTATGAAAAAAGTTGGACTTTTCCACAAGAAAAAAAATTTATATGTATCCATACGTAGAATTAACCGCTAAATCGAATGGCATATTCAGTTTTTTGGTGCACTAATCTGGGAAGGTAATATCGCGGCCTAAAGTGATCATTTTATTTTCTTTCTCATGAATCTTCAATTTCTTGCCCTATACTCTTCCCGAAAACGGAAATTATTTTTCAGCTGAATCAAACGGTGGGCTGCGTTATTTAATGCGCATTCCAGAAATGTATAGCTATTAAAAATTAAATAAAATTTGGATGAGTTCATCAAGTTTAAGTAAAGTAAAGTCGGGTATAAAAGGGTAACATACCTTAAAATTTCTATTTTTTTTTTTTTTTAAATTTTGCTCTTGAAGACGGTTTTTTGGGTTATTAGTGATTGCTTTATGGGGTTGGATAACTCCACAAATGTAAAAAAAAATCGAAAGGTCGAGACTGTGGATAGCGAAAAAAAACGTGGACACGCCATTCGCTTTAGCGGTTAATTCTAGGTATGAGTGGATATCAACTTTTTTTCTTGTAAAATCTAACATTTTTCATACATAAATCTAAACACACACTGAAATTCTGGGAATTTCCGCGGTTCTCGGTGTAGCTCCATCCAGTTTTTGGAAAAGTCAAATTTTTTTTTTCAGTTTACTTGCTCTAAAACATTTAGCATTATATTTTCATACTCCGCTGCCGGAGGGAATATCTAAAAAGAAACGCATCTACTGTACGTACATACATACATGATTATAAGAAGTGAGCAAAGTAGAAGCAACAACTACAACCAACCGCAAATCAAAACGAATATTTGAACATTGATTTCGTTGATAGCGCATTGGCTCGACTTGTTTGCTTGTTTGCTAAATCTGAGTGACCTCTTGGCTGAAAGTAAATCAGATTTATATTTATTGTTTTTTTTTTTTTTGTTTTCCTAAGTGCATACCGTACAACCAGGTATGCAGCCGATGGTTGCGCGCAAAAGTTATAAAAGCGAGTTAACTGACTGACTGTCTGTCCGTCTAACTTAACAAACTAGCTCTGAAAGTCACAGAGTTAGGAAAACTCCACCCACCTTGAGACCATAATGCCATCACTCACTTGAGCATCAATCAATTCCGCGTAGTAAGACGAAGAAACACAGTTACACTTTTGCCACAAACTGCCACGGGCATACTTCAATTCCTATGCGCAATGAAGCATCTACGAATATACATACATATATACATAGAGTTGTATAAAACTCAATAAAATGGTACTTACAAACTTATTTCACATGTAATTACACATACACATACATACAACGCGGGTGATTTGAAGGTTTGTCTTATGCTTGCGCAGCCAACTAATACTTTTTGACCGAGTTTTCATTCGTCGTTTTAGTACTCGTACTTCTTGCGAAATCTTAGCATATTTTCATATACCCACTTGCGCTTAGCAAACAATTGAATTAGACATGGTCTGGTATTTTACAGCTCGCATTATATTGGAAATGCAATCGAACTGGTTTCAAAAAAAAGAGAAGTGACGTATTTTAACCCAAGTACATATCATCTCTCTCTCGCTCTCTCTCTCTTTAACGCTTATCTACGAGAATTCACAACAGTGATGGGTGAGTTTGAAACTTTTTATGCGATTATCTCAATTTTTCAAACATCACAAATGATCTCGATGATTTCCATTCGTAGTCGAGTCCAATCGCGAAAAGTCGCCAGTCGAAGCAATCGCTATAACATCTCGGACTTGTCAACTTGTCAGCTCTAAAACATATCAAACTCGCCTATCACTAATCGAAACAACCTCCGACGCAGAACAATCGCAAAAACATATCGATTATATAGTCGAGAAGGGAGTTAACTTTTGATTTGATTGTGATTTTTCAGTGATGGCGATTCTCTCGATTTCATAAACCACTTGGACTCGCCCATCAGTAACTTGTAACGAAGGGAAAAAACATCGAATAACGAAGGTTCCGTACAAAGACTTTATTTTCAAATTGAAGCAAGACGAATTGAAACAAAAAAAATTACGAGGTGGGTTTTGTCGAAGGCTGCGGTAGCGCTCAGTTTGTCCAAGGTCGATTAGAGGTTTCATAAACCCCCACTTAACAAGAACAACACGATATTTATATGTTAAGACAAAACACACACATACGCGACCGCAGGTGTTGCGAGAAGGCAATAGTATTTGGTAACGAGAGAGTGAGATGGTGAGAAGAGAGGTTTGTGGCATGGTCGGGGCAGCTGGTGTGGAAGATTTAGCGCTAATGGGTACATGGATCTCAGAGCAGCTTAGAGCAGCCGTGATAACAGATAGGCGGAAGTGCGATGGATGGGCGTACCAAAGACAGAGCAACAGTCGGGCAGGCGCGGCGACGGAGCGGGCCTTTCCCTTCGGTGTGCGGCAATGGCCAGCGTCTCGGTGGGTATTTTACCTTAAATTTCTTTGTTGACGGAGTGACTCCTAATTATGGCTTACGGCACTTGTGGTAGCTGTGGAAGTTGCCTTCGAAAAACTATGAAGACTACGGTTTGTATACTGACTCTCGTGCTGAACACCTCCACCCCCACTGTTTGAAGGTGCTGAATGGAGAGCGGAGCTCTACCAGTATTAGCCTGTTGGCCAGTTAGTAGCAAGAAGGGCGGTGTGCCCGACCGGCATAACATTTTCCCCTTGGTCATCTGAACTGGTCTACAGCCAGGGCCAAGTCGAGGAGGCGCGGGGTATCATAAAGTCTGCGTGGCCGCCATCACTTAGTCCGGGTGACGGGGGAAAGTATGCTTCAAAGGTTTCACGCCGATGCCCTCGCCAAGCCATTTATGACTAGCGCCATGAAAAAACCTCCTCCACAAAGCCAGATAGCGGAGGAGGATAAGAATGCCCTAAAAGCATCGCTTACCTACAGAGACTGATTTACAGTGACCGCTTCGGCCCTTTTATATACCAGCAGTTAGTAAGTAAACGGTTGAGAATTACAGTGCTTGCTTATCGGTAGACAATGAAATGCTATTGGTTGTTGCTGGTGTATTTCCGCTATTTTCGTAGAGGCCTTTTAAGCGCAAGTTGTCGGATGTTACAGTTAATAAAAATAGGTAAAAAAACTTTTTAAGTTAAACGGTTTTATTTGAAAGAGTTTTTAGTGCTTAGCACGAAATTTTTATTTTTAATTCAATTTCCAATTGTTGGGGTAAGTGGAAAAAAATTCAACAACTATTTACAGCGAAGGTTGAGTGTATAGCTATTTCACGAAAAACCATTTTCGATCATCAGCACTCTTTTCGGAAGTGGATGCACCGGGGATTGAACCCGAGTCCATTCCATCTTCAGCCGCAATGACCCAACGCATAAACACACTCGGCCATTGAGACTCTGTGCAAGCTGTTGGATTTTCCCCACTTTTGCCTTTTTCAATTTCAACATTAACGTTAGTGTGTATATGCTTTTGCATATATTCTCCACAAACGTGCTGAATTTTTGTTGCAGGCAGTTCGCAATGAACATTGTTGTTGGTATTTATTTTATGTATATACCAAACAACGTTAACAATTTTACTTGAAAGAGTTTTTAGTGCTTAGCACGAAATTTTTATTTTTAATTCAATTTCCAATTGTTGGGGTAAGTGGAAAAAAATTCAACAACTATTTACAGCGAAGGTTGAGTGTATAGCTATTTCACGAAAAACCATTTTCGATCATCAGCACTCTTTTCGGAAGTGGATGCACCGGGGATTGAACCCGAGTCCATTCCATCTTCAGCCGCAATGACCCAACGCATAAACACACTCGGCCATTGAGACTCTGTGCAAGCTGTTGGATTTTCCCCACTTTTGCCTTTTTCAATTTCAACATTAACGTTAGTGTGTATATGCTTTTGCATATATTCTCCACAAACGTGCTGAATTTTTGTTGCAGGCAGTTCGCAATGAACATTGTTGTTGGTATTTATTTTATGTATATACCAAACAAAGTTAACAATTTTACTTGAAAGAGTTTTTAGTGCTTAGCACGAAATTTTTATTTTTAATTCAATTTCCAATTGTTGGGGTAAGTGGAAAAAAATTCAACAACTATTTACAGCGAAGGTTGAGTGTATAGCTATTTCACGAAAAACCATTTTCGATCATCAGCACTCTTTTCGGAAGTGGATGCACCGGGGATTGAACCCGAGTCCATTCCATCTTCAGCCGCAATGACCCAACGCATAAACACACTCGGCCATTGAGACTCTGTGCAAGCTGTTGGATTTTCCCCACTTTTGCCTTTTTCAATTTCAACATTAACGTTAGTGTGTATATGCTTTTGCATATATTCTCCACAAACGTGCTGAATTTTTGTTGCAGGCAGTTCGCAATGAACATTGTTGTTGGTATTTATTTTATGTATATACCAAACAACGTTAACAATTTTACTTGAAAGAGTTTTTAGTGCTTAGCACGAAATTTTTATTTTTAATTCAATTTCCAATTGTTGGGGTAAGTGGAAAAAAATTCAACAACTATTTACAGCGAAGGTTGAGTGTATAGCTATTTCACGAAAAACCATTTTCGATCATCAGCACTCTTTTCGGAAGTGGATGCACCGGGGATTGAACCCGAGTCCATTCCATCTTCAGCCGCAATGACCCAACGCATAAACACACTCGGCCATTGAGACTCTGTGCAAGCTGTTGGATTTTCCCCACTTTTGCCTTTTTCAATTTCAACATTAACGTTAGTGTGTATATGCTTTTGCATATATTCTCCACAAACGTGCTGAATTTTTGTTGCAGGCAGTTCGCAATGAACATTGTTGTTGGTATTGATTTTATGTATATACCAAACAACGTTAACAATTTTACTTGAAAGAGTTTTTAGTGCTTAGCACGAAATTTTTATTTTTAATTCAATTTCCAATTGTTGGGGTATGTTATTGGTTGGTTTTATGTTATACATACATTGCAATGTTTAAGATAAATGTACTAAAAACCATAAAATAATAAAATAGATACAGTCGTGGGAATTATAAACATTTGCATAGACTAGACTAAAATAAAACCGTGGGGCACGTCAATTGTCTACAATCGTTGATTAAAATGTTTGTTTTGTAATGTTACACTATAATTAGGCAGTTGTTCAACCGACAACGATGGACGTGTGATAAGTAGGGCTAGAATGTGGAAAAAAGCTAGCAAGCTCGATTATAAGCGAGTTTTAGGGTTTCATAGTGGTGAGCGAGTAGTACTTTGATCATATGTTTTGTCGATTAAAGACAAACTACGAGCAGTGAAACGATTCCTCGTGTGAATGTCCAACGATAAACTAGTTGAAACATCTCTTTTATTAACGTGGAGTGTATAACTATTGGAATTTCCATGAGCAAGAAAATAGTAAGTAATTTCCTCACCGTCTGCGGGCCAACTGCCTAACGACGAATTAAACGATTCTTCTATCGCACATTAAGTCGATAATTTGTAGACAATTGACGTGCCCCCCGGTTTTATTTTAGTCTAGTCTATGCAAATGTTTATAATTCCCACGACTGTATCTATTTTATTATTTTTTGGTTTTTAGTACATTTATCTTAAACATTGCAATGTATGTATAACATAAAACCGTTTAACTTAAAAAGTTTTTTTACCTATTTTTATTTTCTAGTTTTTAGTTTTTATTTTTTTAAGAAAATATTTCTTTTCAAGGTAGTAATACATGTTCCGAATTTCAGCCAAATCGGACCATAAATGCGATTTTTGTAAATATAGCGACCCGCGCGCCACCTATCGGATGTTTTTTTTGGGAAAATATTTCCTTTCAAGGTAGTAATACATGTTCTGAATTTCAGCCAAATCGGACCATAAATGCGATTTTTGTAAATATAGCGACCCACGCGCCACCTAGCGGATTTTTTTTTCATAATATTGCATTGTCATCGGGGTTATACATGCGTACAAAATTTCAGATTAATCGGTTGACAGGAAGAGGGTGAAATTTGAGTTACTAAATTTGACCCAAGAATAAATAATAATAAATAATAAAAAAAAAACGGGGTGAGCTAAATAAAACCGTTTAAAAACTCATATACTTCAATTCACTGTTACAAACCAACAACTGGTTATATACGATGCAGTCTCGCTCAAACTTTTCAACTTTTGCATTATAGTCTTATAAGTCTTTTTTTATTTTTTCCTCTACTTCTGCCTCTTATCCGATTGCGCGCAAAATTTCACTACAAACTTTTTTTGATATTAATCGGAAAAGTTTTCGCAAAACCTTCATTGAATCATGGCGCTTGAGCGCAGGTAGACGAAAGCATACAAGTTCTATGGCAGCAATGTTGGGCTTGGTTAGACGCCTGTCACCTCACTGATGAGCTTTCTGCCTGCCTTTCCTTTACTTTACTTGTTTTACTTAGTTGCCTTTGCTGTGCAATAAACCATACGAAAAGGCGTAGCTGCGTTGAATCGTAACAAAAGTAATTTTACGGCATTCCGCCGGCTCATCAACTCTTTGGGAATTTCGCCGTCAACTCGGGTGATTGATGAAATTCATTGGTGGTTGTTGATTGTCATTTATTGTTGCTTGGTTTGTTGGTTTGTCAGTTGTTGTAATGATTTGCTGCTTCTGCTGTCGCTGTCTTCGTATCGCTATCTGTTCTTTCCATCCATTTTGATTGTATTATGTGGTTTTAGCGCGTTGAAAAGTGTTTTGGATTTTCTTTAGCAACGCTGTTGTCTACCGTGGAATGCGGCAACTCTCTTTGGCTTATCTGTAACTTGGTTTATATGATTGTTGTACATATATGTACATATGTCTCTTTGTATGTGTATGTGCTATTTGTGTGTGTGTGTGTTGCATGGCGATTGAGCTGCGCTTCGGGCCATCATCACAGCGCTTTCCAATATTTATTTCGAACTTCCCGCAACTTAATTCCACTCCAATCCATTCGATTCGTTTCGATTTGCTGCGTTGTTTTGCTCTATGGCAAACAATTTCGTTATCACTTGCTGTTGTTGTTGTTACAACAATAACTGCCTGCCATTGGCTTAACATTTAAATCTTATGTCACCGCTGACTTTTTGAATTTAATTGAAATTCTTGTTCGGTGTTAATGCGCTGCAAAGCTGGTTAATGATTGCTGATTAATTATTAAGAAGCGGATAACAGAAATGGGCATTGTAAACGTAGGTATGTACTATTTAAATATACATACATGTAATTGAATGCCTGAGCATACGAAATGACCAACAGGGGAAAATTAAACGTTAAATGGCAATTAAGTTTATAAAACCATTTTTTAAGCAATTATGAGTGTTTACTGGGTGAGCGTTAATATATGTGCATATATATATATTTTTATTGCGTTTGTTTTTAATAAAAATAATTTTCGTTATTTTTTAATTGCGTGCAAATTGTTTGTTAATCTCTTGGCGCCATTTTTTTTTATTGTAAATTTTTGAATTGTAATTTTTCAAAGTAGGAAAAAACAAAAAGGAGCACACCTCGAATTGGGAGAGAAGCTCGGCCATAAAACTCGTCAGAGTTATAATAGCGCCATTGTATTATTATTATATTAATTTTTCAAAGTGGAATTGTTATTTATTTAAACTTGAATTGTAAGTTTTTTCAACTTTTATTTTCATAAAAACACAGTAGGCCCAAAGATCTACAAATCATCAATATTTTCCTCATTACATTTCCTTTAGGGAAGATAACAACTTCCATGTATATGCCCCATGACTATCGCACGGCGATGGCCGCCTTCGCATGACTGATTTTGTATAGTAAAAAAGGCAATGAAGCGAAAGCTTCGGGCTTTCATTACAAACCGCATGCTTTTTTCATATCGCCGCTATAGAAGAAAAAAGACGCAAAGTGTTTTGTTGAGGAAGAAAGACGCAAACTTTTATTTTCAAAGAAAGACGCATTAAAAATATTTTTCGAAAGAAGGATTCTTTATTTTTTTGATAACGAAGAAAGACGCTTTATTTTTTTTACTATGAAGAAAGACGCATTAAATACGCAATTAAGACGCAAAAAATATTTTTCGAAAGACAGATTCTTTATTTTTTTTGATAACGAAGAAAGACGCTTTATTTTTTTTACTATAAAAAAAGACGCATTAAAAATATTTTTCGAAAGAAAGATTCTTTATTTTTTTTTTGATAACGAAGAAAGACGCTTTATTTTTTTACTATAAAGAAAGACGCATTTAAATATTTTTTAGGAAAGAAAGACGTGTTCGATTTTTTTATTTTCTTTGTCAATATTAATGCTAATGCGTCTTTCTTCGTCGAAATATTTTTTAATGCGTCTATCTTCGTCGACATGTTTTGTAAGGCGTCTTTCTTCCCGAAATATTTTTAATGCACCTTTTTTCGTCGACAAATTACTGGCATGCGTCTTTCTTCTTCCGGAGCGACGATATGGTCGTTATTATATACTTTTATTAGGTATTCAACATGAATTGTAGCCGTATTGTAGTGCTGAATATACAGCTGCCTACCACCTAACTTTGTTATGTACTTCATTAGTATAAATTTTTCTGTTTCGGCTTACTCTTCTTAACTCCTTTATTTGTACTCTGAAAAAAATACCCGTAGTTAAACCAAAAACTTTCGGCTGTTGAATCTCCGTCTTTGATTCAACAGCAAAAGTATTTGTTTTTACAGCAAAGTTTTTGATCCAACAATTTATTTAAAAACGGGCGTTGTTGATTCAAAAACTTGCTTGCCTTTAAAAAATTTTTTGTGAGAAAATATTTTTTTGTGAGAAAACCAACAAAAAAAATAATGATGGAGAGAAGATGAAGAGAAAAATCCAAAAAAAAGTTTATTTTTAGCAACAATTTTCTCTCCGTTCTTCATTTAAAGGCAAAAGTATTTGACCCAACAGTTTCCGTTGTAAACAAAACTAATGAGAACAAATTTTTTTAAATTTTGTTTTTACAATGATTCAAATAATTCATGGATTCCTTTTTAGGAAATGGAAGTATAAATAGGTTACTACAATTCAATATAATGTCGAATGTTCCACTATGTGATGATTGGATAGAATTTCAGGTTGATGTCATGGTTCGAATCCGGAGGAGAATATAAAATAAAGAAGAAAAATCAGAATAATTTGCAGTTCGGACCCGGGCGGAGAGAAGATGACGAGTAAAATGCAAACAAAAATTTATTTTTAGGTGAACATTTTTTCCAAAAATCTCCGTTATTGACTTAAATCAACAACGCTCGCACCTTTGAAACAACAACGGATCGTTGTTGGGCACATTTCAACTGCGGAAAGTAGTTGATTTAACAGCGAAAGTCTTTAGATTTACAACGTTTTTTTTCAGAGTACGTGCCGCTCAATATAGTTTAGTAGTACCTGCGGTATAGCTAAGAAAAGCAAGTATCCGGACATGAAAAAAATCGCATTACCTCAGAAATGGGCCTAGTGGGAAGAACTAAATTTTAACCCATATCGTCCTAATGTTCGATAAATCGAACAGCAAATTTCAACATTTTTTATTATTTTTTCTGATCTGTTTTTCAGAACCTAAACCCAAAATTTTGATGTAGTTTAATACTGTAGAATATTTTCTATAATTGAAAATAAATATTTAATTTTAAGCCCCCAGCTTTCTCTGAACGGGGCGTTTAAGAAAAACCCTTAATTTTAATATGATTTTGAAATTGCCAAAATATATAAAAAAATACCAATATTAAATAAAATTTAGTATACACCTCATTTGGAAAAAAAATAAAATTCAAGTTTTAATTTAAATTTTATTTGCAAAGTCAATAAAACGAACAACTCTTATATTTAAAGTTAGCTGTTCGATTTATCGAACGCTGGGCGTTGCTCAGTGGTTTTTTTTCTGAGGAGTATAGGCACTGTACGTGCAAACGGTATTGGTGGTGCATAATTAAAATCTGGAAGAAAACTGGAAAAATGCAATAATGACTTCTGTTTTGATACCCGGAACAGTATTTTGATTTGTCGTTGGCAGGATAATAGCGGGGTTGCACTTGCCAACTATTTCGAGCAGATCCTGCCAATGGTGTCTGTGAAAGAATGGAAGAAACAGAAAACCAACAATGAAGGGAAAACTCTTAGGCCCGGCCGTTATGTGAACTATAACCAGCCCCAGCTAATGAAGAATTACAATATAGGGATTGGCGCAGTAGATCTGAACGACAATGAAGCACAGAATTATTATATCGCAATGCGAACCAAAGAGTGGTTTTGGCCTTTATGGATATCGACTTTAAATTCAGCTATCGTCAACGAATGGAAGCTTGACTGTTTCATTCGCCGTTATTTAAAATTCTCCCCCAACAAGATTTTAAGGTGGATATTGCACATTATCAGCTAATGACAGCGGATGACGAATCCAAGGACTCTGAGGATATGGAGGTCGCGGAAGGCGACAAAAGGGACGTAATGATTGACCGGATTTTCAAAAGATGCTCATCCGAGAAATCTGCAGCGAATCAAAGGACAATATCTCGTAGTCAAAATCGAAAATAATAAGAAATGGAGATATAAATTGTAAGACAAACCAAGTTCCTTCTTGTGCAAGAGATGCCATTTTTCACTTAATACCCATTGTTTTGAGTCATAAGTATCATTTAAAAAACCAAGAGTAAATTAATTTTGACTTAAATATCTTATTTTTCTGTTTCACTTATCTAAAAATAAGATATGAATAAAAAAAGGTACATACGTTTTCTTTTGTTCGCAGGAAGAAAAACCCAAAGAAATGTATACAGATAGGCCGAGCGTTCGATTTATCGAACACATGGTATCTCAAAAACTAAAATTTTAATAATTTTTTTGATAACAGATTTGAATTCAGAGGCCCAAATTTACTTAAAGGTGAAAATTCCATCAAGATTTACATTTAGTAGCGTTTCGAGCTATAATTTTCTGTTACATACCTTTAAGCACAAACTGTAATGAGGCAATTTAATATGAACATGGAAATTTGCACAAATATTTGTGTTTACATAAATACTAACATATAGCAGCTAATCAGAAATAGCTTGAAGCGTTTGTATCGATTTGTGGTATCATTTCGACAGCTCGTAAACGGATATCATTTGTCTATCATTACAAAATAGACAGCTAATTTGGCAGTTAGATGGATAACCACGAAAATGCAAAACATATGCTATACAGACGTAAATATGTATTCGTTGATGCCTCTGCAAAACCGCCCTTTTACCAAAAATCAAGTCTTACAGGAGAGCGAAAGGATAGAATAGAAGGATAGTTGGTACTTCATTTAAAGTAATTTTAACAACTTGTCACTGAAACAATGTTTTTGCAATTTGTATGTGTTGCCATCAATGTCTGGAGATCAGTGTTTTCAAATCTCCTCTGTGCCACGAATGTCAAATAGGCGGTTTTGCAGGTGTTCGATGGGCGGGTTTGCAAAGGAAACGAGGATACCTTGCAAAAAAGTTTTGCTTATTGTTGACAAATCACGTCTAAAAAAGGAGTACGCTGGCAGCTCGGCTTCTGTTATGTACTCACTCTGTCTGCTCCTAACTTTCTAATACTTATCTAGGCATTATTTTGCATGACGGAAAAGCCTTTGGAATAAGGTGTGCTCTCAGAGGGAGAGAGTACTCCTTATGGCCTGATGACATCAACACAGGAAAATCAGCCTTATTTTAAGCTTAACGCTATACAAATTCGCTACCCTTATAATTTTCAGGCCTTATTCCGGAAGCCTTTAAATATGCTGTTTTAATTCTTAAATAAGGATTAGATTTTTTGGTGGGTATGTACTTACATATGTTTCCATGTGATTGTATAGAAGCGTGTGCCTTTAGATTTTTCGCTTTACAGCCTCATATTTTATTTTACGAGTATTTACTTCTTTAAAGTTTAAATTGTATTAAAAGGCTTTATAAAGATTTGTTTTACAAAACCGAAATAATTGGTCTAATTTTCTTTTGCTATTTTCAGGCGATTGAAGATTTTCCAAACAGATTTCAATGGCTTAATGATCAATTGTTGTATATATTGTGATCAATTGGCTTCGCGTCAATTTCTTTTTACATTTCATTATTTCCTTTGTATTTTGGTTATCCCCGGTCTGCTATGCCGCTCCTGCTGCTGCCGCCGCACTAGCCCCGCCGCCTGTTGTAGCGCACAAGATTAGTCCCGCGGCCAGGTTAATGGTTGCCAATGCAACCGCTTTGACCAAACCTGGATCATCTGCGGAGGGATCACTCTGCTTTGGAGGACACATTCGCTGTGGGTTGAAGTTCGCCATGTTGATTGTGGCTTTTCAATTGTTTTTCCTAAGTATTTTAATGTGTTTCTTCCTTTACACAATTCGCAGTGACTACACGGCTTCCTGTTGGTTAAGTTATTGCGAAATGGTCACAAATGTTGTGTAATAACTGATAAGTCTGCCGCTCTGTAGTTGTAGGAGAACAAATATCAAACAATAACAAAAAAATATCCGACAATAACAATACATACATAAATGAATAATCCTCTTATATTTACAATGCGTTGTTGCTAGAAAATACCGCTGTTGTAGTTTTAGCGAGGCTTAAGCTTAAATTTTATAATTTATTTTTTTCTTTTTTTTAGAATTTCAGATATTTTTGTTTTAGAATTTTGATTGAAAATTGTGATTTAATTTAAAGTGACGTATTGACATACTCAGCAATTCTAAGTGAGAGTTGGCATTTGTATTGGCAATGGAACTTAGCATAGGGTGATAGAGCGAAGCAGAAAGTATGTATAACGAATGCAATACAATTAACAAAATCTACTGACTTATAAAAATCGATATTAAATGTCGCTAGCTGAGAGTGCAAACTGTGTAAGTCTAGTTTTATGAAAAAGTGTATTTTTATGTAAAACGCTAGAAAAATCAAATACGTGCCACGCTAAACAAGTCTGTGATGCTTTTCATATTTCTACTCGTTGTTATTCAGTGATACGCAAATTGTGTTAGTCCAAAAAGCGAAGAAAATTGTGTAAGTCCAAAATATTTATATGACCACAATTTTTTTTTTTTTTTTCATTTTGAAATTTTTTCATTTTTTTTTTGTCTCTCCTACAAAGTTTGAAAAAAGGACTTACACAATTTGCACTCTAAGCTAGCGATATGGCCTACAAGCACATTCACAAAAACGCAATAAACAATTATCTTTTGGTCATTCACAAATTTACTAATTGATTGTTTTATAAGCCCTCCAGTCAGTTTATTTGTAAATCTTTTGGAATCCGATAAATGTGTCTGTAATATTATCCTTGCTACATCCAAGACTATATGTATAAGCGATACATAAATATATATTTATATAAATTTACAATATATATTTATATTTATGCATATATCTATTCTTACCAATAACCACATCCACATCAATTCCCTTCGCTGTCTCTTTGGCTTTCACTTTATCCCTTTCCCTTTATCCGTCAACACTATGTATGTACCCCCGCCACATTACCAATAAATGACATTGGTACCTAACGTCAGTTGAATTTCAATTAATTTCTGCAAAGTCGAATTTCATAGAATTTTCATAGATTTTTTCTTCATCTTCACACTTACACAAGCGGACGCACTTAACACGTAAAATCACTAACAAGTGCGGCTTTGGTGTGTGAAGAAGGAAGAAAATGGTTGGTTATATTGAGTTAGACCAATTGGTCGTCAGGCACATGACCGACCGCAGCGAGCGGAAGTTGACAGACATTCGATATTTGGAAAAAGTGTCACTTTGTCCTGTTTTTATGTCAATTACTGTGGTTTATATGTACAGTTACATAAGTATTTAGTTACTTACGGACATATGTACATATGTACAAACCTACTTGCCAACGGCTATTGGCTTAACAACTAGGTAAGTAGTTGTCAACCGGGCAGCCCATCAATTGGCGCCGCCGTTAATTTATGTTGTATATGTCACTTCGAATTTGGGATACCTCAAGAGGTGAATATTGGTGTAGTGAATTAACGCCCGTGGAATTAACGCCCGCGGGCGTTATTTCCCAAAAAAAGGAAATAACACCCGCGGGCGTTTTTTCTTTACTTGAAAAAGAAATAATTCCCGCGGGCGTTATTACGTTTGATCCACGGGCTTTATTTCTCTTTCGGAAGGGCAATTAAGCCCGCAGACGGGCTTTTTTTAAATATGGTGTATTAGGGAAAAAAGCGCTGCAGGCGAAAAATTGGAATAAAAAATCGCGCGATTTTTAATTCCAATTTTTCGATTCTTTCAATTTTTTTTTTAAATCCCCTTCTAAATATTCAAATACTCAATTAAAATAAACAAAGCTTCAGTAAATTTCTATAATCATTTATTAGTAACAATTTTCAAGGTCTCTAAGTAAGTAAATATTTAAATACGCAATCAAAATAAACAAAACTTCATTACATACATATTGGCACTTTCAGACCACAATCTAAACAAATACTCATATAGAGTTTTCAACAACCGGGCACAAAATATTTCTATTGCCATTTACAATTGCAACCTTACTGTGCTCTCCAAAGCAATCCGCACACAATTTAAAGTGATTGCATGGGCTTAAGAAACATCGCGTGGCTTGGTAAAACAAATAACACACAACAACATGCTTTGACTCTCGCAAAAATTGTCCGCCGTTTCTTCATAGTCAGAACAATCCATTTCGGATACATCAATGTCTTCTGTGTCACATGTCTTATTTTCGGGATTACTCATTTGATTCGCCTGCGGCGCTTTTTCCAATACTAATACACCATATTAAAAAAAACGAAAAATTGGAATTAAAAATCGCGCGATTTTTTATTCCAATTTTTCGCCTGCGGCGCTTTTTCCAATAATAATACACCAATAATAATACGCCCGCGGACGTTAATTCCACGGGCGTTATTTCACTGCACCGTGAATATTTACCATTTCTACTTTGCATGTTTCTCGAATTTGATTTTGTGCGTGTCTTTGAATTTGACGTAGAATGGTGCTTACCTTAAGGCTAAGTCACGTTGCTCAGAATTTCTTTTTTGCTGAATTACTTAGCTTCACAATTTATTGAACAAGTCCAATAAACTACGTTAAATGGACGTTATTCCAAAAAAAAAGGCTGCAGGAAAGCAAATGATTGGTGCTAAACGTTTACTTTTTTGTGTATTTGTATACATTTGTATATGAGGATCTATAAGTACTTGTGTATGCAACAGTGCCCAGTATCGAGGTTGATTTGTGTCAACATGTCAATGATGATTTTTTGCCCATTAATAATGGTTAATAATGGACACCTTTAGGGAACTAAATACATACTTATATACAAACATATATATTCTGGATATAGTTCATATAAATTTGTGGTAGTGCGATGGGAAAATTTATATGTACTTATGTATTACTGTTGAAGCAATAGATTCCGTAATAAGAATTTATTGGCATTTTAAGTGAATTGGTTCATTTCCTTTCAACGATTCAAACAAAACCAGCGATAGTATTGCCACTAACAATGAGGTTGTATTCAAGTTTCCCAATAGAGAGGCATTTGACTGACATTTGCTTGAAATCTGGTTCCCAAAAGGATTGAGACAGTGCTAAAACCTGTCGCTTGTGCAAAGAAATATGTAGAGGGCATTTTTATATCCCATGTGGGAGGCGCAATGGAATTTGCTGCGAGCGACAGCTCTAATTTTCGCACCAACGCCGGACATTTGAGTTTATTTCAATTTATTTATGAATTCTAAAAGACTTTTGAGGCATTAAGCATAATCTTCTACTAAGGCAGTCAATTTAGTCTGACTTCATTATGTTATAAGCAAATGGAGTTGGTGGAATTTGTGACAGTGGAGTGATTTGGTAAAAGGTCAGCGAAATTTTGTAATAATCACAATTTACTAAAAATTAAAAAGTAGTTCTATCTGCAAAACTCTCCTTTTAATAGATTTTGGAACTGATCTAATAGGTCACCGCTCATTCAGTTGCGGTTCCAGGCTCGGTTTCGTTGCTTCTTAATGTACCTAGTTTAGGTTAGGTTGAGTTTGCTGCCTCCACAATTCAGCAAAGCAAACGCATACTTAGGACGAATAGGCCCATTGTTATACCACATGGGAGCGCTAGTTTCCTAAATCCCTTTAAAAATATATTCGGAAAATCGATTTGAAAATAGGCGTTGTTAACGAAGCGCAGAAAATGTAGTATCTTTGCATTTTCCAACTCCCACAGACAATCGAACAAGTGTTTATGGAAGGAGCGATAACTGGCTAACGACAGCGCAGAACAGTGGCATAGATAGTGCTCAAAACTTTCAGTTTCTTCCACGTCTCTTCAGCTGCGACAAAAATCGTTCACAAGAGCGGCATGAATGCCCATGAGACAGTGGCCGGTTAGACGTAGCAACAGCTGACCTATGGAGAGCCAGTTGAGACGTAGCACCGATGGCATTGCATGGTGCAGTTTTAAGAAGTTGACAGCAACATTTCTTAAAATTTGAACGTGTCCAAATCTGCTGTCCCTTTTAAAATTCGTTCGCATTGAGCCTCGCCGCGTTGCAGCGGATTTTATAAATTTTTTTATAACTCTGGAAACACTTTTTTGAAGGACCTCAGTTAATGGGTTGTCTCCGTTTTTATATAAAGCTATTAAACGAATTTTATCTCAATGATTATAAAAAACATATAGGAAAAACCAACTGGCTCATTTAAGTGTGAGCCACTGTATGTATATAAATACACATACAAAAATAGGCTCTATGTCATAAAACAATCATAACTGGCCTTTTTTCTAAGAACAACATCATTTTCATTGTCATTATCAGTGTGTCGCATACCTTCGCATATCCATATCCTTTTCTAGTGTCATCTCCAAGCATTAAGTTAAACTCTTTCAAAATTGCCACTTCCTCTGTTTCTGTGTCGCACTAATGCGTTGTTGCTGCTCTTCATTTTGCACAAATGGCACATAAAAGGGGCGTTCTTTAGTTGTTACACACCATTGTCTTATAATGTTTTTTTTTTTTTTTCTTTTTGTTTTTGATTGTTGTTTGTTCTTGTGGTGTGGTGACTTTTCCCAAAGCGCCGCGCATTGTTATTGTTATTATTACTTTATGCCGTTGTTTACTGTGCCCGTGTCTATTGTGTTTTGGAATTTCTTATTGTTGTTAAATGTTTTATACCCTGTAAAAAAGTGTGCGACGAGTCTCTAAAAAGATTTGTCCGGGAGCGCTCTCTTTCGGGTACAATTAGTCTACAATTGTTCCCAATTGTACCCGAACGGGTACATATGTATACTAATTGTAGACGAATTGTACCCGAAAGGGTATCAAACGGGTACAATTAGTCGCACAAATGTATGTGTCGCATTTGCTACCTGTTCGGGTACAAAACGGGTACAATTGTGCGCTTTTGCTACCCGTTCGGGTACAAACTGGGTACAATTAGTCTCTTCATAGGACATGCTCAAACAAAAGAGAACACTTCAACCCATATAAAGATATACAAATGGGTAGTAATCGCATGCTCCCTTGCGAGTTGTCCCGGATGTATCCCGGAGTGATCGCATTTTTTGCAGGGTATGTACATTATTTTTGTTGTTGTTGACCGAGACTTAAGAGCAGCTGCTGCTGCTGCTCATATTTTTGTGTTTTATTTGCTATTTTTGTTGCTGTGTGGCCTTAAAGCAAGGGTCTTCACAGCTATCGCGCTTCCGCGCTTTTTGTTTTTGTGCCGCGCTTAAGCATAGGCAAGCGCGCCGAAAATCACCGCGCCCGCGCATTCTATCCTCTCGCCTACAAACGAAGTTTAATGCTATACCCATTAGGAATAGCGGCGCAAAATTACTATTAATTCATGTGAGATTACATATAAAGGAATAATTTTGGATTTTTTTTTTGTATCAAACAATTTTTTCACTATCAGACCTGGAAGACAAATTATGGTGTTAGTTTATTTTATTATATTGAACACTTTTAAAAGTATTTAATGAAACCTGAATTTTCAAAGCAATCAATTCCGACGGGGTTTGTGTACACGCTATTTTTGGCTTCCATTTTTCATTTTTATTTTCCGCAGAAGCGGGCTACAGCGAGTCGCCGCCTACACACTGAGACAAATTGTTGTAAATTAAGATCTGATACGGAATTCAATAGTGTGATATGTATGTACTTATGTAGATTTTTTTTAACACATTTTTATTAGCTTCACCTGTATGCATATGAGTTATTTCTTTG
The DNA here is from genome assembly GCA_960531455.1 of Urophora cardui. NCBI lineage: Eukaryota > Metazoa > Arthropoda > Insecta > Diptera > Tephritidae > Urophora > Urophora cardui. The sequence goes on from OY482673.1 coordinate 30,800,026, forward strand.
TGCCTAAAAATACGCAATATATTTGCTAATGAGATTAATTCAATCAGATGGCGCTGTTTTAGCTATAAAACTTATACTATAAAATTTATAGTATAAATTAATCTTTAACTATTAAAGCGTGCGCTAATAATGAAAAATATAAAAACGCAAAACATCAGCACCATAAAAAAATATCAATTTATAAATTTTCGAAATTTTTCGGGTGTACTTTTAATAATGGAGGAAGTGGGCGGCCGCAATTTTTTTGCTCTTATTGTCGGCCATGATTTTTATTTCAAAGTAACGGTGCCCGCGCTTTCATAAGGGCTTTGTGGAGATCACTGCCTTAAAGTGTTGTAAATAATTGTTTCATTGCTCGTGAACGTTTTACTTTTACTTTTACTTTTACTTTCATTTTTTTTTGTTTTTCTTTTTCTTTTTCTTTTTGTTTTTGTTTTTGTTTTTGTTTTTGTTTTTATTTTTTGTTTGTTTTTGTTTTTGTTCTTGTTCTTGTTTTTCTTTTTTATTTTTATTTTTCTGTTGACTTTTTTTAAGTAGTATTGTTCACTTTTGGCTGGTGCTACTTCATGGCAGTTTAATTTCACTTTTCTTTTTTTTTCAACTAAATATATTTACTTTTTTAAAACAATATGCGCGCGTTTCCTTTCATTAATATTTGTGGCTGTGTGAGTATTATTCAAAGGTGTTTAAAACAGGGTACGGCAAAAATGATCAGTAAAAAGTGGAAAAACTAAATTTTGGTGAAAAAGAGTGAATCTTGTTGTTCAGCTCAAAAGAGGCTAGTAATACTGAGAGTAAAATCTCGTGTGCTTTTTGTAAACAGTTGAGTATAAATCAAATTAAATTTTAACTCAAATAATCCATTACTTTAGTTTAGGTTTGTTTGGCATATGCTTTGTTTTAAAGCCAAAGTATGGTCCATCGTAAATCACTCCTTCCTTCACAAATCACTGTCTCTAAAACATGTCCATTCATTTAGCAATTTTGTTTGTTGCACCTTTTATTACCGCTTTCCAACTCGCTTACAAGTTACATCTTAAGCTTTTCATTTTCAACTAAGTCTCGTCGTCGTCTGTCTTTTACAACTTGCATTGAGTTTCTTACCATTTTACAGTCACGGCGCAACAGTGGCAAACTTTTTGTGGCTTTTTCACTGTCATTGTTTTAAGCGCTCATTGTTTCATTATCCTTTTGTTGTTGTTTTTATACTCAGCTGTACTAGTACACAGAGTATTATAATTTTGATTTCATAACGGTGGATTGTAACATAATGAAATAATCGAGATAGATATGGACTTATATATATCAAAATGATCAGGGTGAAAAGAGAAATCGATTGAGCCATGTCCGTCCGTCCGTCCGTCCGTCCGTCCGTCCGTCCGTACGCACTCTAACTCGCGTAAAAATTTTGATATTTTGATGAAATTTGAAATGCAAGTTGGTATCGAGACTGGGACGGTGGGTATTGAAAATGGGCGAAATCCGACCTTGACCACGCCCACTTTTCCTATATAGAAAAAATCGGAAATTTGGTATCTCAGCCACTAATATAGCTAGAGTGATAAAATTTTACCCACATATTGAGCTCAGGCCTTTATGAAGAAATTTGATGAAGTTTTGGAAAATGGGCGGTGCCACGCCCACTTATTAAGGGTCAAACATTGAAAGTTTTATATGTCATAACTCAGAAACCGTTGAAGATATATCGATGAAATTTGGTACGCGTAATTTGCTTACTTAGGCAAATGTTTTGGCGAAAAATTATCAAAATCGGTTGACGGCCACGCCCACTTTTATATATGGGAACTATAATAATAATAATACCCAACGGTTTACCCTCCATATCCCGCCCGACCGACGCGAGGGGCGCCAATCCGCATGACGCACGGATATGTTTTTTTTTTGTTTTTTTTTTTTTTTTTTTGTGCCGAGTCGTACAGGAAGGGGTTTGTTAGGTGTCGAGATCTAAAACTAATCAGCTACAGAACAAAATTCATCAGCTGATTGTATATCATTTATTAAGTGAGGCTAGAACTATTTTTTTTATAATAAAAAGCGAGTCTGAAGTGTCAAACGTGCTGGAGTGATTATTAAAGTCATGGCATAAGCGGCGGAATGGTTCATTTAATTCGAAATTTGTTTTGCAAGGTTTCACAAATAGTGGCTTGAAATGCCTCGATACTCTACATGGAACGTTAAAATATAACTCACTTAGAAGGCATGGGCTATTTATAAGTCCAGTGATTAATTTAACCATAAAAACTATACCAAGCATCTCTCTACGACTAGAAAGTGAAGGCAAATTAATGAGTTTTAAACGAGAAGTGTAAGGTGGAAGAATGTAATCTGAGTCCCAACGAAAGTTCCGCAAAGCAAAAAGCAGGAACTGCTTTTGGACAGATTCTATTTTATCTGAAAAACACTGGTAGTGGGGATTCCAAATAATAGATGCGTATTCCAAGATAGGTCTAACTAAGCTTGTAAATAGAGCTTTTGTGACGTAAGGATCATTGAACTCCTTAGACCATCGCTTTATAAATGCAAAGACTTTATAATGCGGCCTAATAAAAACTTTTTAAGCGATATCTCTGTCAAATATAAAGATCTATCACTGAGATTTTGTGGCAGGAGTCCAACTACGGACATAAAACAAAAAATACAAAAATTTTGGAAAATGGGCGGTGCCACGCCCACTTATTAAGGGGCAAATATTGAAAGTTTTATAAGAGATAACTCAGAAACCGTTAAAGATATATCGATGAAATTTGGTACGCGTGATATATCTACTTAGCCAAATGTGCGGACGAAAAATTACCAAAATCGGTTGACGACCACGCCCACTTTTATATATGGGTATTATAAAGTGACTTAATAAAACCATTTTAAGCGATATCTCTGTGAAATATAAAGATAATTCATTGAAATTTTGTGACATGAGTTTTACAATAGACCGGAAACAAAAAATAAAAAAAAGTTTGGAAAATGGGCGTGGCACCGCCTCTTTTTATACAAAGGAATCTACGTGCCTATTACTCGACAAATAACTGAGATATTATGACGAAACTTGGTTTATACACTTTTATAACATGTGATAATAGACACGCAAAAATGTATTGAAATCGGTTTATGACCACGCCTACTTTTTAACAAAGATATTTCTGGAACACCCTTTTGGAATTTCACGTTAAGTCTTTGTAACTAAAAGTCATAGAGGGATGCAATGTTGCACTAACAATAATATTTATATGTTTATTTGGATGATTGATATAAATTTTGAAAATGGGCGTGGCTGCGCCCTGTTTATGCAGCACTCGTTTCATATAAAATACACCCTATATCGAACAAACGCCAACAAACAATGAAAGCATACAGCTGAGTATCTAATGTTCGATTCCACTCGAACTTAGGCTTCCTTACTTGTTTCTCTATGCTATTGTTTTATGCTTCTTCTGTTTTACTGTTTTTTTTTTGTTTTTGCTTTTCTTTTTTTTTTTACACAACTCAAAAAGAATCGCCAAAAGCGCTGAAATGTGCTGCGTCGTCATTTCTTCTTGATGAGCCATTCACAAGCTGTCATTGTTGCAACAGCGCAACGTTGCCTCAATTTTTACGAGCTTTCGTTTTCATTAAGCCATTAGCGTTTTTTATATTTTTATGTAATTTCGACTCATTCATTCATTAACCAACTGGCTGCTTGGCTGTTCATTTTTCGCTATTATCAAGCGGTATTCATTTTGTTTAGTTCGCTGAAATGCGCCTAAATTAAGCACTAATTTCTAATAGCTCTGCTTTGTTTGACTAATAGGCCGAGTGGGCCTAAAAGTAAATAGCGCAAGCTTTTGTAATAAGAATGAATGTTGCAAGTTTTTGTTTTTCTTATTTTTTACTTAATGCTGTTCTTAGCGTTATTAATGCTTTATGCATTTATTCGCAATGAAAAGTGAGCTCTGTATTTTTGTATGCTGCTTGCTATTTTCGGAAACACAATTAAAATTCTAAATACCTAATACCTATCTATAATTCATTTTTCTATTTATAAAAGCATTCAGTTATGCTAAAAATATTTTAATTAATTTTATGTTCAATGTTTGTGAGCTACAGGTAATGTTTTCTACAAAAATCATTTAACCATTGTGTGACAACATGCGACTAAAATTGGAACATTTGCGCGAGTAAATATTTAAATGACTACGAGAGAGCATTTCAGCTGTTTATGTTAAGGGTATAAGTATTTGAAAAAAGTGCTTAAAACTCTGCACTCCATTATGGATGATTTTTAGCAAGCCATTTTCAATCAAATATCGCATATTCTCAAAATACATATACCTACTATGTATGTATTTTCACTAGAACTGCGAAAAGAAAAAAATACGTGTTCATCTGTTTGTTGCAAACAAGGGTTAAAATATGTTCTGCACAAAAGTTTTCTTTTTTTTTCCTAATGCACATCACAGCCATCAATCAGCATTCACTCGCCATGTCTATTTATTCATGAAATTTATTATAATTTCATCTCTATTTATATACGAATATTTGTGTGCTGCGTAGGTAAGTGGATTTCATATATAAAATACAATTTAATACGATATTTTCACCTCGAAAAAATTAGAGAATTCATCCAATGGCATACATAAAGGTGGGTGTGTATACATATATACATACACACATATCTCCATATACCCCGCAGTAAATAGAACATCAGATCCGTCAGCACGCTCTACATTTACCAAAATCAATTTTGAGTGCGTGGTAAGTTCGAAAGACTGAACGCACAGGTAAAATGCCGATCTGTTTATGGCACATTGCGAGCTAACACAAAATACACCAATGCAGCTTAGTGAGCATACTAGTGATGTGAAGAGTATCAGCTACATAAATCGAGTACTTACTCGAATACTTTCAAAGTACTCGAGCAAGCAAAATACGTTGTTCGGTTACTTATAATTGAGTACTGATCTCGAGTAATTGGTATCCGAGTACGACATCAATTGTTCTTCCACGTGAAACCAAAGCCTTTTTAAAAGTTTGTACTATCAAACAAATCTATATTCTAGTCAGTGTGGATTTTTGTTATTTGTTACTAATGCTGTTAACCTTTTCATTTAGTAACAAACATATTTTTAGTAACTTCATATACGAAATGAGTTGAAATAAAATATATTTAACTAGTAAACCCTGCCACGCGATGCCATGGCTTTCGATTACACTGTGAGACAATTTGAGGGTGGAAGACCACATACTGCCACATTTGACAATTTTTTTGATTGTGTTTTTAAATTTGACCTCCCCTTAAAATTGGCAGAATATATGCCATACCATCTTATTAATAAAATATAAAATGAAGCATATACCTAGATAGTTACTGGTTATTTTAATTTTCTGTGGACCTAGATTTTTTATACAAAGATTTTGTGCGAGGAGCTCAATAGCGTAAATCTGAATTTTTGAACAGGTGGCAACCCTTTTTGTAAAAATTTTAATAAATTACTCATTTTCAGCTCAACCCCTTTTAAATGGTACCTGAAATTTAAAAATCAAACAAACTATATCGTAAAAATGAAATTTTGAACAGGTGGCAATTTTTTTTGTAAAATTATAATAAATTACTTATTTTCACACAAATCCCTTTGATATGACACCTCAAATTTAAAAATCGAACAAACTATAGCGTAAAACTGAATTTTTGAACAGGTGGCAACCCTCTTTGTAAAAATTTTAATAAATTACTTATTTTCAGCTCAAGCCCTTTCATATGGTACCTGCAATTTAAAAATCAATCAAACTATACAGGAGAATTAAATTTTTAAACAGTTGGCAACCCTTTTTAGAAATATTAAACCTTCCTGCAGATCTACAGGTCAAGCCCTTTCATGTGACACCCCATTTTCGAAAATCGGTATAAATGTGTAAAAGTTATGGTGCGTACAAAAATCGCTTAGCGTAATATATATAAAGATTACTATGTGTGCCTACATCTATGTATTTTTAAATTTTAAATTACTAGTTTTTTTCAATATTAATTAAGGATCCTGGAGAAATTAAAATTAATTTAAAAATGTTTATATACCATTAATTTTCACGAATTTTCGCTTTAAAATTCAGCATTTCGATTTGAATGTAAATCGGTCAATGTAAATATGTATGTAGTATGTATTTGAGTAATAAACCTTTACTCGAGTATTGTCCTCGTACTAGAATAATTTACTCGAGTACTTACTCGATGAATTTTTTAGTGGTTATCAAAGTACTCTATTACGAAAAATTACCGAATTGGCACATCACTAGAGCATACAGGTTTACTGTGGTAGAATGTTTGCTGTGGTAAAGTCACTGCTCGATACAGATGTTGCCATTGATACCTTGACACTTGTTTGAAAATGTCAGCGTTGCGTCAACAATGTTTTAGATATGATATTTTTGCGCAACTGGGTATAGAAGTATAACGAATTATACACATGTAAGCAAAGGCATAATTTTATATTCGTATATTAAAAATTATATTTAGAAATACGAACATTTTTATTACAATATCTTAAGCAGCTATTTTCTGGATATCTAAGTCATATACATACAAATTGAAATAATATACATATATATCTTATGCCTCTTTATTTCTGTGTTTTTTTTTTTTTTTTGTTTTGCATCTTATTTTCAAACACACACATTTGTAGTTTATGTGCTGCATATTGGCCAATTGAATGTGGTGGCGGTGCAGCATTGATGAGTGCCACCACAACGGTATTCAACTCTTCCTCGTAGGTAAAAGCGGAAGTAAGTGAATGGTCGATTAAGTGAGTGTTAAAAATATTAAGTTTTTTTTTAAATTGAAAAGAGAATTAAAAACAAAAAACTACATACATAAGTATGTATTAAAAAATGAAGTGTATTGTCGTGTTAAATAAAACACTTTGAAACTTGTATAAAAAAAACATTTAGAGCTGTTAAATAAATCACAAAACGAGTGATGAATTAAAAACTTGTTTGAAATTTGCAAGAATTTGATTAATTTGAGTGCTTGATGTATCCACTGAAATACACGTATACACATGTATCTGTCCAAAAGCGACATGCATCACATGTTGAATGCCCGACTGACAAGAACTAATAGTTGGCGTCAACAGATTGGCCAGCAGTTGCAGTGCGAGCAAATAAAATTTAAAAGCGAAGAAAAGATAGAAATTTGCGAAAAATGCTCGTTTTTAACAGTGTTGTTGCTTGCTAAAATTGGTTTTCAATAATTTTTTTATGTATATTACAATAACTTGTTGAAAAATCTTCGAAAAAGAGCTTTGATTCCAAGTGCAAATAAAATTCGCAAGCAAAATGAATCTATCTTTAAAACATCTAATCGAATATGTGCCAGCGTATGAATATTACAAATTAAATTAATCTCAGCCAACTATCAGCACAATCTGGCATTTATCGGTGCACTAGTGGCAATGCAGATTGCAGACGCGCTGCCGTGACTTCCTTCTCACACAATTCTTGTCTTAATCTTTATCAGTTTTTTTTTATTTGGTGAAATTTTTTTTCCTTCGCTATCCAACGCTTGTTTTACATACATACATAAATATATATGTTGCAAATGAATTCGAAAAAAACACGTTGCCATAGTAACAAGAGAAAAAGTAGTATATTTTCTCTCACATCAAAAAATTTATCTACGGAAATGGGCTGGATTTGGAATACATAGGGGCAGAAAGAGAAATACTTGTATCGCATAATGAATGTTGCCTTTTGCTGGAGACTGATAAAGACTAATGAGTAGTAAAAAAAAATTAAATACCATTTTGGGGATTTTTTTCACACTGTAGTCAAGAATAAGTTAGAAATCGGCGAGCCCACTTTCCTAGAAACAATCTTGGTGTGCCCAATAAATACATTCAAGAATCAGGTGCTGAGCTTACGCTGTAAATAGCCCACTGATTCAATCAATAACGATTAGTTTCTCGCTTTGATCTGTCATTCTATCTCACCTTCAGTCTCTCTTTGCCTCTCTCTAACAAAAACAAACGTCAAAATGGACTTTAGCCACTATTTTACCTTATTAAGCTGCGCCTCTTGCAGTAAAATAAAATTAAAATTTAGGAAGTATTCCAATGGCATTTATTGCTCATTCTATGAGCAGTTATCATATGATGTATGCAGCCTAGGGTGGTCCTTAAAATCAAATTAGCGACTTTCGTCAGTCTCATCACCTAGATCGGTAACAGCTCAGTCAAAGATATCATATATATTATTTCTAATTGGTTTTTTTTGCAAATATCCCTTTTTCTGCTCACATAATTTAACTTTTTTGTTTGTGAATAAAGGCTAGAATTTTTTTGGGGGATTCCTCATGGTTTTTTGAGAGCTTTGTATTAGTGATAAAAATAAAAAAATCTAGGGATAGTAACTCCAAAATTTTTAAAGGTAAAACTCAGGACAACCTTTGAGGACGAAACTTTATATGGGCCAAATATAATGCTGAGCGAGACCTTTTCTGCGACATTAAGATCATAGAGATCCGACATCAAATAAGGAAGTTATTACAAAAAACGCGATTTAGCTGTTTTTAACGCGGGCCTAAAAAAAAATTTTTTACACCACAAATATTTTTTCGACGTAAGGGTTCAAATAAAACTGACACACGCAAACTTTATTTTCGTGATACGGCTTAATGTACATATGTATATATAAAAATATATGTAAAATATATAAAAATATAATACACCTACATATATATATGTAGGTATAATAAAACATTTTATGCGATATGTTTGTCAAACATATACATAAGTAATTCATTGAAAGTTCCATAAGTTCCACTGTAGACATAAAACCAGATAAATATAATTGAGCTCTCAAGACCATTTTTTTTTTTTTTTTTTTTTTTAAGGAAAAATTGGTATGAAAGATTAATACTTGTTTGGTGGAAGTTATAGATCCATTTCGGAGACCACCACATCATACAAGCAAAATGCAAGGCGGCGGTAGCCTAGTGGTGATGCCATTAGACTACCAACCGGAAAATCCGAGGTTCGATCTCGGCGGACGCCAAAGAATAAAAATGTTAAAAAGAAGTCTGATGAAGAGATGTGGTGGTCTCCGAAATGGATCTATAACTTCTACCAAACAAGTATTAATCTTTCATACCAATTTTTCCTTAAAAAAAAAAAAAAAAAAAAAAATGGTCTTGAGAGCTCAATAATAAAGTAGTTATCAAAATAAAAAACGACCAAAAAACCAAAAGTACAAATAAATATAAGTTTTTTAAAATGGGCGTGACAGCAGAAACTATATCGACTGGCGCCGTATGTTTTATTATTTTTTGCGCAAGATGCGCACGGGTCCAGCTAGTCACATATAAATTTTGGTGCTGATAGAAGAGTGTTAAAGGGTGTCGCGCAGGAGTAGAAGTTCAGAAAACTCTATGCAGATCCACAAAGTAAATTACTTTTTTTATACTATCTCATGCCGTAAGTCGATAGTTCTGTACTCAGAGATATTAAATATAAATTTTGGTCCCGATCGGAGACGGTTAAGGGGTATCGCAGAGGGGTATTGACCTAGCGGGCGAGGCTCACAAAATATGATATACAATTTGCCTCCATGCATTTGGCGACCACGCTAATGCAGCCAGATCAGCTGTTATATGAGAGTGAATATGTGGCTGGTCTAACTCGGCAGCACATATGGCCTCCCTTCAATTTTAATTTTGAGTCAGCACATGCTACTTCATATTTGCCACACTCTGGCATATAAATACACATGTGCAATAATACATTCTAAGTGCAGTTATGATAGCTTCGCAACTTTTACTTTCGTGGCAAGAATTTGTATATGCACGAATAATATTTTTTTCTTGACATTTTGAGTACATATACATAGCACTCACATGTTAGGCGGCCAGTCAGCCAGCCAGCCGGCCGGCATTTTATGAATCTTTTTGCAATAGGCAAGCGTACGCACAAATTCAGTGCGATGAAAGCATTTGTACGAGTATAAAGTGTCTGTTACACACGGGTGGTTGCTCACCTGTGGCAGCAACACCACCTCATGCCGTCGTCGTCATCGTCGTGGGCGGACGGGCATATTGTGTGTCTGGTCCAAATAATTAGAGATACGCGGAAAAAGTAACTTCTAAAAAAAAGAAGTGATATTTCAAAGACGTAAAAAATTACACATGACACAATGAAATTAAAGTGAATAAAAGTGATTTTGCGTACAGTAATTATTGTAATTTTAATTTGGCTAATTAGAAAAGTGCATCAATGCCTACTGCAAATGCAGCAAAAGGTAAGTTACGATTATGTTAGAAACATTAGATATAGAAATATCTATTATATACCAGCAAATTTTTCTAGAAAACACTGCACTTAATCTCTTCAAAAAAGGTGGTTTGTTAAAAAATTAATATACATATCGTCGTACCATACGAACTTTTGAAAGTGCTATCTTTCGTATGGCTCGTTGATATGTAGAGTGATATTTCATACTCGGTTTAATGCATTCAAAATTCTTAAATTATACTCAATTCTAAACAAAAAGTTGTCTAATAATAATTTTCTCATTTTTCTGTGCCACATATGCGCCTTTATTGCCGCTATTTGCAACTTCAACTTCTTGTGTATGCGCCAAAAATAGCTCTTTAGATAGGTCAACTGGCGGCAAAGCGCCGTAAAATTAAAAATAGATTTGTAGGCGAATGCGTTTGTTTCAAATGAAGGAGATTTTCTAAAATTTGTTTGTTCTTTATGACAAGAAATCGGCGAACATATCGTGGAGGTGAGTAGAGAATTCTTTTAGGGAATTAACGAATTCGTATAACGTGCCACAGCTGGTCTTCGCGAGATACTATCTATATCGATGGCAATTGTAAGGCAGATGAACTTGCAAGGCAAAGCACTACGGAGCAAGTTCTTGCCGATAAACAACGTATAGGTATCAGGGCGGAGTGAATTGGGGCTTTTTTTGAAATCATTATTGCTCGGCCTGCAGAAAGTTGCCTTTCTAGTACAAAAGTAAGACTGCAAAATATCATTGGCCTAGTCCTTTATTTGGAGGCGCCCCAATTCCATTAAAGAATGGACAAAATGCTCAGATGCATAAAATTCAGTAGCTAGATAACACTAATTTGCTAATTTCTCATAAAAGCATACGTAAGTCTTCGATGGAAAATGTTTAAATCAGTATCTCCAAGCTTACACAAAAATTCTGAAAATTCGAGAAACTTTTTGAAAATTTTTGAAATTTCCTCGAATTTTCAGAAATTTTGTGTAAGCTTGGTGACACTGATTTAAACATTTTCCATCCAAGAATTACGTATACTTTTATGATCAACGGGATTACGAGTTAAAACAACAGATTCCACAGCCAAATCACATCCAAAAGGTTTATCTGTTAAATTGACAGACGTTCTTTTGTTTTAACAGTTTTATTGTGGAACTAACTGCTCTGAAAACAAAAAACCGCCGTGAATCTAAACAGTTTTGCTGTTAAATCAACAACTTTCCGCAGTTGAAAAAATTGTCACTTAAAAATAAATCCCTTTGTGTTTTATATGGCCGTTTATTTCTAACAATTACTTTATAATATGTATTTTTAGATATTTTTTAAATCTTTTGTTTGCATTTTTTTCTTCATCCTCCCTCCGGTCGGTTTCCAAATACAAATATGTAGCTTCATCTTCGCTTGTTTTCCATTGCGGCGCCTTCTTCGCTTTCACTGCTTGCTATATTGTGTTCTCTATTTTATATTCTCCTCCGATTTCAAACCATTACATCAACCTGAAATTCCATCCAACGGCATCATGTGTATAGTCCGACATTTAACATTCAACATTATATTGAACTTTAGTGGCTTTTATACATACCTTTGTTCGAAAAAGCATTCGTGAATTAAAACTCACTCAAGTAAGCAAAGCGACAAGTAACAACGGAGAAAACTTTCAAAATAAACACTTTTTCTTTTGATAGTCAACAGCAATGCTTTGCTGAACCAACAAATAAATATAAATGTTACAGCAACAGATATTAGAGTTAAGTTAACAGTGACTCAGTTATTTCAACAAAAATTTCTGTTAATAATTGACATATCAGCTCTGTTGAACTATCTAATAGATTTTAATAGATTTATTTGTTAAAGTAAAAGATTTTTTGGTTTATATAACTCTAAATGTGTGTACTTAATTTAACGAATTTAGGGATTAACAGAAGAAAACTGCTCATACTACTGTGATTATTTTTCTGAGTGTAATCTGTTTTCTCGTGGTATCACAATGGGCACCCATACTGGACTAAGTGTGCCGCTTTGGCGGCAGCGACTCCAGCATAACCTAACTTAAATTATAAAAAAAAACAACAAACAAAAAATCTTAAGACATTTGCTTAAATTCGCTTAAATTCCAAAATGTCTCTGCTCTCCATTTTCTGTTACAAAAGAAAAATATTTAACATTATACAAGACAAATAGAAATAAGAAAAGGAACACAAAAAAAAAAAACGTACACATAACAAAAAGCATACCAAGAATTGGCCAACGTATCAGTGCACATCAAACATAACATTCCTAATGTAACATATCGTATCAACAGGAAAAAACAGCAACAGCAACAACAACAACAACAAACAACAGCAACACATGCACACATCAAATGCAGTCATGCGTGGCGTTGAAGCGTAAAAAAGAGCAAAACAGCAAAACAGCTAAGAAACGAAGTTGAAAATGTCAGGGGGTGATGGGGGTGTGCTGCTGATATTTATGCATGGCTAGAAATAAGAATATAAACGCAGCTAAGAATGTGTATTTGAGTTTTTTTTGCAATTTTCTTTTGTATGTATTTTTTTTTTTGTGTGTTTTGCTATTGATTATTTTTTATGTCATAATATGTACGCACAAACACCGGATATGCGATGCTTTTTTGTGCGTTACAGTTGCCTAGGAATTTGACAAACAATGAACAATGAATTTAAAAAAAAAAGTATTTTGAAAACAAGTTTTTTTTTTACTAAATACTTGTTAAAATTTAATTTAAAAAGGTTTTTTGTTTAAAATACTACTTGAATAAATTACAACTTTAAGACTAAGTCTGTGGACATTTGGAAAAGCAACCTAAGTCTAAATTCGCAATTTTACAGGAGAGCAAAAAACAGTTTTGCAAGTGCACAGAGCCTTTCCATCATATATTTTCATAGAAGTAAGAGCGTCTCATGATAAAACAATCTTCTGTTGTTCATTTTAAATTGAATTTTTATTTCTTGGCGTAACGGTTTTTATTTAAATGGATCTCAAATAAAATAGGTGCTTTTTCCAAATTGTTTTTTGAAAAAACACCAACTTATCTCAATTTAGGTTCTTTTTTCAAATTGATCTTCATCAAAATTTTATAGAATTTTAGCCTCCTAATTGGAATTAAGTTCATTTGGCAAACTGAAATATGATCAAAGATCGACTTAAGTTGCTAATTAGGTTGGTTTTTCAAAAGCATATTGAAAAAAATATGCCACCTAAATTAAATTAGGTTCTTTTTTCAAGAGGAATACTTGCAATTTTTCTTATCACTTCTATCTTATCTTAAGTTAAGTTGCTTTGGTAAAAGCATTTGTGAACAAGTAAGGAAGCCTAAGTTCGAGTGGAATCGAACATTAGATACTCAGCTGTATGCTTTCATTGTTTGTTTGCGTTTGTTCGATATAGGGTGTATTTTATATGACACGAGTGCTGCATAAACAGGGCGCAGCCACGCCCATTTTCAAAATTTGTATCAATCATCCAAATAAGCATATAAATATTATTGTTAGTGCAAAATTGCATCCCTCTATGACTTTTAGTTACAAAGACTTCACGTTACAAATTCCAAAAGGGTGTTCCAGAAATATCTTTGTTAAAAAGTAGGCGTGGTCATAAACCGATTTCAATACATTTTTGCGTGTCTATTAACACATGTTATACAAGTGTATAAACCAAGTTTCGTCATAATATCTCAGTTATTTGTCGAGTAATAGGCTCGTAGATTCCTTTGTATAAAAAGAGGCGGTGCCACGCCCATTTTCCAAACTTTTTTATTTTTTGTTTCCGGTCTATTGTAGAACTCATGTCATAAAATTTCAGTGATAGATCTTTATATTTGACAGAGATATCGCTTAAAATGTTTTTATTAGGTTACTTTATAATACGCATATATAAAAGTGGGCGTGGTCGTCAACCGATTTTGGCAATCTTTCGTCCACACATTTGGCTAAGTAAATATATCACGCGTACCAAATTTCATCGATATATCTTTAACGGTTTCTGAGTTATGGCTTATAAAACTTTCAAAATTTGCCCCTTAATAAGTGGGCGCGGCACCGCCCATTTTCCAAAATCTTTATATTTTTTGTTTTATGTCCCTAGTTGGACTCCTGTCACAAAATTTCAGTGATAGATGTTTATATTTGACAGAGATATCGCTTAAAATGTTTTTATTAGGCCCCTTTATAGTTCCCATATATAAAAGTGGGCGTGGCCGTCAACCGATTTTGATAATTTTTCGCCAAAACATTTGTCTAAGTAAGAAAATTACGCGTATCGAATTTCATCGATATATCTTCAACGGTTTCTGAGTTATGACATATAAAACTTTCAATGTTTGCCCCTTAATAAGTGGGCGTGGCACCGCCCATTTTCCAAAATTTGTGTACTTTTTGTTTTATGTCCGTAGTTGGACTCCTGCCACAAAATTTCAGTGATAGATCTTTATATTTGACAGAGATATCGCTTAAAATGTTTTTATTAGGCCCCTTTATAGTTCCCATATATAAAAGTGGGCGTGGCCGTCAACCGATTTTGATAATTTTTCGCCAAAACATTTGTATAGGTAAGCAAATTACGCATACCAAATTTCATCGATATATCTTCAACGGTTTCTGAGTTATGACATATAAAACTTTCAATGTTTGACCCTTAATAAGTGGGCGTGGCACCGCCCATTTTCCAAAACTTCATCAAATTTCTTCATAGGGGCCTGAGCTCAATACGTGGGTAAAATTTTATCACTCTAGCTATATTAGTGGCTGAGATACCAAATTTCCGATTTTTTCTATATAGGAAAAGTGGGCGTGGTCATGGTCCGATTTCGCCCATTTTCAATACCAACCGTCCCAGTCTCGATACCAACTTGCATTTCAAATTTCATCAAAATATCTCAATTTTTACGCGAGTTATCCTGCGTACGGACGGACGGACGGACGGACGGACGGACGGACGGACGGACGGACATGGCTCAATCGATTTCTCTTTTCACCCTGATCATTTTGATATATATAAGTCCATATCTATCTCGATTATTTCATTATGTTACAATCCACCGTTATGAAATCAAAATTATAATACTCTGTGTACTAGTACAGCTGAGTATAAAAATATAGACTTAAGATGATTTTCGATTCATCATATCTCCTGAACCCGAAATGATATCGTAACACCGATTAGACAGGAAGAAGCGTATTTTAAAATGTATATTTATTATTAAAAAGCTAAAAATGCACCTAGGTCGACTTAGGTTGTTCTTTCAAATGTCCACAGAAGTAGGGGTGAGGCCAATTCTCTGCGTCTGGTCTGCGTACGAGAGCGAATACTCAACTACTACAAAAGGTGCAGAGAACTGCACTTGTCTGCGTAAGTGGTGCGCTGCGGTCTACCGCCTCAGAGGCACTAGATGCCATTCTTAACATACTACCGATTGATCTCAGATGGTAGGTTATTTGCTGCGTGTTCGGCGATGCGGATAAAGGAGCTGCCCGAATGGAAGGTAATGGACCAGGGTCATACCTCTATACTCAGGGTTATCCCAAACCAACTATCGGATTATAGCATACCGAAGAATTCATTCATAAGAAATTATGAAATTGTAATTCTAGATTGAGACCTCTGGATCAGGGGTCCTCCGGTCTCGAATAATGCTATCCACCGATGGATTTAAGCTTAATGCTAAGGTGGGAGGGGGAGTCTATTCAGCCAACGGGTGGCTAAAACTGTCATTTCACTTATCGGATCATTGCAGTGTTTTCCAGGTGGAGGTAGCAGCGATACAGGAGGCGATTGAGTCCTTGAATGCAAGGAGAAACGAATGTAAGAAAGTCTACATTTTCTCAGACAGCCAGGCTGCTCTGAAAGCGCTTGGATCTGCCATATGCAAATCCAGAACAGTGGAAAATTTACGCAGATCTCTAAACGAGATGGCTGAGGAATTTGCCATACACCTCGTATCGGTGCATGGACACTGTAACATACCGGGAAATGAGAAGGCGGACGAACTTGCTAGAGAGAGCACATCCGCTCTACTTTCAGCGTCGTGGAAGGATTTAGGTATGCACGCTACAAGCAAGCTCAAACTCAAGGAGCTAACACAGGTGGCATGGTATGAGTACATGCAACCATACTAGGCTCATATGGCCTAACTGGGACGCCAAACGGACGAAGAGTCTACTTGCACTCGGAAGGTCTGAGCTTGCACTAATGATAGGGCTAATAACAGGCCATATAATCCTGGGGAGGCATGCAGAAAGAATTAATGCTCCACATTATGATTACTGTAGGGCGTGTGGAGACGAAGAGGAGCCTGAAACAGTAAAACGCCTGCTGTGTGATTGCCCAGTACTAGGAAGTAGGCGACTAAAACATTAAGGAGCTTACCAATTTAATGAACTATGGGATCTAGTTACAATAGAATTTATGAAAATTCTAAGATTTTTGGAATCCACACGCTGGCTCGAGTAGGGGGTCTTCGGATCCACGTGGTATAACAATGGGACCTCAGGGCCTAAGTGTGCTTTGAGTCATAGCAGCCACTGCAACCTAACCTAACCTAAGACTAAGTAGAAGCTAAAAACTAGATAAGAATGGGCTAGAAACTAGAAACAAATCTGGGAGTACCTATTTTGTCTTGAAGCTACTTGGATTTTTCCTAATGAGTTTTCTAAGTTACTTCCAATTGTTACATGCGATCCAAAAATACTGTAGAATGTAGAGCTTTAAATACCCGGGTATCGAGCAATTCGAACAGAACGAATTTGTTTTCGAGAGCTCTGCTAGTATCAGGAGCTAGTCTACTAAGCTTACTTTTAAGCATAAGTACCATCTCGAGAATTATGATAATTTCATTCTACCGCTTCTAAAAAAAAACTCGTGTGTTATAAACACTCCAACCAACTCAAACACCCAAATTTTACAAACATATGTGACGTGGTTTAACTTGCAAAAATCTGTGTATAGTTCTTTGCAGTCTTATTTACACACTCATCATTCGCAAAAAAAAAAATAAAAATAAACAAACTGAACTGTTTTCATTTCCCTTTCCGCTTCAGCCATAAGCGAGCGCAACGCACATTTCCGGCTTACACGCTCAGCTAAACTTTATAACTGAGGTAATGCGCGTTAACAGTGATGGAAACGCTTTAGAGCGAGTGTATAAGTAGTAGTAAAGCAACAAAAACGACAACAACAACAACAAAAAAGGAGCTAAGAATTGCAAAAAAAATGAAAAAAGGAAAACCAAAAATAACAAAAAAACTATGCAGATAATAATAAAGACGAAAGAATTTGTGTAAGACGGCATTTGATTGTTGAGCGCCTTTTTCAATGTATAAAAAATAGAGAATGGGAAAATTCAAATGTCTTGAAATCAATTGTTAGCAAAAAGGACATATGTTATGTTATCCGAGCAAGTGTAGAAAAATCACAACAATATTATTATTATAAAATATGGAACTGGTTTAAGCAAACTCACTTAGGTAAAAAGGCTATCTGTTGCTGTTACGCAAGAATGCACACAATCCAATTGAAATGAATTGAAAGAGAAAATCAAATCATCATTTGAAAGCTGTGTTGCCGCGCCACAATCTAAAATTCTATTGAATCACGGACTTTGGCACATTTAGAAATGATTCCAAACTGTTTTTCGACAGCATTTCCAATTGTGTTTGTCGCTGAAAAGGTGATTTTATGCAAACTGAGGTGTTTCGCTACAAATAGATGTTGCTATACATGTTGCTAAACATGTAGCAGTATCTAACCATGCCTGTACTCATGCTACATGCCGTACTCTTTAAATGCTTTCTTTTTCTTCGAACACATTTCCAAAAGTATTTATCATGCAAAACTTGTTCATTTTATGAAATACTAGCAAATACCCGTTACACTTCGCTGCGACAAATCACACTACGCCACTCCCTTCCCTATCGGTCTCCCCACCAGTCAGCATTTCCCGTTCCCCCTATCTCTCTCTCCCGTCTCACGTTCCTTATCAACAACTTTCCAGGGCCATCCGGTGCACATATCGGTGTACATCATGATTACTAATATATTTTGGATAACCGACTGGAAAATTGGAATGGAAAGAAATCTCTATTGAAGCTCTGATTGATACCTTTAATTTGATACCAACAATGCCCAAAAATATCTCGGGGGCTATTTAGGCCCATGTTTCGGCCTCAATCCCGAGAACCGATTGAGGTATCCGTATAGAGTAAAATATATATGGATACCCTGATCAGTACCTTTAATTTGATACCAATATTGCGAAAAATTATTTGGGGCCATCCGGGTCCACGTTTTGGTCTCTATCTGGAGAACCGACTGGAAAATTGGAATGGAATGAACTCTCTATTAAAGCTCTGATTGATACCTTTAATTTGATACCAACAATGCCCAAAAATATTTCGGGGGCTATTTACGTCCATGTTTCGGCCTCAATCCCGGGAACCGATTGATCCGTATAGTGTTTCCGTATAGTGTAAAATATATATGGCTACCCTCATCAGCACCTTTAATTTGATACCAATATTGCGAAAAAATATTTGGGGTCATCGGGGTCCACGTTTTGGTCTCTATCTAGAGAACCGACTGGAAAATTGGAATGGAATGAACTCCCTATTGAAGCTCTGATTGATACCTTTAATTTGATACCAATATTGCAAAAAAATATTTGGGGCATCCGGGTCCACGTTTTGGTCTCTATTTGGAGCACCAACTGGAAAATTTGAATGGAATCAACTCTCTATTGAAGCTCTGATTGATACCTTTAATTTGATACCAATAATAGTCAAAAATATTTCGGGGGCTATTTAGGTCCATGTTTCGGCCTCAATCCCGGGAACCGATTGAGATATCCGTATAGTGTAAAATATATATGGCCACCCTGATCAGCACCTTTAATCTGATACCAATATTGCGAAAAAATATTTGGGGTCATCGGGGTCCACGTTTTGGTCTCTATCTAGAGAACCGACTGGAAAATTGGAATGGAATGAACTCCCTATTGAAGCTCTGATTGATACCTTTAATTTGATACCAATATTGCAAAAAAATATTTGGGGCATCCGGGTCCACGTTTTGGTCTCTATTTGGAGCACCAACTGGAAAATTTGAATGGAATCAACTCTCTATTGAAGCTCTGATTGATACCTTTAATTTGATACCAATAATAGTCAAAAATATTTCGGGGGCTATTTAGGTCCATTTTCCGCCTCAATCCCGGGAACCGATTGAGATATCCGTATAGTGTAAAATATATATGGCCACCCTGATCAGCACCTTTAATCTGATACCAATATTGCGAAAAAATATTTGGGGTCATCGGGGTCCACGTTTTGGTCTCTATCTAGAGAACCGACTGGAAAATTGGAATGGAATGAACTCCCTATTGAAGTTCTGATTGATACCTTTAATTTGATACCAATATTGCGAAAAAATATTTGGGGCCATCCGGGTCCACGTTTTGGTCTCTATTTGGAGCACCAACTGGAAAATTGGAATGGAATGAACTCTCTATTGAAGCTCTGATTGATACCTTTCATTTGATACCAATAATGGCCAAAAATATTTCGGGGGCTATTTAGGTCCATGTTTCGGCCTCAATCCCGGGAACCGATTGAGATATCCGTATCGTGTAAAATATAAATGGATACTCTGATCAGCACCTTTAATTTGATGCCAATATTACGAAAAAATACTTGGGGTCATCCGGGTCCACGTTTTGGTCTCTATCTGGTGAACCGACTGGAAAATTGGAACGGAATGAACTCTCTATTGAAGCTCTGATTGATATCTTTAATTTGATACCAATAATGCAGAAAAATATTTCAGAGGAATCTGGGTCCATATTTTGGCCTCTATCTCGGGAAGGGGTTGAGATACCAGAATTAAATGTGGTCATGATTTAAATCTAATACCAGGTGATCATTGTGTCAAAATTTGAATGTAATCGGCCCGGTAGTTTCGGTGTCCATAGGGAACAAACATACAAACAAACAAACAAACAAACTTTCATCCTTATATATATAGATAGATAGATTGGCATGTTATTTAAAGCATTTTAAAATTTCGATTACTTCTACTTTTGCTACTAGGTATGCCAGATTTGGTGCCGTGATTTAATCCCAAGTGGCATAACCCCAATTTTAAAATTTGGGATTATGTCACTCACCATGGTGTGACATAATCCCAATTTTTTTACTTGGGATTATGTCACCTATGTGGGAGTGACATAATCCCAAATAAAAGGGAGTCAGAATACCAAATCACTCGGGTAGGTACTAGTGCGAAGCAAAATCGCGATTTTTGCTTCCAAATTTTTATTTTTTATAGACAAATGTACATATATATACCTATCGATCTATTAAAAAAAGCGCCGCAGGCGAAAATTTGGAATCAAAAATCGCGCGATTTTTTTTCCAAATTTTCATCTTTTTATAGACATATGTACATACATATGTATACACCTAACGATCTATTAAAAAAAAAGCGCCGCAGGCGAAAATTTGGAATCAAAAATCGAGCGATTTTTTCTTTCAAATTTTCATCTTTTTATAGACATATGTACATACATATGTATACACCTAACGATCTATTAAAAAAAAAAGCGCCGCAGGCGAAAATTTGGAATCAAAAATCGCGCGATTTTTTCTTCCAAATTTTCATCTTTTTATAGAAATATGTACATACATATGTATACACCTAACGATCTATTAAAAAAAAAGCGCCGCAGGCGAAAATTTGGAATCAAAAATCGAGCGATTTTTTCTTTCAAATTTTCATCTTTTTATAGACATATGTACATACATATGTATACACCTAACGATCTATTAAAAAAAAAAGCGCCGCAGGCGAAAATTTGTAATCAAAAATCGCGCGATTTTTTCTTCCAAATTTTCATCTTCTTATAGACATATATACAATGTACACAAATATTTATATACCTATTCTGTTATTGAAAAAAGTCTGTATATATGTAAATATATTTAATTTTAATGTAATTTTTTAGTTTTAATGTAATTTTTTGAGAACATGTGTATTTAAGTATTTCATCTTATACATATACGCATTTCATCTTATATATTATTATATAATAACATTAACTTTATTGTCAGCTTTAATTTTTTTGCTTAATGTAATAAAATCTAAGAAAGACTACTGAAATGTTTTTTTGGGCTTGAAAATGACATTATCCCAATTGGGATTATGTCACTACGCCTAGGGTGACATAAGCCCAAGTAAAAAAGTTGGGCTTATGTCACCCTAGGGGGAGTGACATAATCCCAAATAAAAAATTTGGGATTATGCCCCTTGGGATTATGTCAGGGTACCCCAGATTTGATGGTTTTATTTATGATTTAATTTATGTTTGTATTATATGTACATCAATTTCTACATATATACATATACTTATAGCTGCCATTAAAAGCTAGATTATATAAAGATTTGCTTTTTTTTTGGAAATCAGGCTCTACTGCTTATTCAGCACTCACCGTATGCGCCGCCGTTATTCCTCTTTAGCTACTCAGCTACACCTGAAAATATAAATCATCGCGTTAGTCATTCGTCATTCGTAAGTTGAATGGTGATGGTGTCGAAAAAGGTTTGGTGGAATGTGTTGCAGATGTTGCTTATGAATAATGTTTTTATTTTGTTGTTTTTTTTTTTTTGGATTTTTTTTGTTGCTTGACAACTGTGGAATGTAGATATAAAGATATTTACCTGTACACAAATCTGTATGTACATTAGAGCGTATCGCCCCCCCTTTGATTTGTTCTTCGAAAACATTTCTGAAAAAAGTTTTTATTTTTTTTGGACGCCGCTAGATGTCGCTAAAATTCGTTGTTTTCATATCTTCGGTATTTATGGTCCGATCCCTAAGTTTGTATTGTATTAACCCTATGTGCGCCATTGGGGTCACTACCACCCAGTACTTAGTTTATTCCACCCTAATGCAATTTTTTATTTCTGCATGTTAAACGTCGTCAAAAAATATGAATCTTTTGCAAAAGAAGTATTTCGATCGATTCATTAGAACGGAAAATAAAATAAATTTAATATTCCGAGGAATATAAGTTTTTCGCTTCCTGTGGTCTTTTAGGTTCATTTTACAAAGATTTTTTCTGAAGAGACTCCTACTGAAATTTTACGCCGAATAATTTTCTAGAACATTTTAACCATCTAGCAACCCTGAAAAAGGGTTATTTTGACCCCTTTTTATACAGACAGGAAATCGAGTATAGTCAGTAAAGAGTATTTTTAAGGTCGCTAGAGGGTAAATATGTTCTAGAAAATTATTCGGCGTAAAATATCAGCAGGAGTCTCTTCAGAAAAAAATCTTTGTAAAATGAACCTAAAAGACCACAGGAAGCGAAAAACTTATACTTCTCGGAATGTTAAATGTAATTTATTTCCGGTTCTACTGAATCGATTGAAATACTTCGTTTGCAGAAGATTAATGCTTTTTAAAGACGTTTAACATTCCGGAAAAAAAGTTACATTAAGGTGGTATACACTAAGTACTGGGCGGAAGTGACCCCAATGGCGCACATAGGGTTAATTAAATTAGAAAGTGGAAACCCTCTTCTCACATCAAAGAGATTGGTGTATCAAACTTAGGGATCGGACCATAAATACCGAAGATATGAAAAAAACGAATTTTAGCGACATCTAGCGGCGTCAAAAAAAAATTTTTTTTCCAGAAATGTTTTCGAAAGAGAAATCGTATAGGGGGGCGTACGTTGGACTTTTTTTTTTTGGCCCATATAAGGCGAGAC
Organism: Urophora cardui; assembly: GCA_960531455.1. Taxonomy (NCBI): domain Eukaryota; kingdom Metazoa; phylum Arthropoda; class Insecta; order Diptera; family Tephritidae; genus Urophora; species Urophora cardui. Next base: position 30,823,074 of record OY482673.1, read on the forward strand.
GGCCTAATGTACTTATAAGCATCCACCAAAATTTTTAAAAAGTTGACATAGTGCGTGTTGTGGGTTGTCGTAGTCTTGTGCCTGGAGTTCAAAGCTTTCAATGATTATGCCTACTCATTCATTCAAAAAAGTTTTCCCTTACAACAGTTATAGCCCACATTATGTTTCGCTGTTACATACATAAATATATATGTACATACATACACGCACTCATACATAGCTTTTTTCATATATGTGTGCTTATACTTTTTCAACTTTAAATTGATTATGATGCGAGTAATTTTTTCTTTTGCCCTAACGCTTCTTGGTAAGTAATTTATCATAAGTATTTGCTCATTAATATTTACATACATATGTACGTGTAATGTGATATCGCAATGCGTATATGTAAGGCACAAAAAGCGGAGCTAGTATTAATTGAAAAAGTTATAAGAGCGCGTATCATAAGACATGATCTGATTTTCGTGTAAACTTTTCGCAGTCGCAGCACAGCATATGTATGTACAGGTAGCAGCTTTAACATATGGCTGCAAAAAGTTTATAAATTTGTACGCTTACAAAGCTTTTATTATATTTTAATCTTGCACTTGTTGGTATTCAAATTGATTTTTTTTTTTTTTTTGGAAAGAAGTCTGCTTTACAACCCTGTTTTAGAAGAGGAAAAACAGGGCTTAGCTTTGAGCATTTTTTAAGTAGCTTAAAAGCTTTAAATTTGAACTTAAAGTATATATGTATGCATATAAAGTTTTAAACTAATGCTAGAATTGAAAAGTCAAACTTTGTGATGTGAATAAGGCACTTTTGTATTCAAAGTTCTAGCTTTTTAATATTAATCATATAACTTGCCATTTAAACACTGAAGCTTTGATTGTAAGTCTGAGGAACTATCTTTTCTGCTGCCATTATTTGAACTTATTAAACCTGAAAATATTAAAGTTAAGCTTCGAATTAGCAGCTTCATGGCTTAAGAAATTGAGCTTTCCTATAAAAGCTTATCGTATTTTTGTACTGAACTTTTCAGTAGTGTACCTACTACAATACTGAAAAACTGCAGCTTTCATTTTAAAGCTCATTTTCTGCGTTGCAAGCTCGAAGTAGTAGACTACACTTTACGCTTGGTCACGCCGCAGAAAGCGCAGTTATTTTAATCACGCAATAATAAAGTCATTGTATTTTTTTATTATATTGGCCCATCAGCCTAAGCTTTTTTTCCCCTAATTTGAGCGCTTGCCTCCGTTCACTTATTTCTTTTTTTCTTCTTCTTTTTTACGGTATTTGCTATTCAAATTAAATTGTTAAAATTTAGCTAAATTTTAAGTACCTATTTTATATTTTATTTTTGGTCTTTTAACAGCTAGAAAATCGCATGTTGCGGTTCTTTAAGCAATTATTTAAATTACGTTACCATTGGGACTTCCTTGTTGGCTTTTTTCTGTTTTATATTTGTACTTGCATCACATGAATATAATGTCGACGACTTTTCGCCTTTCAATCGCTGAAACCCCAGCGGCTAAACTGCCCTCCTCCTTAAAAACGGTCTCGTACATACATACTATTTGTTAGGCAAATAGGCGAATGCTTTTTTTTCGTTTGTATATATGTATTTCACGTCTCTAGCGTTCGCGCGATTTTTGCGTCTGCCACACGTACTTAGCGCTGGAAGGCGTTGACTGCCATTTTCAGCTTATTTACAAGCATTACAATTATGGGGCGCTGCTGAACAGCAAAAGCTTGTTTTGGCCTACATGCACTTACGTGTATACATACATACATACATATGTATGAATGTATATATGTATATGTATACAACAAAATAGCTATAAAAAAAATAAAATATGCCTCATGCATACTAACGAGCTATTGCCGGTGTTGGCGCATTTTCTATTCATTTTTTTCCTTTTTTTTTTTTGCTTTTTGCTCCGTTTTTGCGTTTTGTTCAAGAAAGTATCCCCTGTGGAAATGCCAGCTATTTATTTTGATATTGATGGTTGAAATTTTAGGCACGTGGTCGATTGTTGCAGAAAAATTTATGGATTTCTAATGGAAAAACTAATTTTTAAATTTATTTTTATTAAAGTTATTAAAATTTGTTATTTTCTTATTGCTTCCCAATAAACACAACGGATTCGCCTCGAATTCGCGTCGGATTCGCTTTATCTGATTATATTATCGCGGCAATAGTTCGCGGCGATAGATCGGCGAATCCGAATTCGTAGGCATGTCACCTATCACTAGCGATTCGAGAATTTGTTCATTCTCGGATCGCTGGCGATTCGAATTTTTTATCATTAGCGATTCGAGAATTTTTAATTTCTCTGATCGTTGGCGATTCGAAAATTTGTTCAGATTTTTTTATAAATGGCGTTTCGAAAAATTAAAAGTTCAGCGTTTGGTTTACTGGCAATGGGTTAAATCCGTATAAAATATTAAAATATTTTTATAAAGAAAGTTTAACTTTCATGAATAACAAAAGCTTTTCAAGTTCAGGTATAAATGTAAAATTTCAGAACTATAATCATTTTTTAGTGCAAAACAACTTTAAAAAAATTGAAAAAATTAATATCGCGAAAATTGGTTTTCTCGAACTTTCCGCGAACTCGAGGCGAGTCCGAGAAATTACGTTCGCGAAAATCTGTTTTCGCGAACTCGCCTCGAATTCGCCGCGATATCATCCTCGCGTCTGTGTTTATTGGGTTTTTGTGGTTTTGTAAATGTGTTGAATTTATTATACTGAAAATTTTGGCTTGGAGAAAATTCCGAACGAAATTGTGCCGAGACTGTGACGAAACCGAGACGAAAATATGACCACAACGTAGCTACTTATTACTAAACTGTAACGAAACTGCGACGAGTCTATGAAGAAATTATGACGAAACTATGAAGAAAATATGACGAGACTACGAAGAAACTATGACGAAACTATGACGAAACTTTGACGGGAGTCTCGTCACGATACTACTAAGAAACTGTGACGAAACTATGACGATACTATGATGAGACTACGAAGAAATTAACGAAACTATGATGAGACTAAGAAGAAACTATGACGAAACTACGATGAGATTAAGAAGAAACTACGAAGAAACTATGATGAAACTATGACGAGACTAAGAACAAACTATGACGAAACTATGATGAGACTAAGAAGAAACTATGACGAAACTATGTCGAGACTACGAAGAAATAATGACAAAACTATGACGTGACTAAGAAGAAACTATGACGAAACTATGACGAAACTTTGACGGGAGTCTCGTCACGATACTACTAAGAAACTGTGACGAAACTATGACGATACTATGATGAGACTACGAAGAAATTAACGAAACTATGATGAGACTAAGAAGAAACTATGACGAAACTACGATGAGATTAAGAAGAAACTACGAAGAAACTATGATGAAACTATGACGTGACTAAGAAGAAACTATGACGAAACTATGTCGAGACTACGAAGAAATAATGACAAAACTATGACGTGACTAAGAAGAAACTATGACGAAACTATGACGAAACTTTGACGGGAGTCTCGTCACGATACTACTAAGAAACTGTGACGAAACTATGACGATACTATGATGAGACTACGAAGAAATTAACGAAACTATGATGAGACTAAGAAGAAACTATGACGAAACTACGATGAGATTAAGAAGAAACTACGAAGAAACTATGATGAAACTATGACGTGACTAAGAAGAAACTATGACGAAACTATGTCGAGACTACGAAGAAATAATGACAAAACTATGACGTGACTAAGAAGAAACTATGACGAAACTATGACGAAACTTTGACGGGAGTCTCGTCACGATACTACTAAGAAACTGTGACGAAACTATGACGATACTATGATGAGACTACGAAGAAATTAACGAAACTATGATGAGACTAAGAAGAAACTATGACGAAACTACGATGAGATTAAGAAGAAACTACGAAGAAACTATGATGAAACTATGACGAGACTAAGAACAAACTATGACGAAACTATGATGAGACTAAGAAGAAACTATGACGAAACTATGTCGAGACTACGAAGAAATAATGACAAAACTATGACGTGACTACGAAGAAACTATGACGAAACTATGACGAAACTTTGACGGGAGTCTCGTCACGATACTACTAAGAAACTGTGACGAAACTATGACGATACTATGATGAGACTACGAAGAAATTAACGAAACTATGATGAGACTAAGAAGAAACTATGACGAAACTACGATGAGATTAAGAAGAAACTACGAAGAAACTATGATGAAACTATGACGTGACTAAGAAGAAACTATGACGAAACTATGACGAGACTTAGAACAAGCTATGACGAAACTATGACGAGACTACGAAGAAACTATGACGAAATTATGACGAGACTATGAAGAAATTGTGACGAAACTATGATGCAAATATGATGTAACTATGACGAAATTATGACGAAACTTTGACGAGAGTATCGTTACGAGACTACTAGGGAATTGTAATGAAACTATTACGAGACTAAGAAGAAACTATGATAAAACTACGATGAGATTAAGAAGAAACTACGAAGAAACTATGATGAAACTATGATGTGACTAAGAGGAAACTATGACGAAACTATGATGAGACTACGAAGAAACTATGACGTGACTAAGAAGAAACTATGACGAAACTATGACGAGACTACGAAGAAACAATGACAAAACTATGAAGAAACTATAATGAGACTACGAAGAAGCTATGGCGAAATTATGTCGAGACTAAGAAGATATTGTGACGAAACTATGATGCAAACATGATGTAACTATGACGAAATTATGATGAAACTATGACTAGACTACGACGACACTACGACGTTATGACTATAAAGAAAATATAACGAAAGCGTCACGTTACTGGGTAATAGACTGTTATGTGACTAATGTACTTATTGTACATATGAAGACTCTGTGACAAATTAGACAAATTAGAACTAAGTTATATATATTTAAGTCCATTAATGCTGGATATTATTCGTACCTGGAGCAGCTTCCTGCGTCGAGTGTCACAGCGCCACCTATTTCCGTGATTTGTATCTATATAAATATGGAACACTGAATCAGCTCTGAACGATCATCACATATTTTCACGTCAACTCCATCTACTACCCCAAGTTTGGTAGCCAAATTTACAATAAAAGACCACACTTGGTTATCAAATCGAAATTTTAATGGTAGGGCTTTCAACGGAAATCTATTTTTAGCACAGTAGGTTAGGTTAGGTTGCCTTGGCTGAGGTCTGAAGACCCCTCACATAGACCACATATGGTCCTTAGTTTTGCCAACATATATTAAGAGCCGAGACAGTTAAATCGTAGTCTGCCTAAAGCTGAACATTGGCAGAGAAGGTGCTCCAGAGTGCCTACAGCATCGTCCTCATTGCAAGCTGTGCACGCCTGACTATGCACCGATCCCATTTTGAACACATGAGATGGTTTGAGACAGTGCCCTCTTAGTATGCCGACTGCCAGTCTGCAGTCTGCTCTGGGAAGTGTAAGTAGGTAGTTTGCGTTTTTAGATTTATATGACCGAAGCATGATTTTGGCGATCTTTCAGGATGGCAGGGTCTCTCATTGGGCATCGCCTTTACGCATCAATGCCTGATCTATTTAAGCTTTTCGGTAATTTAGAGAAGGGAAAACGTCTTCCGCATTTACTTGCGCTAGTGATGCCCCGGCTTTAGCTAGCGCGCTCGCCCTCTCGTTTCCTTCGATTCCCTGGTGCCTGGGTACCCAGTAGATGGTAACGCGTCTAGACGCGCACAGTAGGTACAGTACAGTAGGTATTTTTGAATTCATAAGCTCAAACTCACTTAGAAGAAATTGCTATTCTTACGTAATCATTTCTTTTAGCGTTTCCCTGAAGCTTCCACTAGATACAATTTGAAAATATTTCGCTTCGTGTAATGTCTAATATGGCTGGCTATATGTTTAAGAGCAAGTATTTGCACTACTATCCTCTTACGCTACCCCTTCAAACCCTTTCTTGTTTATAACTCCTCTGCAATGCTCTTTCACAAATTAACCCACCTTTCCCAAAGCTAATGGCAAATTTATAAAATGAAAACAGACAAATTTAGCAAAAATAAAGTTATCTTTTAAGCACTTAAGCCAAATGGAAGCTGGAAGTGAGCTGACATTTGTATGAAACTTTTCCAAAGTGCTTTTCTCACTTGCTATGGAACCATACCAACTCACCTTTTCCTATACCAAAACAAAATGTTGCATATGTGACCAAAAATTTGCATATACATACATACATACATACATACATACATGTGTGTTTTGCTTATATTTACATATATATTGTATATAGGTATGTATGTCTTTATGTGTGATTTTATACAACAATTTCAACTGCCACTTTTTGTGCACATTTTTTAGTCAGACTTTTTTACTCCCCCCACAGACCGTACAACTCCAACCAACGATTGAACCACTGACGGTTTACCAACATTTGCCTGTCTAAGCTGTTTCAGCCTAAGGGAGCATATTGTTGTGGATTAAATAAACTCTCAGTTAATGCACAAAAAAAAAGAACAACAAAAACAACTGCAATAACAAAAGCAACAAGAATAACAATAACAGCGTTTACATATAACAATAACAAACAAAATCACGCTTCTGCATTAGTACTACAAACGACCTTAGTGTGCCACAATCTGGCTTATGCTAAGCAGCATAAAAGCCTAACAGAGGATAGAAATCGGCAAATGAAAAAAAAATGTTTGCTGTTTTCGTATATTTGGCAGAAAATCTGAAAAATCTTTACAAATATAACTATGGTCTGTTATTTTTTGTATATCTAAATTTTTTTTTTTCCTTCTTCCTTTTTTGCAACCCAAATCAAGCTAAGACTTTAGGCATTTTTGCAGCGCATTATGCGTCTCGTCTGCCTTTTTTTTGCATGGCTTTTCATTTTGAAAAGGTTTAGTGCTTTGAAAATTGATACGCTGTCTACTTTTATTTTGTAAGAGTTAACTTTTTACCTTTTCAAAAATGTACCACTTTTTTCTTTCTTTCCGCGTATATAATCCTATCGCTAGATGTCATAGAAGAGGGAAAAATAACTATGTATAATATAATTTTTTAGAACATCATCGCTATAAACAGATATATTTATATTCATATAAATATGTACATTAGGCCGCGGCGATTTATTTATAGTTTTTTGCTCCTAATAGTACGCTATGGCGTATGAGTAACCTTTAGTTTTCTTAGAGTAATAAAGTAAAAAACAAATTTCAATAGCACAAGTCTTCGTTTTTTGATATAACTCTGCAATTTATGCAGCTAAGATTCTGAAATTTTGTATTTGGAGCATTTATTGTATACAAAGCGCTGTCAGCGAAAATCATCGATATCGGATGACTATAACATAGATATCCCAAACCAAGATTTTAGGCTAAAGAAAAAATGGTGCATTTTAGTTAATCTGTACCGGCAGATAAATTATAATCAAAAAAATACTGTTATTATGTTCAGTTTACTTATCTTTAAGTAAATTGCAAGAAAATTTAATATATGTATATTATATACAGCAAGAGATAATTGTGTAAATATGCGATTTTGAGCATAAAGTCTCCAAAAACGAGAATCAGGCTACATATATCTCGAAAACGACTCACCCGATTTCAATTCCGATTTGGATTCAGCATGAAAGCATGGTTGAATTTAATGTGCATATTGGCCTGGTCACCTTTTTGTCGATTTTTGTCCATTTTTGATTTTCAAAAATCCGTCTTTGTCCATAAAAACCAAATTCCTGAACTTCAAAATTAATTTTAGACAATTGTCGTGTAAGAGTTTTCCACTCAAAAAAATGAGAGGAATCCGAATTTCGATGGCACGATATAGGTTAAATAACTCGCCCGCTCTAATGTATGCATGCATATGTGTTATATTAATTTATTTTCTATTTTTTCGTGTTAGTTAAAAAAATATATTTCCTTTAAATTTCGATGGCACGATATCCATTAATTTCCCTCCATACAAATCGCCCCGCCCTAATGCGGATATTATACTCGTACTTGTATCTATTGAAGTGTTGTTGGTAGCAATTGAATACTTAAGAAACTGTCAGCTGTGGATTTCAGCACTATTTAATCTTTTGAACTTCATACAATTGTGTTAGGTGAATGATAAAAAAACTTTATAGAAAGCTGAAGGATTTTTTGCAACTCATAGAATACAAAACTGCAAAGATGTCTGCTCTGAATTGGAAGACAAAAATGAACTGCGATATGTTAATGCTTACAGCTGCGGAATGGTATCTGGAGGCCGAATCTCAGCGTGAAACACATTGAAATAGTATATAATCTACCTTTATATGAATTTGTTTATACTATATTAAGATGCTAGCTAAAAATGAGGTCAATGCTAGAATAAAACCACTTAACATTTTTAATTAAATCGCTTATCTAACAGCTATCTATCTAGCACTGCAATAGAAACGTTCCCTTTCTCTATGCCTTTTTGCCATTTTGCAATTTCGCATTTGTAATTTTTTTCCACTTTTTTACATTTTTCTTTTTTGCTCATCTCATTTTTGCATTGCTTCACAATCCGCTATTTGCACACGGATTTGTTTGTACGCATACTACATACATACCTGCATACATATATGTATGTATATTTACTCAATATTACATGGACCTTTTGTACCCGCAGTCTCTGGTCAAATGACGACACCAACAATGGCGGCGACGGCGGCGCACACAATAGCACGAGTTTTTCTTTGTATCATGCTGATAGCGGCGCTTCACAACAACAATGACACTAAGCCCTGGATAGGCAGCACAATCAAACAGTCTGCCGATCAGCCATTCTGCCAGTCTGCGGCTAACCAGCATTGCTTATACTCAGCGCACCACATAGCTAAGCTTAAGGCTTTGCACACAAAGAAAAATTAAAAAGAAGAATTAGAAAAAAGCGAAAAAAAGCGAAAAAACTCTAAAAAGAACGAAATCGCCATAACATTTTATGGGATTAACTTTACACTACATAAATTTTGTTGGCGCAAAAGAAAATTAGCCTTCAAGCGGCGTCTAATCGTCCACGAAATAGATGATGATTGGCATAGTATGTATGATAATAAATGTATGTATGTATATAGAATTTGCGCATCGCGATGCTTAAGTGCATACATACATACTAGAGTGACCACAAAACATATGGGATTTGCAAAAGTATTGAATTTTTTTGCTCCCCGCGCATTTTTTTAATAGGTTGACAATAGCAAATAAGATCTGCATAAAAATCTGACCACCTGTAGTGGGAAATAGCTACGCGCATTTGACCTAAAGTTCAAAAATTGACCTAAAAATTATGCATGGCTTTAGAGACCAATATCTCTTTCTTTTATTTTATTTTTTTTTTATGATGTGTAAAACTACTTTAAATAACCTATTAAATGATGTATAGTTTATAAAATTCTCTAGTTTTTAAATATTTATTTTTGCCTTTTTAACAAACAAAAAAATTTAAATTTCACTTTAAGGACTCAATATGTCCTGAAAGGATAACGGTAGGTATAAATATCATATGGAGAATATGTTCCCAGTTTCATTTTGTATAAAAACGATTATAACATTATTTCTCCGAAAAACATTGTTCAAAGAGATATTGGTCTCTAAAGCCATGCATAATTTTTAGGTAAATTTTTGAAATTTAGGTCAAATCCGCGTGGCTATTTCCCACTATAAATGGTCAGATTTTTATGCAGATCTTATTTTATATTGTCAAGCTATCAGAAAATGCGCGGGGAGCAAAAAAAATCAGCACTTTTGCATTTGTGGTCGGTCTAATACATACGCGTATATATTCGTCCACTGTTTCCAGCAGAAAAAGCTTGCGTGAAGCTGTGAATTATAAAATAATATAACAAAAAAAAAAGCATTATTTTTATTATTTCTTGTTATACGAATATATTAGAAAAGTAGGTTTATGACAATTTATAAATATAAAATTTTTTCACGGCTTTTATGTTACTTTTTGTTCCAGACTATTGGAAAAGTTTAGAATTTTATGGTTCTGTCTACATATAATAAAGATAAAGAAAATAAACGATAGAAATATACGCATACTAAGCAGTGTTGCCAGAACTTTTCCAGAGTTCCAGCTAGATTCCCAAAAAAAAAAAGCTAGAAAAAGCCAAAAAAATGTTTACACATAAAAAATATTTAAAGCTAAGAAAAATTACGAAATTACTGTAGTGAGCAGCGCTCATTTTTTGTGGAGTTTTAGCAAATAAAAAGCTAAAAAAAGGCCAAAGCTAAATCAGAATTTTTGCAGCTAAAAGACAAGAAAAAAAGGTAAATCTAGCTTGAAAAAAGCTATGTAGAATGGCAAGGCTGATATTAAGGCAGAGCAGTGCTTAATATACACTAGAGAATTTCTTTTTTGTTGATTCGCTCTCTCAATTATCATTTAACCTCTCGAATACAGTGTCGAACCACGCCAATTTCCACACAAAATAAGGAGCGAAGACTTGAAATTGGCGAGAAACCATTCTGAACAATCTCAACAACCCCACTAAAATTGATGCCTTCTCTAATTTGTTTGACCGAAAATCTATCGAAATCTAACAAAAAGACCGAAACAAAAATGTACAATAGAGCTGTCAAACTATCGACGATACTATCGATAGTATCGATAGTCTAGTCACTTTAAATAACTATCGATAGTTTTACTACTATCGCGACTATCGTATATACTCTTTCCCAGCGCATTTGACATTTACCCATTTCCACATTAATTCTCAAAGCACAATTTTTTATTGAGAACACATTGCCGTATAAGAAACCAAAAATTTCCGAAGTGTTGAATCAAATACAGAGAGCAAAAAAACCGATGTAATCCTGAAGAAGAGCCAGTACTTGGAGCAAGTTAACTCTGCACCAAACACAAACCCACCTGCAAACAATTTTTTTTTGTATCACGGCATCATCTGTACTCGCTGGTTATAATAGCCGTAACGCAACGGATGCAGCTGTGACTTTAATATCTATTGTATGTGAAAGGCATGTGATTGATTACAATGAACGGTAGAAAGCGGCGAGAACCGTAAGCATCTGTTGATTTTAGATTTCTTCCGTATTCTTACGGCAATTTGACAGTTCTCTTTGCTGTGACAAAACAGAATACCGTTAGCAAAAATTTTTTTTAAACATTTTATAAAATAAATATGAGCGAATTCGAGGAAAGACTTAATAACGGCGTGTGTCGTCATGAAATCACCAACAAATTGAAAGTTTCCTTGTTGGGGTAAGTGGAAAGTTTCCTGTTTTAAATTGGTAAACAAAGTACAATATTTACAGCTGTGGCAAATGTCAAAGACGGCAGTTAACGCACTATTATAACTGCCTTATGTTTGTCACCGTTCTCTATCGGTACGGCTTCCGTCCCGTTCCGCTATTACAACCAGCGCAGTAGAGTCTGAACGCATGTTCAGTAAAGCTGGTTTAATTGTAAGTGATAGGCGGTCGAGTTTAAAACCAAAAAAAGTCGATGTGTTATTATTCTTACAAAAAAATTTTTATGAATTGGAAAATCAGTTGGTATTTTTAAAAGTAAGGCAGCGAAAAATAAATGGATTTGAAAAAAACATATAAAATGGGTCGATACTATCGATAGTATCGATAGTCACCCTTAGGACTATCGTAAAACATCGATGGTCGTGACTATCGATAGTTTGACAGCTCTAATGTACAAATAAGTCATAACTAGTAAACCCTGCCACGCGATGCTGTGGCTTTCAATTCACTGTGCGACAATTTTAGGGTGGAAGACCACTTATTGCCACATTTGACAATTTTTTTGTATTGCCATTTTAAATCTGACTTCCCCATAGATTCTTATTAATAAAATATAAAATGAAGCATATCGGTACATACATACATAGTTACTGGTAATTCTTATTTTTTATGGACCTAGATTTTTTATACAAATATTTTGTCCGAGGAGGCCCATAGCGAAGTTTTATGCTGAATAATTTTCTAGAATATGTTAACCTTAAAGCGACCTCCAAAAGGCTATTTATCGCACTCCTCTTTCTAGTTTCCCTTCTACTCCTCTTTATCTTCCCTTTCATATGACACCTCAAATTTAAAAACCAAACAAACTATAGCGAAAAACTAAATTTTTTAACATCTGGCAACCCTTTTTGTAAAAATTATAATAAATTACTTATTTTCACACAAAGCCCTTTTATATGACACCTCAAATTTAAAAATCAAACAAACTATAGCGTAAAACTGAATTTTTGAACAGGTAAAAATTTTGTAAAAATTTTAATCAATTACTCATTTTCAGCTCAAGCCCTTTCATATGGTACCTGAAATTTTAAAATCAATCAAACTATACAGGAGAATTAAATTTTTAAACAGGTGGCAACCTGTCAAAATATTAAACCTTCCTGCACATCTATAGGTCAAGCCCTTTCATTTGACATCCCATTTTCGAAAATCGGTATAACGGTGTAAAAGTTATGGGCGTACAAAAAATCGCTTAGCGTAATATATATAAAGATACATACTGAATGAATTAATAAGCTCTGGTTTGTAAATAAACTTATACCTTTATTGAACTTACACTTTTTCTGCATCGTGAAGAAGATCAAAAATGAGAAATGTCAAACTGAACAACGTGGAGACGAGTTAGTTCGCGAAAAACTTGGCGAGATTGTTCGATTGCTAATTAAGTTATTTGGAGACAGACTATTAGTTTTCCAGATATAAATCTAACGAGTTCTTAGATGCGAGATGTTTTATTCGATTGTCTCGCTTGTTCTATCATCTCGAATGGTCTCTATGATTTTCATTCGTATTCGAGTTCAGTCACGAATAGCCGTCAATCGAAGTATACGTCTGTGATTGAAAGCATCCCTAAATCATCTCTCTCAATTCAGCTTATTGAAAAATTTGTAATACATAAGTTCAAAGTAAACTTAACATGAAAAGAAGAAAAGGTTATTTTAAAGTTCAGCAATAAACTTCTGCAGGTGAAACACCCAAACCACTGCAACTTTGAAAAGTTAACCTTAAACTGAAAAAAAAAAGAAAAACAAAAAATGTTTCAGCCAATAAATAATAAAAAATTTCAAACAACCCTTTTCAAAGCAATCAAACTTTTGCGCCTTTTTCAATTGTTTGAAGATTTTCCGCAAATTTTCAGCTAAATGGATTAGGTACTTCCAAAAAACATACAAATCAACCTAAAATGTTTTGTCTTAAGCCAATTAAACTTAAATGCCACCAACTACTACTCCACATATTACCGTAATCAGCGTTAATTGCCTAAAATATATGTATACCGTGCAATTAGAAAATTTATGTAAAAGATCTCGCAATGTGACCTGAAGTGTAGAAATGCCGATTACGGCTATTGACTTTTATTGTCAATAAAATACTTGGGCGCCAGCAACTTATGCTCAAGCCAAGTGTATATACATATGTATGTTTGTAAGTATGTATATACAAAGTTTTGTACTTTCTTGTATTTATCTGTACGCTTTGGTTGAATGCAATAAATTTGATTTGTCCGATAATAAGTCATGTCCTTCTACGCTTTATATACTTATAGATCTTTGTGTTTTGTGTCTGTATTTTTGTTTGTATGTTTATATGAATCCAATCAAATAGCTGTCAAAGGTAAACTCCCTTAATTAATCACAAAACAAATTGAATGATTGAACAAAAAAGGAAACGGAAAAAGAGAAAGGAAATCTGTATATCAAGTTAATGAATCGATTAAACATGGTTTAAGTAGAGAAAAATAAGTCAAGGTAACACACGACGCTTAATTCGCTCATCGAATCTTGCTAGTAATTACATTTTTATTGTGTATAGTTAGCCTTTGAATTTGAACTCATCAATCTTGCTCATTTATTTATGTTGAAGTGGTAAGCATTAACCTGTCGCCCATCGTCTCAAAAGTCTTGGAAGTTAGTTTACTTAAAAGACTGCTACGCATAATACTTAGAAGAGCGTAAAATGATAACCAGTCAACAGTTTGGCTTCATAAGAGGGTATGGAACAAGCACAGAGACTTAGCAAGAAAATCTACTCTGTCTTAGGGCAAAAAAAAAATATTGCACAACTGCTAGACATATCTCTCTCTCTCTCCTGTATAAAAAAATACTCTACATATTACTTTTTCTATTTATACAAGCTGATCTGAAAATTCGTTACTTTTTGTCAAACAAGAGGTAGAACAGTCTGAGCTTTACGAGCGCTGAGCAGGCGAGGCCATGTAATTGGCCCAGGTTTTCCCAAGTAGCGCCATGCTACATGAAACAAAAGCAACTCGGGCGCTTTGTTGGACCCGGCCAGAATCGTCTAGATAGTTAAGTGTCAATTACGAAGAAGAAGACTGATGTTTTGGCTTCATGGCTAACATGGCTTCAGTCAAGCTTCAAAGAAGTTTAAATAAAACTACCCACTGGCTACCAGACTGGCGAATAAAGTCAAATGCATCAAAATCTGTCCAAGTGACGTTTACTATGTAGACGTAATACATGCCCACCCGCAGAACTCAATGACATTGATTTACCGCAAAGTGACATAACAAAGTACCTTGATATGCACCTCGGTAGAAAAATAACATGGATGACTAACATATTCACCAAACGAAAAGCTCTTGGCATAAAACTAAAGAACCTTTATTGGCTCGTGAATCGAAACTATCAACTAGCAATCGTCAAAAACATTCCTGCTTTACTCAGCCATCATAAATCCCATTTGGACCTATGCACACTAGACCGTATCGCAAAAAATAAAGTTCGCCGTACGTCCCCGCATATGATGTCTTTTTGGAAAACATTTCCGGAAAAGTTTTTTATTTTTTTTTTGGACGCCGCTAGATGTCGCTAAAATTAATTTTTCTCATATCTTCGGTATTTATTGTCCGATCTCTATGTTTAATACACCAATGTCTTTGTCTTGAAAGGGCGGCTTATACTATGGAATACTATTAACCCTATGTGCGCCATTGGGGTCACTACCACCCAGTACTTAGTTTATATCACCCTAATGTATCCTTTTTATGTCTGCATGTTAAACGTAGTCAAAAATCATTCATCCTCTGCAAAATAAGTATTACGATCGCTTGAGCAGAACCCGAAATAAAACACGTTCAACATTCCGAGGAATATAGGTTTTTCGGTTCCTTTGGTCTTTTAGGTTAATTTTACAGAAAAATTTTCTGAGGAGACCCCTAATAAAATTTTATGCCAAATAATTTTCTAGAACATTTTAACCCTCTAGCGACCTTAAAAATACTATTTTTTCTGTATTTCTAAAAAATGGGGGTCAAAATAACCCTTTATTGGTGGTGATAGAGGGTTAAAATGTTCTAGAAAATTATTCGCCATAAAATTTCAGTAGGAGTCTCCTCAGAAGAAATCTTTGTAAAGTGAACCTAAGAGACCAAAGGAAGCGAAAAACCTATATTCCTCGGAATGTTGAACGTGTATTATTTCGGGTTCCACTGAAGCGATCGAAATACTTCTTTTACAAGAGATTAATGATTTTATACAACGTTCAATATGCAGTCATAAAAAATTGCATTAGGGTGGTATAAACTAAGTACTGGGTGTTAGTGACCCCAATGACGCACATAGGGTTAATAATACTCCATAGTATAAGGCGTCCTTTAAAGCCAAAGACATAGGTGTATTCAACTTAGACATCGGACTACAAATACAGCAGATATGAGAAAAATAAATTTTAGCGACATCTAGCGGCGTCCAAAAAAAAAATAAAAAACTTTTCTGGAAATGTTTTCCAAAAAGACATCATATACGGGGGCGTACGGCGAACTTTATTCTTGCGTCCCTATAAGGCGAGACGGCCTAATGCACACTGGTCAGCCCCCATACACAAAAGTCAAGAACGTTGGTGCTTGAAAAAGAAACTTCCGTCATGCATTTCCGTGGGAAATATATTAAATTTTATGGAAAACCTCCTTCTATACGCAATAGCCACCATTAAATGTTACTTTGGCTCATTTAAAGTCAACACATTTGAAAAAAAAAATTTCTGGAAAAAGTTTGTTTAAATAAGTGTATTATGATTTTTTCGATATTTCAAGTTTTACTGCTAAAAAAATGCGAATAACCATGGAAACGCAAGAAAAACGCATTTTTCATGATTTGGCGAAAGAAAACAGTGAAAACAATTTATTTTTAGCAAAATACAAGATGAAGAAATCCTGGCTTTTCTATGAGTGTAATTTTCAAGCATTAGCATTTTCATTTAAACTTTTAACAATTAAGGACCACTCTGGACCATGTCTTATAAGCAGATTTGGTTGCCCTTTTACGATTTTTGTACATATTTACATCGACTGTTTTCGATAAAATTTTATTTTCGATAAAATCTGAGTAATTGAGTTTTGTCCCACTCTCCATACAATTTTTTTTTGATTCCGCGAAATATCGCGGATTAATTTTTTTTTATTGTAACTTTGTTATTTGACATCGGATTTTTAAAATCGAAATTTCATTAGTTTAGGCTTTGGAAGCTCTACATTTTCTTCTAATGTCCTTTTGACGAAGTCGTTTGCACATAGTTAAGTCACCTAACCAAGTTTTTCGTCCAAAATATCCTTTTTATTTCACCAGAAAAAATCGCCAAAAATAAAATATTTATCGGATCTCTCTGATATTACGCTTAAAGTCTTTGCAATTAAACGGGAAAATTTTTAAAGTAATAAAACTTTCCTGATTTTTACAACTTTTTATAAAAACTTAATTTGAAAATCAAAATTTTTTCAAAAATCGCATAAAATCCACAAAATTTTGATCAGCGAATTTTTATTAGACCCCTACAAGTTTTATGTCGTTTGAAGCGTACTTTAATTGCCTTTCGAACGAGATACTGCTTGCGTTTATCGCATTTGTAACTCCAGAGAAAATAATTTTTCAATTAAGTGATAACAAAAAAACACAAAATTTCCGTTATTACAAAAAGCTTACTATAAAAAAAATTAAAAAAAAAAATAGTTCCAAGCTCAGCAGGTCAATTCCTATCCTGCCCCATTCCTAGTTTTCTTGTTTTTTTTTTTTTGGCTGTAAACTAGCGTTAGTGGTGGGCGTGGATTACAACATATCGTCGCTCCCAACGAAGACTAGCACGGTTCAGTTAGCGTGGAAGACTAGCATGCTTCAGTTCTCTGCGTGGAAAACTAGCATACTTCGTTGTTCGCGTGGAAGACTAGCATGCTTCAGTTCTCTGCGTGGAAGACTAGCATACTTCAGTTCTCTGCGTGGAAGACTAGCATGCTTCACTTGTTTGGGTGGAAACTAACATACTTCTGTTTGTTAGAAATAAGCTTAGGGGTTAAGTACATAAGGAGGATTGTCCGAGGAGTGAAAGATATTTTATAAGTAAGTGCAAGAACAATAATTCATACTGCAATAAAACTTTAAACAGGAACCTTCAGCCAAACTATATGACAAGTATCGTTAGTTATTACTCGGAACTCTATATTTATATATTGTCGCTCTCAACGAAGACTAGCACGGTTATATTTTTTTAAAAACATTGTGCACACTTTTTGTGTAGTACCAAAGCACTAGTCATATCTACATATATATAAATATAGAGTTCCGAGCAATAACTAATGCGGCGTTTTATTTGATGCGAAATCCAGGTTTTATTTGCACAACATATGCACATACTTAAAAGTAGGCCTAGTACAAGTCTAGGAATATTTGAATCTCATATACTTTTCATATAGTTTGGTTCCTGTTTAAAGTTTTATTTCAGTATGAATTATTGTTCTTGCACTTACTTATAAAATATCTATCACTCCTCGGACAATCCTCCTTATGTGCTTAACCCCTAAGCTTATTTCTAACAAACAGAAGTATGTTAGTTTCCACCCAAACAAGTGAAGCATGCTAGTCTTCCACGCAGAGAACTGAAGCATGCTAGTCTTCCACGCAGAGAACTGAAGTATGCTAGTCTTCCACGCAGAGAACTGAAGCATGCTAGTCTTCCACGCAGAGAACTGAAGTATGCTAGTCTTCCACGCAGAGAACTGAAGTATGCTAGTCTTCCACGCGAACAACGAAGTGTGCTAATCTTCCACGCAATCAACGAAGTGTGTTAGTCTTCCATGCGAACAATGAACCGTGCTAGTCTTCGTTGGGAGCGACGATATATGCTTTTAATTTTTTTGAAAGATGAGTCGTATAGTGGGACACCAATGTGCCAAAATTGGTTTCGGTAGGTCCATCCGTTTCAAAGAAATGGAGTTTTGTCCCACTCTCCATACGAATGAGACCAGTGTGCTATGGCATATAGCTGTGGGGAACCGCAGCAAACACAAATAGAGAAATTCTCCAAAGATCACAAATCGAAAACGTTTAGAATGATTGTAAATGCACCCAACTACGTCACGAATGCCAAAAAAGTTGGTAAATAAAAGTAAGTAAATAAAAGCGCAAAAAACAACAACAATAACAAAAAAACAATCCTCCATCTTTTAAATCAATAAAAAAGCACCATCAAATGCCATCAATCACAATCCCTCCATAGGTTATGTATGTGCTGAGTACCTATGTATATCCAGTGGTTTATTGGCATACATACATACATATGTATTCAACTAACACAATGGGCCAAAAAGCGCATATTCATTTGCACATGACTAAGCCAACAGCATGCTTCAGGTGTAGAAATGTACACATAACACAAAAAGAACACCAAAAGCACCAAAAGGGGCAAGACGGGCAGACATAAACCAAAATTTTTTGTTGATTGTTCTGCTGTTAGTTTTTTCTTCTTCTTCCTCATATACATACATGTTTGTATGTAACTGTTGCACTTATGTATGTAGGGGATATTACTAAACTTGTTTGTACATTAGCAACAACCAAACTACCCTGCAAAAAATGCGATCACTCCGGGATACATCCGGGACAACTCGCAAGGGAGCATGCGATTACTACGCATTTGTATCTCTTTATATGGGTTGAAGTGTTCTCTTTTGTTTGAGCATGTCCTATGAAGAGACTAATTGTACCCAGTTTGTACCCGAACGGGTAGCAAAAGCGCACAATTGTACCCGTTTTGTACCCGAACAGGTAGCAAATGCGACACATCCATTTGTGCGACTAATTGTACCCGTTTGATACCCTTTCGGGTACAATTCGTCTACAATTAGTATACATATGTACCCGTTCGGGTACAATTGGGAACAATTGTAGACTAATTGTACCCGAAAGAGAGCGCTCCCGGACAAATCTTTTTAGAGACTCGTCGCACACTTTTTTACAGGGTATGAACTCGTATATATGTATGTGTGCATGCATGTATGCATTAGCTTAGTTTGGCTAGACAGCTTAGTAAACACAGTAAAGCCAGAAAAAAGTAGGTGTTGAGTTGAATTCATTGCTTGCTACTTGTTATGGCTAGCTAAAACGATTGACCATTATTGGCATTAATCTTCTAGCAAACGAACACTTCCCACTTCCTACTTCCCTATAAAGAAGCGCTCTAAGCGATGACACATACCCGCATGTAGGTATGTATGTATGTATGTATGTGCATATGTACCCTGTAGGGAAAATCTCAAGTTCCGAACTAGGTCGCTTCTAGTGCATTTTTCGTCACTACTAATGCGAGCTAAATCACTTTTGCGTGTTATCAGTTGGCGAATTTAACATGGCGATGTCCTAGGCGGTGTCAATTGTCACCCTCTGCACTACATTTATGATAGTTCCAAACTAGTACTAAATTCTACAGTTTACACTAGTTCGTTTATTAGCACAATTTCGATAGTTCTGAACTAGCTACAAGTACCTACAAATTCTACAGTTTTACATCTGCCGCTTAAGTGCAGCCTTTGACACACTTCATACAAGTGGCGTGATGGCCGATTGGCTAACGCATGTGCCTTTCAATCTGAGGGGCGCGGGTTCGAATCCTGTCGGTGTCAAGGTGGATGATAATTTTTTTTAATTTTTTTCTTAACTAATATTATTTTTATTTATTTATTTAATAAAAAATTACAATAATATTTAAAAAGTAATAAAATAAAAAAAAAAATTAAAAATTAGGGGAACATTTCATTTCATAAAAGATGCAAATAGAAAACTCTTTATATAAAATGCTTCATTAAACATCTGAGAATTGCAGAAATATACAAAGCCGACAGGCAATTGAACGAACGAAAAATGTTCATAGAATTTTTTTCACTTCGAAATTGCATACAAATCAAAGTGTGTCTTATAATGGTCACTCAATTCACTCCTTCTGAACTGGTGAGGGTCTAACTACAATTGATCTAGTTCCCTTTTGACACCTTTTCGCTAGTTCGGAACTAGAAATTTTGCTCACTAGTTATCGAGTTCCCTGCAGGGTACATGTGTACATCTTCGCACACACAATAGCTTATTTGCTAGATATTCGATTATCTGCTATACATTTCAACGAAAATCGATTCAAATTCAATTTGGTCTATTGTAAGCCCTTTTGCTCAGGGAGAGAGTGCGCATAGGATGCTTTACCATAAACCACGCAAATGCATATATATCAGTGTTGCCAGAATATTTTGAAGCTTATAGCTAAATTAAATAAAAAAAATTGCTAAAAATAGCTAAATAATTTTTTTCATAGCTAAAATAAATAGCCAATTTTTTTTTTTTTTTTCAAAAATAGCCAAATAATGATTTATTTAAAAAGACGTGACATAAAACAACTTCACATATATTAATATTTATATATACATATATTATATATTGTAGCCATACATATAGTTGTTTGTATGTACTTATATATGTACGTCGTATAATAAGATTATTACAATGAAAAAAATCAATTCATTACATATGTATGTATGTATGTATGTACATTCAATTGCAGTATTAAAATAAATTATAATACCGACTAGTTAATATTTAAACTTTAGTTAAAAATTTGATTCAATAACATTTCAAAAATCATATCTTCTTCATTTAATTCACAGGTTGAATTATTATTAATTGAAGTCATTGCTTTAATAATATCGTTAGGAATTTTAAAGTTATTACAACATTTTTCAAGCCTTTTTAGACCATACCTAACAGTCAATAGAGAGTTTAACATAAATAATTGCATTCTATTTCTTTGCTTTGTTTTTATTACGTTCATAACAGAAAATCTACGTTCCATTTCTGTATTACTAAGCGGTAGGATTAGAAAATTAAACACAAAAGATTGTAGTTCTTCAAACGGATTTTCGTTAAGAGCATTTCTAAGCTTCCTTACGTCTACCCAAAACTTTATTGTAGAGGTAGTTCCCTTCCATGGGTACGCGTGTAGTTTTTCCATTGCATTTCTAAAATAGTGATTTCCTCCGTGTTAAAGTGATCCTTTTCATCCTTGAAAGTGTCAAATATTTTTGGCTTATTTACAGAAAAAAATTCAATATTTTTAAAGATTGAATATTCTGCGGTAAGCGTTGGCGGAGTTGCTCAATTAACGTGATAATAAAGTTCTGAAAAATTTTACGAATACACCGTGAAAAGGACGGTTTAAATATCGCGTATACCAATGGTTATTTGCGAATTCAAATAGCAAAATGGGCAACAACAAAATGTATGGCAGAGTTGCTTTTGCGCACTGCGAAAACCTTATTGCATCCAAGGCAGATCTAGGAAGTTAGGCTCGGTGGCGAATTCAGAAACTACTTTTTTATTTAGAAAGGTAGAGTGTAATGTCAAAATCAAAGCGAATTCACATCATGACCAATAGGAATGGGCGAGTCTCAAGCGAATTCAGATTTTAACTAAGGCGAATTACCATTTTGACATTACACTCTACCAATTACAATAACAAAATACATGGGAAATTTCTGAATTCGCCACCGAGCCTACCTTCCTAGATCTGCCTTGATTGCATCAACCTTGCATATGAATGCACCAATAATCGATAAAATAAGGAAGGCATGCCAGACTATCAACTTTTGTATAGTTTGATAATCATAAGGATAAGTATACACTTTCAAGTTTTCATAAACTCGCAGATGACTCATTAGCTTAAAATGATAAACTGATGTGCAAAATAAAGAAATTAAGAAAAATAGCTAAAAATAGCTAAGCTATTAAAAAAAGCTAACAAAAATAGCTAATAGCTAAACGCAAATATCTGTAGCTAAACGCCAAAAGTTATAGCTAAATCTAGTTACAAAATAGCTAAAGTGGCAACACTGATATATATATAGTTACATACATACAGCCATGTAAATGCGTACATATACAGTTACATGGCTGGCGCACACTTCAATTGGCAGCAAATTTCATTAGCCATTAGTACTAATGATTAATCACACGCTTGCTTGCATGCGACCGTGTTCGTGAAATACCCAGTTAACCAAATGGGGAATGCCCTTATTTTCCAATAATAGTGAGCAGCCTTGGGCACCACTACACTCAAGCCATTACTAAAAAATGAGTGTGTGTTGGTGCGCCTACTGTAGGATAAAGTGAAAAATTACAAAAAATAATCAGTCTGCATGCAGATGTTGAGCGAGCAGGGCACTGTAGAACTGTAGGCAAGCTTTGAGATGGGATTTTGGGAAATTCACCAAAATTGGTTCCATTGACAGAAAAGGGTTGCCAGCGTTACGAAAATATGTGAAAAAAAATATTTTAAGATCGTGGTAGAGTTGTATAATAAATAATTATATCAAAGTGCACTCTTTAAAACAGATTGGGAAAGTGTTTTTAAGTGATCAACGAAGGATAGCTGAAGTTAAAAGTTAGTTTTGTTTTGTTTCCAAGCTCAAAAATTTTTTAGAGCAATTCAAATGCAGCTCTGTGCTGCTACTGTCCGCTATATTCACCTAAATGGGTTCCGTCATTTTTTCTTTTTCACCTAACCTTGCCTACAGGTCTACAGTGGAGCAGGGTCATGCGCGCACGCTTCGCGAAATTATGAAACAACGTACGTATACACATACCTACATATGTATTTGTGTACCCACGTTATATGCAAACTTCTCGTAGTTTTGCTTGTTGCTTGGCATCTGCATATAGAATAAAAGAATTTCAAGCAACGATCACCTAGCGACCACTTGCTTTCACGCCAGTCGAAGGCAAACTGATTATTTTTCCTAAGCGACGATCGCCAAGTCCCATCGTAAGCGCTCGTTTTACGCTCTTTATTTGTCTGTAGTAATGACAATCTGTGTGTATACGTACACGGGCGCTTACTCTCATTTAGCAGGTGCTAAGGTTTTAACCAAGGCTGATAGTGAGTGATAGAATTTTAGTGCTGATTTGTTTTCTCCTACAAAAATTAATGCAGTTAAACCAGCAGCTTTCAACTTGCTTTAGTTTCCCTTGCTTTCTTGTATGATGGAAAATTATTCTCATCAGCCTTTTTTCTCTTCACGCCTCCCGTAGCTAATAAAGCAAAGGTGTTTATTTTTAAAGTAATCCTTCTCCAATTGTCAACTGGGTATGCCCACACAAAGAAAAAAAAATGAAATTTTGATAGCAAAGCATGGCATATTCGTATGTTAGCTGTTGGCAAAAATTTGAATGGAAGTTCCTCTTTTGCACATGGGAATTAGCGAAAGAATGTCAAAAGCATTTGCATTTAGCAGCGCTTTTTGTAATAGTCAAACTTTATTTTTTTTTTTTTAATTTTGTATAGAAATAATTCTACCCCTTTCCATGTCATTCTGGCTACTAAAAACCATTACCCGTATAGATGATTTTCGTTTTGCTCTGTTTGTCACGTTTCGTTAGACTCTCTCGATACAAAATTAGATAAGGCATCGATTTTACTGGGGTTGTTGAGATTGTTCAGAATGATTTCTCGCGTATTTCGAGTGTTCACTCAAAGCATTTTGTATGAAAATTAGTGGGGTTCGGCAATGTATTCGAGGTTGAATGATCATTGAGAGAGCAGACACCAATAATAAAAGCGCACGATGTCATGTGGAGACATGCTTTAAGCAGACTTGATGATGATATTTATAGCATCTCTACGTAGATTGGATGGGAATTTGCTCGCTCTCCAAAACGTCTTTCATCCTCGAATCACATGCCGAATAAATAATGTTGAATTTCATAATCGAGGGCGATTCGCTCTAAATTAGATATGTCTTGAATTGCGTAAAAAACGATGCCATCCATCTTTAAGTTCTATCGAAAATCTATTGAAATCTGACAATGATTCAATTATGAACAAGAACAAGAAATACAAAAAACTAGCGCTAAATTCACGAATTAGGATAAACTTACGAACTATTTATTTGGAGAGCCCGATAGATATTATTTCTCTTTTTAAAGTTGTGCTACATAACTTGAACTTTAATACAGCTAAATCGAAAGTTATAGTGTAAGGTACACAATGATATGGAACAGAATGAAATATCCGACAGTTGAATAAAATGGGACTAGCTGGACCCGTGCGCATCTTGCGCAAAAAATAATAAAATATACATGGCGCCAGTCGATATAGTTTGTGCTGTCACGCTCATTTTAAAAAAAAAAACTTTTATTTATTTGGTTTTATATCTACAGTGGAACTTATGGAACTTTCAATGAGTTACTTATATGTTTGACATACATATCGCATAAAATGTTTTTATTATACCTACAGTTCCTGAGTTTTTACTTATAAATCTTTGAAAATTAGCCCCTTTTGGCCCATTCTTCAAAATTTCAGCATGTTTCCTCATAACGGCACAACGTCATTTCATCACTCGGGCTTTATTAGTGACTGAATTATCATGTTTTACGTGTTTTTCGAAATACATCCATATGCCTTATTTTCAACCCCAACTTTCTCTGTTCCCATTAGAATTTGTTTACCCAATTTCATTTAAATATTTCTATTTTTGCGCAAGATAGAGTGTGTACGGCCGGACGGACGGACATGGTTCAATCATTTTTTTCATCCTGATCGTTTTGATATATATATGTAAGTCCATATCTATCTCAATTATTTTATGGTCTTACGAACAACCGTTATGTGATCAAACGTATACATCCATATACATACAAATATTGTATGTACTACGCACAGCATATCCTATACTGAATAGCCCCCATTTAGCGTAGGAATGAATACACACGTGTTCGCCTAAAATAATATAATGTTTACATACAAACATACAGCTGAAGCTTATAAAAGGGTTTTAAAATATACACGACTGTTAAAATGGAGCGACATCTGCATTTGAGATTTGAATTGATAGAATAAAATAATTCTGAAGACATAGTTTTAGGCGCAAATCTTTTGGTTTAAATTTAAACATTTTATTTTTGCAAAATACAATTTATAAAAAGTACCACGCCCAATAAAACATCGTTTCTCATTCATAGCTAATTAATACCTTTAAAACGATGCCTTACTTATTAATTTTGGTGAATTATGTGAGCAGAAAAAGGGATATTTATAAAACACCAATTAGAAATAGAACACCAATTAGAAATAATATATATGATGATAAGCATTCAGTTACCAGATCTATGTACTTCAATTCTCGGCTAAAAGTATGATAGATATTTGTTGAGTGCGTGATGTTTTAGCGATTGATTCGACAGCTATTCACTACTTGACTGGAATGCGAGTGAAAATCATCGATATCATTCGAGATGTTTGAACAATCGAGCCAATCGAATAAAACATCTCGGACTCGGCCATTACTACATGAAATTTTATTTGAAAAATTAACATCGTCAGATACAAGATATTTACTTCACTTGCTGCCCTTCTACTCGCTTCCCTTCTATTCGCTACTCTTTTGCTCGCTACACTTGAACTTTCATCTCTTCTACTCGCTACTCTTGAACTTACATCTCTTCTACTCGCTTCCCTTCTACTCGCTACTTACTCTTCCACACGCTTCTACGCATATAATAAAGATTAAATTGATATATAGAACGTTGACACGAATGACTGCACTAAATTCATCATACAAACTGTGACACACACACCTTCAACGGATTTGTGCGAGATATCTGCAAAAGGAATTTTGTATAGAGTTGAATGATGATTGTTGCATCCCAACCAGTTATGTACAATCTGTCTAATAATTTTCAAGGCATCATGTGCCTCAGAATATATGATCATATGTATGTATGTAGTTAGTGGCATATATTGCCAATCAAGCAACAAAAGTTTGTTTGTACGTTTAGCGGCAATGGCTGCTGCGGGCATGGACAATAGCATTCATATGAGAATATGATAACAAATCAAATATGTTTGTATGTATGTTTGCACAACGATATGCATATAATCTTGCAGCATTCAAGGAATTATATGCGGATATAGACTTGTATTTGTCTGTGCTAGATAAACATTAATTTGACTGTAGAAAATTAGTTGATATGTGGGTATATTGGTAAGTATTTATACACTAATTTACATACATACATATATATGTATGCATATATATGTATGCATATTCAAGCGAACCAGACCAGTCGGCAAGTTTCTCTGCCAGGACTCGCTTCGCGCTGAGCTCATTCTTCTAAGGAGTTCCTCAACAGAGCACTTACGACGTAAAAAAGTCTTCTGCGCTACCTAGAATTAAGAACTTACGTCCTACACTTCTTTAGAATTATCTCCTCAAAATACGGCATAACCAAGCGAAAACGTACTCTGAAAAAAATACCCGTAGTTAAACCAACAACTTTCGGCTGTTGAATCTCCGTCTTTGATTCAACAGTAAAAGTATTTGTTTTTACAGCAAAGTTTTTGATCCAACAATTTATTCAAAAACGGGCGTTGTTGATTCAAAAACTTGCTTGCCTTCATGATACAAGAAAGAAGGTAGTGTAAACGTTAAATTTTTGTCGCCATATTAACCACCTGACAATTATATGGATTATGACATTTCGTGCTGCCATATTCAGTGCTAAAAATCCTCCATTTATGTTATTTTTTATTTCCATGGTAATCATGGTATCGATTATAACAAAACGAATTTTTTAAATTTAAATATTGATATATATATATATACGCACATTTACGTGTTAAATTCTTCAGAACATCAGATCAAAAATAATTATATAAAAAATAAGATTTATTCTTAAAATAAGTTGCGGCAAGTTTGTGGAATATAGTACATACTACATTCCCACTACACCTCCTGTGAATTTCATTGAAAAATTTCAGTGGTTTAGAAATTATGAATATTGGCACGACTTATGAACTTATAACCGAAAAAACAAGTGCGGTCGATGACATGGTTATATGCAAAATTTATTAGTAAATACAAAACTTAATTTAGATGAAAAGGTACTAAAAAGATTTTTTTGCGAAGAATCTATTTCAGAATTAGGTAAATAATAAAATAAAGGAAAATGAATTTAGTAACGTAAAAACTAAAGAAAACTGCAACATAAAAATTTAAACTAAATTTACATTCTTATATAACTGCTAAACAATTTTTTTAATAAATATATTTTTTAAATGTAAAAATATTCTTGTATAAAACATTGAAACCAAATATGCATATATATATTTATACGTACGCAATAAATCTATATATATAAAAATGATTTGGTATTTAATTGTAACGCTAAAACTTGAAAACGGCTGAACCAAATCAAATACTTCCTTAGGGGGGTTTGTTTGTTGTTACCCCGCGAAGGTTTAGTCGAAGAAAAAATTTAAAAATGTTAGGGGGCGTGGCACCTCCCATACAACCTTAATTTTTAAAGCTGATTATCTCTAAAACAGTACAAGGTAGTGAACTGAAAATTGGTATACAGGTAGGTGATATCAAAACCCTTCTCACTCAGAAAAGTGGGGGTTGTCATAAAAGGGGGCGTGGCACCTCCCATACAGCCTTAATTTTTAAAGCTGATTATCTCTAAAACAGTTCAAGGTAGTGAACTGAAAATTGGTATAGAGGTAGGTGATATCAAAACCCTTCTCACTCAGAAAAGTGGGGGTTATCAGAAAAGGGGGCGTGGCACCTCCCATACAGCCTTAATTTTTAAAGCTGATTATCTCTAAAACAGTTCAAGGTAGTGAACTGAAAATTGGTATAGAGGTAGGTGATATCAAACGCCTTCTCACTCAGATAATTGGGGGGTTATCAGAAAAGGGGTCGTGGCACCTCCCATACAACCTTAATTTTTAAAGCTGATTATCTCTAAAAAAGTACAAGGTAGTGAACTGAAAATTGGTATACAGGTAGGTGATATCAAAACCCTTCTCACTCAGAAAAGTGGGGGTTGTCAGAAAAGGGGGCGTGGCACCTCCCATACAGCCTTAATTTTTAAAGCTGATTATCTCTAAAAGAGTTCAAGGTAGTGAACTGAAAATTGGTATAGAGGTAGGTGATATCAAAACCCTTCTCACTCAGAAAAGTGGGGGTTATCAGAAAAGGGGGCGTGGCACCTCCCATACAGCCTTAATTTTTAAAGCTGATTATCTCTAAAACAGTTCAAGGTAGTGAACTGAAAATTGGTATAGAGGTAGGTGATATCAAACGCCTTCTCACTCAGATAATTGGGGGGTTATCAGAAAAGGGGTCGTGGCACCTCCCATACAACCTTAATTTTTAAAGCTGATTATCTCTAAAAAAGTACAAGGTAGTGAACTGAAAATTGGTATACAGGTAGGTGATATCAAAACCCTTCTCACTCAGAAAAGTGGGGGTTGTCAGAAAAGGGGGCGTGGCACCTCCCATACAGCCTTAATTTTTAAAGCTGATTATCTCTAAAACAGTTCAAGGTAGTGAACTGAAAATTGGTATAGAGGTAGGTGATATCAAAACCCTTCTCACTCAGAAAAGTGGGGGTTATCAGAAAAGGGGGCGTGGCACCTCCCATACAGCCTTAATTTTTAAAGCTGATTATCTCTAAAACAGTTCAAGGTAGTGAACTGAAAATTGGTATACAGGTAGGTGATATCAAAACCCTTCTCACTCAGAAATGTGGGGGTTGTCAGAAAAGGGGGCGTGGCACCTCCCATACAACCTTAATTTTTAAAGCTAATTATCACTAAAACAGTTTAAGGTAGGGAGCTGAAAATTGGTATAGAGGTAAGTGATATCATTTTTCATGCTGAATATTTCTAAAATTGTTTACGCTAGGGGCTTGGAAATTGGTGTGGAGATAAACGATAACAATTCCATATTAACGCAAAATAATAGGAGTTATACGAAAAGGGGGCGTGGCACTCCCCAACAATACTTAATTTTTTAAGCTGAATATCCTAAAAGGATTTAAGTCAGGGACCTGCAAATTGGTGCAGAGCTATATGATATCAAAACAATTTTTGCGCATAAAAGTGTAGGTTATCGGAAAAGGGGGCGTGGCACCTCCCATACAAACTTAATTTTTCAAGCTGAATATCTATAAAAGTGTTTAAGGTTGGGACCTGAAAATTGATCAGGAGATTACCGATATCAATAGCGTGCTTCTGAAAAAAACAGTAGTTTTGGGAAAAGGGGGCATGGCACCTCCCATGCGTTCTTAATTTTTAAGGCTAAATATCCTTAAAAGCGTTCATGGCATATACATAGAAATCACTATGCAGATATATGATATCAATACCATGTTCACCCAAAAAAAAAAAGATTTATCGAAAAATGGGGCATTGCACCTCCCATACGTAATAAACTTTTGAGGCTGAATATATCTAAAAGGGTTGGAGGAGGGGCCTGAAAACCATTATGGAGGTATACTATATCAATCCTCTTACTTACTCAGTGAAAATAAATATCCGGAATAGAAAACTTAAAATGTTGTGTATCGTGCAGCCTTAAACTGAATACTAAAAGTATATATTTTTGAAGTTGTATACACAATGAAGTAGTGAAAAATCGTTAATTTTCTATTAAAAATAATACCGGTGTAATAACAATTTTTGAAATGAAATTAATAAAAAAATCTATTTTGGGCAGAACGAAGTTTGCCAGGTCAGCTAGTAATACATATAAAGAAAATCAAGAACTCTTACCTTATTCATAAAAAATCGAAGAGTTTTCAAATATTGCATAAAGGACGTTTTGATACCATTTTTCGACTTTAAAGACTTTAAAAAAAAAATAAATCTATTTTATTTTTTATGAATAACTTATTTTTTGTTTTCTTTGAAAAGCTCATTACATCGGCTCATTTGTTTTGTTGATTAGCATATGTGAAAAACACAATTTCATTTAAAATACCCAATATTTTGTTCAAATATACCCTCAGCCAAAAACTTTTGATTGGGCAACGCTATCCTAAATTTTTGACTTAAAATGAGACGTCAATAATCCATATTATAATCAAAAATGACAAAGTCAAAGTGAAATGGAACTACCTTGATTGTTTGTATCATGCTTGCCTTTAAAAATTTTTTTGTGAGAAAATATTTTTTTGTGAGAAAACCAACAAAAAAAATAATGATGGAGGAAGATGAAGAGAAAAAAAGTTTATTTTTAGCAACAATTTTCTCCCCGTTGTTGATTTAAAGGCAAAAGTATTTGACCCAACAGTTTCCGTTGTGAAAAAAACTAATGAGGACAAATTTTTTTAAATTTTGTTTTTACAATGATTCAAATAATTCATGGATTCCTATTTAGGAAATGGAAGTATAAATAGGTTACTACAATTCAATATAATGTTGAATGTTCCACTATGTGATGATTGGATAGAATTTCAGGTTGATGTCATGGTTCGAATCCGGAGGAGAATATAAACTAAAGAAGAAAAATCAGAATAAGAAATAAAGATAGCATCCAGTGAATGATAAGAAGGAGAGAATAAAAGGAGAACAAGCGGGGAGGCTACATATTTGCAGTTGGGACCCGGGCGGAGAGAAGATGATGAGTAAAATGCAAACAAAAATTTATTTTTAGGTGAAAATTTTTTACAACAATCTCCGTTATTGACTTAAATCAACAACGCTCGCACCTTTGAAACAACAACGGAGCGTTGTTGGGCAC
Organism: Urophora cardui; assembly: GCA_960531455.1. Classification (NCBI taxonomy): domain Eukaryota; kingdom Metazoa; phylum Arthropoda; class Insecta; order Diptera; family Tephritidae; genus Urophora; species Urophora cardui. Next base: position 30,853,984 of record OY482673.1, read on the forward strand.
ATTTCAACTGCGAAAAGTAGTTGATTTAACAGCGAAAGTTTTTAGATTTACAACGTTTTTTTTTTTCAGAGTACTGACTTTCCATTTACATATGCGCCAATATTAGATACGCCATTGAATACTAATTTTTGTGGATTGGATTGGTGTGATATGAAGTAGCTAATAAAGTAGCCTTAAGTCGAAAGTCGAAATCTGTAGCCACAGCGCATTAGCGCACACATATACAAATACGTGTAAATATGTTTGCTGTTATATTAATGGGATTTTGTTTTTCTACTCGAATGCTATTTTAATGGACAAGAAACTTTTAATTTTGTGGAATGGTTTTTTTTTTCAACTTTTTAAAATAACCTTTTCAGCATTTCTGTGTTTTGTTTTTGTTTTGTTTTGCAATTTCCGCCTCTTTTTTACGCTATTTGAATAGGTAAAAGCTTTTGCATTGCTTTATTCGATTTATTAAATGACAAAAATGTTGATATTTACATACATTTTTTTTTTACGAGTAAGTGAAAAAAATCAAGCTTTTTTGTTATAACTTTTTGGTTATATTTTTGAGCTATTTCTATTATGTAATTTGTAAACAAAACACGAATGCATGCAAATATTTTTCGAAAGTTATTTGAAAGTGAATATTTTGGAAGTAATGGAAAATGAAATTTGAAAGGAATGTTTGGAGGTTTTAAATTTTCTATGCAAATAAAGTAAATGGACCATGGTTGGTTGCTGTGCTATCTGACTGAGTATGCCAGATCCAATTAGCGCACTGGGCGCCATTTTGATGCACTGTCCTGTACCAATTGAAAAACTGTTGTTACGGTTCAAACCATTTGGTCCCTCCTATGAACCTACTGAGGTCTGCTAAGGGGCAATTGGCTATATCGTGCAGGTTTTGGAATTCAAAACTACCCAGGATTATGTGCCTGATGTGAGACAGTGCCGTACATTCGCACAGGAAGTGTGCGATCGATTCCTCGCTTCCATCTTGGTTGTAGCTTCTTCATCTAGTGTTAAATGGGATTCCCATGCGTTCGGCATGTTTTCCGAATGGCCAGTGTCCCGTAATAGTGGACGTTATTCTAAAGATTTCCTTTCTTGATCTGTTGAGGAGTTCTCTAGTCTTTTTTATGTTGTATTCAGGCCAGATCTGCTTTGTGATCTTGTAAGTTGTCAAAGATTTCCACCGGAGAGTGGCCAGTTCTACGTGTTTATTGTGAATGTCTCTTTCGATTGCTGACAGCGGGCAGCTGATCGTGGCTGCCCTATCTCTGGTCGCAGACGCGCCGGCTTTCGCCAGTTCATCTGCCATCTCATTGCCCATTATGTTCCTGTGGCCGGGAACCCAGATGAGGGAGATGATCACGTCCCCTGCTGCTATTGCTTTGATCGCATTTTTGCAGTTTCTGACTGTCTTAGAGGATGTTACGGGAGAGTTAAGCGCCATGAGCGCTGCCTGACTGTCTGAGTATATAGGTACCTTGCGTCCCCCAACTGCACTCCCTAACAGAATCTCGCAGGCCCGTTCTATGCCATACAATTCCGCTTGGAAAATACTGGCGAACTCTGGGAGACGAAAAGAGAGTGAGATATCTGGTTGCTCTGAGAAAACCCCAGATCCGACACCTGCGTCCATTTTGGACCCGTCTGTGTAGATCGAAATTGCTTCCTTCTTAAGCACGCTATCCCTTCTCCATTCCCGTCTGGAGGGGAACCTCACCTTAAAGCCCCTGTCAAAGTCCAGTGTGGTTAGGAGATAGTCTGATGTTATTTGTACAGCGGAAAGCCTGTTTAGGATACTACCGTGACCATACTGCCTTTCAGTCCAGCAGCCCAACTCGAGCAGACGTATTGCGGACATAGTTGCAGTTTCACGGATGTGGAGGTCGAGTGGTAGTTGATGCAGGAGTATGTTCAAAGCGTTAGTTGGACACGACTTCATTGCTCCTGTCACTCCAGCACATGATGTCCGTTGTTTAGTTTTCTGATGTTGTACTGCTTGTCTGGGGCTGGCCACCATACTATCGCGCCATATGATAGTATTGGTCTTATGACGCACAATGGGTGATTGCGGCCAAAAATAAATTCAAAATTAAAGTATGTGTAAAACCATTTTTTTAAATAGAGATCGACAGATACATCAAAATTTAATAAAAAAGCTTATATAAAAATTTTTGAGTCTCTTTTCGTTTAGCCGTACAGGGTGCCCAAAGTTGAGCAAAAAATAGGTCCTTTTATTTCTCAATGAACACACCTCATACAAAACGCTCTTTCTCATTTAACGGTTAACCTACTACATACACGAGTGATACATCGTTACATAGATAATGATTTTCTCTTTCAGAAAAAATAACCTAGTTGTAAATAGCGTTCCCTGTTGAATTTATATGAATTTTCAAATATCCACCAAAAATGTCGATGATAAAAAAATTTTCCTCGACTTTGAATAAAAAAATAAAAAAAAACAAAAAATATTACCTCCTCAATTTTTTTTTATGCTTTGGAATAATATATTCTTAATCAAACTGCATTTTCATTTTAAAAATCCACTTGCTCCATTTGCTTTTATAATTTTTTTCCCATCTGCCTAAAACTGCGTTTTTGTAAATGCCTTAATTGTGTTACTTTTGACATTATGAAAAACGTTTATATTTAGGCGACTAATCGAATATTTCTCTACCGTCTTTCAGAAAATGGTCCATACTTTAAAATTATGAGGTAAGTTTTTTTATCAGCGTTAATTATTATCTTTGGCAGCTTTTTTATTTTAGAATATAAAAAAAAATTGTAAAAATTGTAAAATTTTAAAATGAAATTAAAAAAAAAACAAAAAATATTACCTCCTCAAATTTTTAACGTTTGATGCTCCTGAATGTCTTTTATAAACTGGCGAAAAAATTGTAAAAATTCGTTTGCTCCATTTTGTTTTATGAACATTTTTATGGAAGGTGTTTTTTGAGTTTTGGTACATTTTTCCCATACAAAATGCCCAGAAGTATGCTTCAAAAAGTTTAAATTTTTTTGTATAGGGAATATTTGTCAAAATGGTGAAACTTAAATATCGATATTGCCAATTCTAATATTTGGAGATATTCGAAGAAACTAAACGCTGTTTTCAAGGGTAATGATTGTGCTTTCAACTGGTTTCATCGAATTTGAGTGGAAAGTAATTACATAAAAGATATTAAGCAGGGAATAGAGCCAAAAAACCTGTTTTTTGCCTATTTGGGCATGAATATCTCAGAAACTAGAAACAATTTGGAAAATCTGACTCCAGATTCAGGTTTAGCACACTGAAATGCTTTAGAAAAGTGTAATTTCATTTCTGGTATAAAATTTTTTTGAAATGCGATTTTTTTGTATGAAAGTTTTATGATAAATGCTTATGACATACTTAAAAGTGCATATATTTTTAATTTAAAAACGGTGAAGTGCTTTACCCCTTTTCCAAAATGATTACCGCATTTGATTTATATTTCAAAAATGTATACACTAATCAAAATGAAGCATTTTAGCTATAATAGTTAGGAAAATGCTGAAATTTCAAAAATACCGTTATATGGGAGGTGAGCGTATTTGTGGGTGGATTTTGTTCAAATTTTCACAGTTTACTAATTTCAACCAAAAAGGCTTAAGTTCCGAGTTTCAAGATTCTAGCTTAATTATTACTATTTTTGGTCGCGTTTGTATGGAGGTGCCCCCACTGTGTGACGGCTGTGTAAAGCCACATGACAAGTTTGGACATAAAACATATTTTTTTTTTTTTTGGCAAAATAATGCACTAGCGACATTCAGTCATAAAATAAATGAAAATAAGAGTAGATACAATTCATTAAAATTAATTTTTTCACCTAATTTTAAAAATGTTTTACCATTATACTTGTATTATCAGAAAATTTTCTACTCAATATTGGAATTTGTGATATTAGCATTTCTAAAACAAAGGCGCCATCTCCAACATTTTTAAAATGCATAAAATAATATATGTATATATTCACAATACGCCATTAGGCTCACTCTATAGACAACAAAAGGCTGATCTTCTTCATAAGCCATTTATAAGAGTTTCAGCCATCAACAGCGACAATTGTTGTAAAGCTAAAATGCAATAATAAAAGATACAAAGAAGTGAAAGGAAAAAATGAAAAAAACAGAAGAGAAAAAAAATAAAAGAAACCGAAGAGAAAAAAACTGAATGCAAAAATTATGGTAATGCAAGCGAAAAGCACAAAAGCACAAAGTGTTTCTTCCATGCGCAGCGTGCTAATGTGTAAATGCGTGCTTTCATACATTCATTCATACATTCGTGCGTTTGCTTTATGTATGCCATATTTCAATTTTACAAAGTGGCCAACCAACAGCAACGAATCAACCAAGCAGCCAACCAACTTCCCATGCACCAGTTTTGCTTCACGTTGGTGGGTTGGCTGGTGTTGCTTGTTAACACGAGAAAACGCAATCACTGCGGCGCTGCATACATGCGTATGATGGGGGGGAAGTATCATCAACAGCAACGGATTATTCATTTATGTATATATCATGCATATGTTGCAGAGTGTATTCTTTAGCATTTCGCATTATTGGTGCGAATGTGTGGATAAGCATATACATACATACATACATGCATATGTAGAATTTATGTTGACAGTCATATCTGCATTCCAATTTTATGTCACCATCTCATCTCCTAGTAAGTATGCTACAGCTACATATAAGCCCTTTTAGCATTTTTGAATTGATATCTACCATCTAAACATTAATTAGCAGCTTAAAAGAACACATAAAGATGTATGCATAATTTACAAGACATACAGTTATGTGAAAAATAATAGGGGGGTAAGAATTTCTGAAACGGGCCACCCAAAACATAAAATATTTCCGTTTTGGTCGGCAGTGGCGTTTTTGGAAAGCTCTTTGTGACACCAATAAACACCTGATTTTGTTTTTGGCGACAAAAATTTTTTTTTTGTATATATCGTCGTACCATACGAAAACTAACATAATTAAAATTTCTGGCGAAAGCTATCAATAAAAAAATTCTGTACGAAAAGTAGAACATTTGACTTTTGGCCGACGAAAAGTAATAAAATCGAGTTTTGGCTGACGAAAAGTAATAAAATCGACCTTTGGCTGACGAAAAGTATCAGTAATTATATACTGTTTTTACATTAAAATTGTTGTTGTTTAAACGAAATTGATAGTTTTCGTCAGCCAAAAGTGGATTTTATTACTTTTCGTCAGCCAAAACTCGATTTTATTACTTTTCGTCGGCCAAAACTTGAACTTTTTACTTTTCGTCAGCCACAAAAAATCTGATGTTAGTTTTCGTATGGTACGACGATATAAGCAATTAAATTTTTTTAGCCTTTTTTTTTAAACGCGATTGCAGACGATCTACCTAACCGATTTTGACAACTAAACCATCATTTTCTTTGTTTTTAAAAGTATTTTATTATCATATATTTAAAAAAAATTAAAAAAAATTTTTTAAGTTAAATTCTTATGAAATTTCTTAAAAGATGGTCGCAAAAATTGTGTTCTCCGCCTCCTTTCCATAAAAAAAAATTAGCCTCATGTGCAAAATTTTACTACCTATAATATACAGAAGTCAAAAAAAAAATGGGAAAAAATTAAAAAAGAGAAAAAATTAGTAATTTTTTATATGAAACTGAAATGTGAAAATCTGTTCATTTAAACGCTTACAACTCTTGAACCGTGGTAGGGAATCGCACGACATTAAGTACGCTTATTTACTATAATACCGTGAAGCCGTAAGACATATACTAGCCATCATCGGAAAAGTGGGAGTGGTACCTCCCATACTAACTAATGCTTTCAATTCATGTAAATCTTTCAATATTTTTCGTAAAACAGTGGCGATAGATAGATAAGTAAAGTAGATGTTGAATACATACAAAAACACTAGAACTTGTTTATTTTATTGCCTTGAAATATTTCAAAGATCGATTCCGCTTCAATTTCTAAACAGTGGTCAAAACGTATACATTAATTTCTTGCTCAGATGTATCTGAAGTAAAGAACAGTTATTTAATCGGGCATTTTTTGGGTCGTTCCATAATGGCTGATGATTTTGTGGAGTGAGTTCGTTTCAGCTTGTGAAAAATAATAGGGACACCAAACTTCAATAAAATTTTTTTTTTCGAAGGGTGGAGATTTTTATAGATAATAAAAAACTAACTCATTGTATATCAAAGAAAGCTTTATAATATACTAGGTTTTTAACCCTATAATACCATCAGTGACTCAGGGACCCCTGCACTATTCAACGTATAGCAAAAAGAAAATATCTCCAAAATAAGTTTTTTCCGTGCCGGAAAATTTACGAAATGTGAAATTGCTTTGAAATAATGTTGGAAAATGCTGTAAAATATAATCCAAAATTATAAACACGCGGACGGAAGCCAAAAATATCCCCACTGGTTCAAAGGAATATACAGATATTTGTAAGAAAGGACGCTTTGTATCCTTCCATGACATAAAAAATTAGTTTTATTTAAACACGAATTCTTCCACAGTTTGAAAAATGTTAGTTTTAAAAGATTTAAAGCCAGAAAGGCCAAGAATAGCGCCTTTTCTTTCAAAATAAAATGTTGCAATTATGGAACGGCCCAAAAAATGCCCGTTTAAATAACTGTTCCTTACTTCGGAGACATCTGAGCAAGAAATTAATGTATAAGTTTTGATCACTGTTTAGAAATTGAAGCAGAATCGATCTTTGAAATATTTCAAGGCAAGTGTTCCTATTATTTTTCACATGACTGTATGTACTTTTGGTCTTTTAGGGTCTTTGTACAAAGATTTGCTCTGCGGAGACCGCTAGTCAAATTTTAGGGCGCATAATTTTCAAGAACACTTTAACCCTCTAACGACCTCCAAAATAATATTTTTTTTTCGGACATTTTAAAATAGGGGTCAACATGAGCTCTTCATGGATGTGCTAGAGGGTTCAAGTATTCTACGAAATTATAGCTAGTGTAATTTTACTCTATGGCTCCTAACAACATATTTCTATACGATATTTATTTTAACCCTTTTTGCATTTATTTAAAAATTACTCACACGAAATATCGGAAATTTAAAATGGCAATAAAAAAAATGTTATCAAATGAAACAGAACGGTTTGAGGGTTTTACTATACCCTGCAAAAATGTTAGATTAATCCCGAAAAAGATCTCTCACGGATTGATCTCTTTTGGAAACAATCCGTCCACAATTATTTCGCGATTGTTCCTTTTTCGTTCTTAGTGAAAATTATTCCGCCCCCGGACAACAACCCCCAAATTTTGTCACAGCGTTATCATTCACTTATTTCCGCTTAGTATGATAAATAGATATCAACTGCAATACACTAAATAATTTTTCCTAAAGTTAACAAGCTAAAAATATAAAAGAAGCTAAACAGCAGTCTCAATCTTCACTATCGCCATACAAATCTAAGTAGTTAATAAATAATGAACGCACACTCCATAGCAGAAAAAAAAATCATTATCTTCAATGCTTCCAAACGAGAAAAAAAAACCAAATATACTTCTTCTATAATAAATCAAGTTAATAACGACAAAGACAAAACGCACCAACGCACCGCCATACCTAACAGCACACAGATAGATAAGCAAAACGACAAGCAAACAAACAAATGCATTTGTGGAATCAACATTACATTTGCAAATTGTTTGCTAATGAGCCACTTTTTCCAGCACAAGCATACACCCCCGTTCAACGCCGCTTCTCTTCTTACAAACTGCCATAGAGCAACTCGAAACCAAAAAGAAAAACGAAAAGAACACGCTCTCACGCACACACACACATACACATGATAGCAACGGAAATTGAAAATGTTTAATACGAAGAAAACGGGAAAAAAAGAAAAGAAAACATCAGAAAAGATAGTAAGTGCTTCTTCCGTTGTAGTGGTGTAAAGAAATAAAGCAGAGCAGAGCGAAAAGCGAATAGCGCCAGCAGCTGTCTCAATACTTGAAAGGCGGTAGCTGGAAGAGAGAGAGAAGCGTGCTGTGAAAACGTGTTTAGTAAAAAGGAAAGAAGATTCTTAGCAACCAGAAGCAACTATAGAGCAATTGATGAAAAATGCAAACCACAAAAACAACAACAACAACAACAACAAAGACAATGTTGCTTAGCAGCAAATGCTATCTAACTGCTGTGCAAAAGCATGCCAGGACGTCGCAGGAGAAGACTGCCATGTGAAAAATTAAAATGTACCAAAAATAAAAAACAACAAATACAAAAAACGAAATAAATGACGAAAAAAAGTGGATAAAAAAAATCTAGACTTAAGAAAAATGCGCTCATCGATTGCACTCAAATAAATTGGCGTAAATTTGTAAAAAGGTGCTGACGACACTGATGATGATCATCAGCAGCAGCAGCATTGCCGCAGCGCCGCCCCGCATATTACAAGCCATGCACCACAAACAACAACTCACCACCGCCAACAACTCACCGTCTACATGCGCCAAGCAACACGTCAGCAAACTCGGCAGAATTGCCAACTGCTTGATTTTAGTTAGAGCATATTCTTTGTATTTGTGTTAGCATAAGCGTTTGCTTTGCTATCCGCTTGCATTTTATTTTTCTTTACTTTTGTGTGCTATCTTCAAATTTATGTATGTATGTTGCTATGTTGCTTTGCTTTTTTGTTGCTTTACACTTTTAATCTTTAATGCTCGCAAAGCAATAAATAAATGACAAATTTTACGTTCGCGTTGCTGCTGCTGCTGCTGTAGGCATTGTTGTTGTTATTATTTTCTATATTGTTTGTCGCTGTTATTTTTACTATTACTCTTATCGTAGGTGGCTTGCTTCTAATGGTGCTGAAGAAACTATGTCGATATTAGTTGCCGCGCTTATTCTTAGTCATTTATTTATTCTCAATCTTTCTTTTATTTTTTTTTTCTTCGGCATAAAACAGTTTTCAAACCGTGAAAGTATGCATAGTTGTTGTTGTTTTTCATTTTTGTCTAACATCACTATTACATTTATTATCTACTTTTACTGTTAAGCAAAGTATACGGAAACAGTAAAATAAACCAAATTATAATATTTAAATAGTCGTTTTGTGACTGAAATTCACACAGATTATTCTAATAAAGGCGTTGCTTTTCGTTTGTTTTCAATAACTGCATACTTTTTACTGCTTAGAAATGTTAAATATATCAATATTTTTATTTTGTTTACTATAAATGTCTGCAATTGTTAGCGTAAATCCCATTTCTGCTATAGCAACATTTCTCCTAATGCATTTCAACATTAATGTTGCTAGCAACATGTTGCGCGTAAGCAAATTGCGTGGTGAATGTACCAGCCAAGTTTTTTCGACAATTCTATTGCCATTTGTGTTTTTTCTACGCTATAAACGCATCAATTTATTATAAGCCCATAATTTTTTCAAATTTTTTTGAACCTTTACTCAATTTATTCACACAGTCTGCAAAAATTTTTAGCCATTAACTGGTCATCTTTTTGTCGCATTGATTTTATTGCTTTTATAGCAATTCTATTTCTTCTGCCACACCAAAATAAAGCGTTAGTAATGTCTTGTCAGCTGTTTCAAATGGCTAGCACGTATTTTCTTCCACTTTTTAAACATTTTTTTTTAATTTAATGGCATCGTATTTTATTTCTTTGTGTAATATTTGTTTTGGTTTTATACACGAAAGCACTTAATGAATCGCAAAATTGTTTTGGATTAAACAATTTCAATCAGGAAATAATAGCAACTGCTGAAGAAAGAAAATTTTGATAGCTTCTTTGTTATTAACAGGAAGTATTCAAGAATATTGGCCAAATTTAAATACCTATTCAGCAACTTTCGAAATCTTAAATTTTATACCTACACCTTTTTAATCTTTATGCCACCACGAAGCATAATTTAGGCGTTGCATTGAAAATTTAAAAATACGTACAGCCTGCAGCTGTTTTCTTGCAAAAACAAAGAAGAAAAAAAAGAAGAAAAAAATCGCCTAAAATGCACGTTAAAAGCATTTTCTGCTCGGTTTATTTGTAATTCATTGATATTGGTGCTTTTTTTTGCACGACTTGGCTCTGTTTTATTTTTGCTCATTTTTTCTTTGCTTTTTTATTATTAGTTGTTGTTTGATCAGTTGCCATAGTTTTCCATTAGTTTATGTTGCTTTTACTTTCGTGCAAACATACAGCGGAACTGAACGCCTATGCATATACCTACCAATAAATACAAACATATGTACATTAGGGTGCTTTTAATTTGTATGAAAAATTTAAAAGTTCATAAAAAGACTGTATCGCCCCCTCAATCTGTAGTAACATGGTCGAAGATATCACACATAAATTTTGGTCCCGATTGGTGGCGGTTAAGGCGTGGCGCATTGAGGTCAAAGTTCAGAAAACTCTATGAAGGGTCAAAAAATCAAAATATTTTTTTTAATTTTCTAATACCCAAAATTAATACTTCTGTACCCAAGGATAACAAATTTAAATTTTGGTCCCGATTGATGACGGTTTACTGGTGTTTCAAGGGGGTCAAAGTTCAGATTACCATATGCGACACTAAAAATGTAAGTCTTCTATGGCAATCTGAACATTGACCCCCTTAAAACACCACTAAACCGTCATCAATCGGAACCAAAATTTATATTTGTTATCCTTGGGTATAGAAGTATTAATTTTGGGTATTAGATAATTAAAAAAAATATTTTGATTTTTTGACCCTTCATAGAGTTTTCTGAACTTTGACCTCAATGCGCCACGCCTTAACCGCCACCAATCGGGACCAAAATTTATGTGTGATATCTTCGAACATGTTACTACAGATTGAGGGGGCGATACAGTAAAATATCGTTAATTTGAATTTTAAACGCACTCTAATGTACATGCCTACCCAGCCAGCAAAATCATCGTAAACGAGCTCGTAAACTGATGTTTTCTCGAAGAAAACTCTAATAAAATATCGTTTATGAAATCCGTTTACGATTCGCCTACGAATACTGTTTCGCTTTAAAATGTTCAGTGCCTACGAGTGTCGTAAATGTATCGAAAAAGCACTCGTTGTAATTATTATAAGAGAAAAAATAAAAATCAGAAAATAATTATTATTGAAAGAAACATATTTTAAAAGTTTTTTTATAATAGTTATTTCTGAGATATTTTTTTTAAGTCGTTTTGTAATTATTATAAATGAGAAATTTTGTTTTATATCTTCAAAGACTTTTATATTGAGACAAATTTGAAAAAAGTCTTTGAGTAATTATTATCCGTAACAAATTGTTTTTTAAGTCTTCAAAAATTTTTTCATTGAGACGAATTTAAAAAATATCTTTAAGTAATTATTTTGAGTAACAAATTTATTTTTTATATCTTCGATAAAAATCTTTCATACAATTTCAAATTGGAAATTTGCTTGAATTTTGAAGTACTTATATGAAAGTTATTTTTATTTTATACTTATATGAAAGTTCTTGAAAATTTTCTGATACTTTTTTTGAACTTTGTCTCAATGAAAAAGTCTTTGAAGATATAAAAAACAATTTGTTACTGATAATAATTACGCAAAGACTTTTTTCAAATTTGTCTCAATATAAAAGTCTTTTAAGACTTAAAAAATATATATTTGTAATAACTATTATGGAAATATTTTTAAAATAAAAGTTTCTGAATAATAATTATAGAAGATTTTTATCATTTTCATCAGGAAAAAAATATTATCAAAAGACTTTTATGATTCTGAAAAAATTTGTAAGACTTTTTTATAATTTCAAAATGAAATAATAATTAATCTACATCTCTGCTCGTATATATGTAAATCTTTTTACGTCCGTTTTTTTATCGTAAATGTAGAAATTTTATAAACATACATACTTACTTTTAAAATATTGAGTTTGAAATTTTTCTTTTGTTATTGTTTTCTGATTCGAGAATAGCTCGTAAATCGCAATGTTCGTAAAATGTACGGTACTTTGCTGGCTGGGTACAAATAGAAATACATATTGAAGATTTTTCAAAAAACCCAAAAGAGCAAAAATAGCAATTTTCATTTTCATTTTTCTTCTGCTTTCCTTTTTTATTTTTATTTTTATTTTTGTTTTGCTTTTTTTTTCTACATTTTGATTGTGCTATGGCGTGAGCTCAAATGTATGCAACGACTTTTAAAACAACTAAAACATGTGAACGGCCAAGCGATAAACCGAAAGCATGAATAAATGAAGCATCCCAATGAGCGAGGTGAGTTGAGTAGACGTGTGGTGTGGTGAGCAACGTGTTTGAATGCTTATGCATGCTTGTGCGTGTTTCTATTTGCACAAGGAGCGACGAGAAAGTTAATAAGCGAATTTAAAAGTGAAAATGTGTTGCAAGTACCAGGAGGTTATACGTATGTAGTGAACTTAGAAAGTGCGAGAAAAAAGAGCGAAAGCAAGGGGCATACGCTACATACATACATACATACATACATATATGTACACACTATATATATACATAAAGTAGGCGCCCTAATAATGGTGTGTTATGTGCGTTTTATGCTGGCTAAAAAAGGCTACAACAGTTGAGTAACTAGTACGTTGTACGTTTTACGTTGTTACAAGTTGAAATGCAAATTTCCGCTGCTGCAACATAAGCAACATGCTGAAAAATGCAATGAAGATGAAAAGTTAAAGCCATGTATGTATGTATGTATATCAATCAGTCAGCTTAGCAGTTGTGTGAATGTGCAACGAAGTAAAAAAGGAATAAAAAAGTTAAAAACAACAGAAATAACAAACTAGCGCAACATAAGCCACTATGGCCAAAGGCGAAATAACAAATTTGCGCCAACAAAAGTGTTTTTAGATTTTTTAAAGTTGATGTAGTGTAGTTGCTTTTTTTATAACCCTTTTCGAATTCAATATAGGGCCGTATTAATAAAAACCAAGCAAATGCCTTTACTCAAGATTTAAAAAACTTGACATTAATTTGTACGAGTATGAACCAAATTTCAAAATTTGAGTAAAAGGTGCAAAATTTTAAGCAAAAGCAAATGCTTGGCTTTTATTAATATGATCCATAGTTTCTTTTTAACAACAACAAGCAAAAAAAAAAACAATGAAGCAATTGCAAATGCGAACTCAAATTATAACGTGTAGGGAACAAGAAGGACTCATTCAAGTCAATCGGAGTCAAACAAAGCTTCAGACAAGGTGATGTTTCAGTTTTCAAGCACCGGATCCAAGAGGGCATGCGGACTAGAAGCGGGTATCTGCGCAACTCATCCGGGCACATCCACATCAATTGGGCTGGCGAGTGTGTGCTTCAATACGAAATTTTCGCCATATAGGAGACCTGCAAGGCTCTACTTGCAACAAAAAGTGTCGGTGCCGGAAACAGGTTAGAAATATTCTCGGATAGTCAGGCGGCTCTGAGAGATCTGGGATTTCCAACGGTGCAATCAAGCCGAGTCAGACAGGGCAGGGAGTGTTTCATGAGCTTGGTAAGTCGACATAGCGTTTTCCTGATATTCAGCGAAACGAAGTGGCTGCTGTGCTGGCAAGGCAGTGTTAGGCTTTTGATATCGCAGTGGCGGAGGATGTTCTTGAGCGCCTGGGTTTCATCAAAAGGCCGAATCTCCCGGAACTAGCTCTATGATGCTAGAACCTTAAATATGTGGCCTTCTTGCAAGCAGATGCGATGCTCAGCCATTCTAAAGATAGACAGTTGGGTTATTTCCCGCTTAACTGCGGTATTCACCGTGCTTCAGATCATTGGTACACACGCTAGGTGATTGGGACTGGACCATAACACCTTCCGTCGCAGCTGTAAACTTCCGGAAACAGAGGAGACGATGGAGCAAATGCTATGCGGGTGAGCTTCGCAATGCCAAGGCAAAATGAAGTTTCTTGGCGGTAAACCTCTGCTCGAGAGCAGCCTCTGGGAATTCAAGGACGTCAGACATGAGCGGCTGCTTAAGTATTTAAAATCAATAGAATTATTATACGGCACGGAAAAAATGTTCAAGAGAAATTTTTTAAGAATACTAATCTTAAACCTTTGGGTATATCCATAAATATATTAAATTTTAAAAAGTTTGCGTGAAAATGCGCTCGTCTCTGTACATTTGTATGTACATATCTAAAGTCATTTCAGTGTGTCTGTTTTTTCTTTCCTCTTTTTCCCCTGCAGGCAAAATTAAACTAGTATGAAAATAAACTAGTTGATCAACTGGTACGTAAAGGAAAAAAATCAACTAGTTGGGTTTCTACTTGGTGATCAACTGGTATGAAACGGACAAAGTTATACTAGTTGGTTTTCTACTACTTGATCAACTGGTATGAAATGGACAAAATTATACTAGTTAGCTATCTCCTAGTAGATCAACCGCTTTTAAAAAGACAAAATCATACTAGTTGGTATTCTGCTAGTAATATACCAATTTATTTATTAACTGAATATAGCAATTTGTGCAATTCTATCACAAACTAAGCTTTATTGGCGATTTTGAAGTAAATTTACGCTATTTTTTAACAAAAGGGTCAGAATAGTTATTACCAATTTGCCAAAAAGAAACAACCATTTCTCAGAAAATAAATATTTTTAAGGCTTTTCATTTATTTTTGTGCTAGGGTACACAAGAACAATTACATACATACATATATATTTGCAGAAGGTGGCAAGAAGAGTTTAAGAGAGTTTAGTTAATTGATTTGGTTTCATCCAAATAGGAGATTCTATCAGCCAACTGCCGCAGTAGCACGAAGCCATTATTCTACCATCTTTGCGTGTACTGTATATAATATGTAGTAAATGTAACTTTAAAAAGTACTGAGCTAATTAAAGTGAGCTTTATTAAATGAACTAAAATGCTATTTTTTCACCTAGATGAACTGGCATTTTTCTAGTATTATTCTGACTGGTATTCTTCTAGTATACCCTTAACTGGTATTTTTCTAGTATGAAGCTGATGTGTTGTCTACTGGTATGAAACAGAGTGGTATTTTTCTAGTATGAAGCTTATGCAAGGGAAGACAATTGCCATCTTGTAGGCCATTGCCACGTTAAAACTACCAGTTGCTTACAAGTAAAATGGATAGTTGGGCAACTAGATGCCGACATTTTCAAACTGGTAGAATTGTACTATGCAACTAGTTGTTTTGCCTGCAGGGTCTTTATGGGCATTAGCGTAATATAACAAACACACACCGTGGCATAAAATTACAACAAAACTACAACCATCACCATTATTACTCTTAGTCATGCTCGAGCTGCAAACGAAAAGCTTCCGTGCGAATTGAAACATCTTTCGAATATTAAGTGTAAAATAGCACTTTAACAAGTAAATGAGAGCAGATGCACCAATGAGGGTCTGTGTATGTATGTATATAAGAGTGTATGCGAGTGTGCAGAATACTCATTTGCCAGCTGCAGAGAATCTGTCAGTGCAATGAAGTGATGAAAATAGAGTTCATGGGTGTAGATATAGCAATAACAAAAAAAAAGCAACAACAATAACAATAACAATGGCAACACTACTGACTTTATTACTTATTTGACTGAAAACAATAAGCTCGAGTGTGTGTGTAAAAAAGTAAGTGAGGTGTGTATGCATGTGTGCATAAGTATTTGGTATGTGAAGGAAACATTTCACCAAAAATGGTGCTGCGGTTAACTACCGTTAAACACACAAACAGACACAAACACACAAACAGACACAAGCAGACACAAACACACATATACACACGAAGTTGTAAAGTTTTTGAATACCGATATGCGCGTTTTTCTCTTCTTTGGCTCATAAATGTTTATTGGTTAATGTAATGGAAGAGTGGAATGCGTACAAATGGCAGCAAATAAAGCAACAAAAACAACAAAAAACAAGAAAAAAACGAAAACCAGCAAAAAAATGCACAAACCAAAAGCAAATAATGACGCCACAAGCATTTATTGCACTAAGTGGCGTCAAAAAGGTAACACTTAATGAAGTCGCTCAAATAAGGTTAAATGTGCACGTATGTGTGTGTGTGTGTGTGTGTGCTTAATGTGTTTGTTTGCTTTGCTTGAGGAGAAAATTCTACGAAAATGGATTTTTGTGGATTATTATGGTGTTGCATTGCGTTGTTTGCCTGTGACTTTGTAATGGAAGCAGCAGTAAATGTAGCATAATTATCTGCATTCTTTAGCACCGCACACTTGCCTGCTTTTCATACGCCATATTTGCGCTCGTTTGTATTTTTATTGGCTATATATATATGTATGTATGTAAGTATATGGGGGCGGTGCATACAAACAAACATGTGTGTAACATCTGGTTAGCTTTTCATAGCGTTACGTTGCAGCAAAATATACTTGAAAGCAGAGTGGTAGATAGAGTGTGGAGAGCGCAAGCAAATAGAATTTTTGAATTTTTTATTCTTCAGCTTTTTCTACTTTCTACTACTTCTTGTTTATTGGCCGTTGGCACTAAGTAGACTTTCAACAACAATTTGATGGTCATTTGCATAAGTATTTTACAGTACATAGTTTGTAAGCGTAAAGCTGATTCCACATAGAACTTTGTGTTGCGCTACCTGACACTTTCTGCGTGACAGCTGAGATTAAAATACATGTATCTATATAAGGTTTCTCACATAACAAAAAGTAACGCAACGCCGAAGTTACGTAAAGCACAAAGTTGCCCAAATCTCAACTTTTGGGGGCGTTGAAATTTTTTTCAGTTTCACTTTAATTCAAATGTAAGGCTGTGTGCCAAACGGTAACATTTTTCTCTATGGGAAAATGAGGTAGAAAATTTTACCATGTTGAGAAAAAAAACACAATTTTGCTGTGCCAAACGGAATAGAAAATTTTGACAGTTACCAAGATAAACTTTTGGGCGAAAACGGACAACGATACAATTTTAAAACGTAAAATGAATATAATTGTTGATGGCAATATTGATGGATACAGAAGAAATGTATTCATGTAATGATCTGATGTTATTTTGTTTTTAAATATTTGTGTTACTTGTGTATGTATTTAATTACAAAATGTCAAAATTTTACCTAGCCCATTGAGCTAGGTAAAATTATGACACTAGAATTCACCACGAATACTGCCAAAATTTTACTCCCTTATGTCAAAATTTAATTTTTTCTACCGATTGGCACACAGCCTAAATAAACAAATTTAAATTTCACACAATTGAAAAATAATTTAATAGATTTTTATTTTCTTATTTACTTTTTTGTAAATAAAACGGAGGATGAAAGATTTTTCAGAAAACAAATATTTTTTGAGTGATGTTGCAGCGTTCATTGTGGCATAGTTTTTCAGTTTTGCGTTGTTTGACATAGAAAGCGGCGTAACGCAAAGCGGAAAAAGTTTTATGTGGAATCAGCTTAACGTGCATTGGTGCTTTGGTTACTCATACGCCATGGCGTACAATTTCATTGTAGCATATCATGTGATTAGCATAAATCTGTGAATTGAATGCAAAGGCTTTCATAAATTTTGGGTCTTTTTCTACTATGTTGATGCCATCGAATATTCGATATGCTGCAGCGATAACTAGTCTGAAAATCTGTGGTATAAGAGGTATTCATTGGCTGAGTAGTGTTGCTGTTGGTGTTCACTGGTGGCAATATTGCATGCGGGAATGTATGAAAAAAGCTTGAAAATGGAATGAGGAGTAGAAAAGAAGAGGAGCAGAAGAAGCACAAGCAGATAGAGAATAAGAAGAAGAAGAGGAGGAAAAGGAAAAAAAGAAGAAAGAGACAAAAAGGCAATGAAGAACATACAAAAAGATAAAGAAAAAGAAGAAGAAAAGATGAATAAGATGAAACAAGAAGAAGATGAAGAAGAAGACAAGAAAAAACAAGAAGAAGAAGAAAAACCAAGAAGACAGAGAAGAAGAAGAAAACGGAATATAAATAAAAACATTAATAAGAAGAGGAAGAAGAAGGAGAGAAAGAGAAAAAGAAGAAAAAGAAGAAGGCAAAGAAGATTATAAAGACAGAAGAAGACAGAAAATAAGATCAAAAAGAAGATAGAAGAAGAATAGGAAGAAGAAGAAGAATAAGAATATGAAGATGATGCCGATGATGATGATGATGAAGAATAAGAATATGAAGATGATGCCGATGATGAAACCCCAAGTCCTTTTGGAGTTATGTTAACTCTAAAAGGTCTTGTTCTAACATTCCCTCTGAAGTTTTCTATAATGGGGTACGCGCTTCTGGCTCCTTTGAAGCAGCTAACTTATTTGCTAATTTCTTTTGCGCGAATTTCGCACCAGATACTGGCACCTCCGGCAATTTTTTTAATATACAGGATTCCTCTATTAATTTTGGGGCGCTTGCTTTAAATCTTGATGATGTGCTTGATGGTATTATGCACATCAAACCATCTTTAAATACAGATGTTGATGGCTTATCATCTCATCTTCTAAAGAATTGCCATGCTTTTGCAAAGCCGATCCTCTTAATTTTCAACAAGTCACTTGAGTGTGGTGACTTTATCGATGCCTGGAAGGTTACCGCTATTAGTCCTGTTTACAAAAGTGGAAACAGAAGTAATGTATGCAATTACAGGCCTATTACTAAGCTGTCAACTATCTCTAAGTTATTTGAATACATTGTAAAACAAAAGTTATATTTCGCGGTTAAACATTTAATATCTGACAACCAGCACGGTTTTATGGCTGGTAGATCCACCGTCACGAATTTAGCGATTTTTTCAGAGTTTTGCATATCAGCTTTTAATGATTATCTTCAAGTTGACACTGTATACACTGACTTTTCTAAAGCGTTTGATAAGGTTAGTCACTCAGTGCTGTTACATAAATTGGCATGTATGGGTTTTCACTCAACATTTTTGTCGTGGATTAAATCGTACCTTCATCATCGTGAATGTGTTGTCGTTGTTGACAATATCCGTTCATACCCTTTCATAGCATCATCTGCTGTCCCACAGGGTAGCATTTTAGGACCGTTATTATTCGTAATTTTTATTAATGATATTTCCACTTGCTTTAAAAGCTGTAATTTTCTTCTTTATGCTGATGACCTTAAGCTATACACAACAATCTCTAGTGCTGTCGATTCTTTCAAAATCCAGTCAGATTTAAACAAACTCTCAGATTGGTGCTCTACCAATGGCTTACAGCTAAACATTAGTAAATGTTTTCATACCTCTTTCTCCAAATCGCGCTCTATTATTCCTACATGTTATTACATTAGTGAATCCAGACTCAAGTCTTGCACTGAAATTACTGATTTAGGCGTGGTTTTTGACTCTAAATTTACTTTTAGTAGCCATATAAACTATATAATTGCAAAGGCCTACTCAATGTTGGCTTTTATTCGCCGTTTCAGTCAAGAATTCACTGATCCCTACACTCTTAAATTATTTTTCACTTCTCTAGTTCGTTCTAAATTAGAATACGCATTCTTCATTTGGCGACCGTATCATGCCACCCATACTAATCGAATTGAGCGGGTTCAAAAATCGTTTCTTCGATTTGCTTTGAGGAATCTCAATTTTTCTGTTCCTCTTCCCTCATACCAAGCTAGGTCTATGCTTATTAATTTAAAATCTCTTCAGTGCAGAAGAACATCCTTGTCACTCATTTTCATCTTCGATATTATAAATGGTGTGGTGGACGCGCCGTTCCTGTTGGAACGTATTTGTTTCCATACTCCCCACCGAACTCTCCGAAATAGTAATATTTTTTATACAGAGAAAGTGCGAACATTATATGCTTCAAATGCACCTATTTTCCGAGCACTCAACGAATTCAATAGCCTTGCTAATTCCTTTTCTGTCGATTTCTCAACTTCTAGAGCTAAATTTAAGCTGTTAATTAAAGATATAACTATGTGAACTTTCAATTTAATATTATTTTATATTATCTTCTAAGTAGTCTGTAAGTACTTGTGTACACTTAGATTACCTTGCATCAAATAAATAAAATAAATAAAATAAATAAAAAAAAATGATGATGATGATGATGATGATGATGATGATGATGATGATGATGATGATGATGATGATGATGATGATGATGATGATGATGATGATGATGATGATGATGATGATGATGATGATGATGATGATGATGATGATGATGATGATGATGATGATGATGATGATGATGATGATGATGATGATGATGATGATGATGATGATGATGATGATGATGATGATGATGATGATGATGATGATGATGATGATGATGATGATGATGATGATGATGATGATGATGATGATGATGATGATGATGATGATGATGATGATGATGATGATGATGATGATGATGATGATGATGATGATGATGATGATGATGATGATGATGATGATGATGATGATGATGATGATGATGATGATGATGATGATGATGATGATGATGATGATGATGATGATGATGATGATGATGATGATGATGATGATGATGATGATGATGATGATGATGATGATGATGATGATGATGATGATGATGATGATGATGATGATGATGATGATGATGATGATGATGATGATGATGATGATGATGATGATGATGATGATGATGATGATGATGATGATGATGATGATGATGATGATGATGATGATGATGATGATGATGATGATGATGATGATGATGATGATGATGATGATGATGATGATGATGATGATGATGATGATGATGATGATGATGATGATGATGATGATGATGATGATGATGATGATGATGATGATGATGATGATGATGATGATGATGATGATGATGATGATGATGATGATGATGATGATGATGATGATGATGATGATGATGATGATGATGATGATGATGATGATGATGATGATGATGATGATGATGATGATGATGATGATGATGATGATGATGATGATGATGATGATGATGATGATGATGATGATGATGATGATGATGATGATGATGATGATGATGATGATGATGATGATGATGATGATGATGATGATGATGATGATGATGATGATGATGATGATGATGATGATGATGATGATGATGATGATGATGATGATGATGATGATGATGATGATGATGATGATGATGATGATGATGATGATGATGATGATGATGATGATGATGATGATGATGATGATGATGATGATGATGATGATGATGATGATGATGATGATGATGATGATGATGATGATGATGATGATGATGATGATGATGATGATGATGATGATGATGATGATGATGATGATGATGATGATGATGATGATGATGATGATGATGATGATGATGATGATGATGATGATGATGATGATGATGATGATGATGATGATGATGATGATGATGATGATGATGATGATGATGATGATGATGATGATGATGATGATGATGATGATGATGATGATGATGATGATGATGATGATGATGATGATGATGATGATGATGATGATGATGATGATGATGATGATGATGATGATGATGATGATGATGATGATGATGATGATGATGATGATGATGATGATGATGATGATGATGATGATGATGATGATGATGATGATGATGATGATGATGATGATGATGATGATGATGATGATGATGATGATGATGATGATGATGATGATGATGATGATGATGATGATGATGATGATGATGATGATGATGATGATGATGATGATGATGATGATGATGATGATGATGATGATGATGATGATGATGATGATGATGATGATGATGATGATGATGATGATGATGATGATGATGATGATGATGATGATGATGATGATGATGATGATGATGATGATGATGATGATGATGATGATGATGATGATGATGATGATGATGATGATGATGATGATGATGATGATGATGATGATGATGATGATGATGATGATGATGATGATGATGATGATGATGATGATGATGATGATGATGATGATGATGATGATGATGATGATGATGATGATGATGATGATGATGATGATGATGATGATGATGATGATGATGATGATGATGATGATGATGATGATGATGATGATGATGATGATGATGATGATGATGATGATGATGATGATGATGATGATGATGATGATGATGATGATGATGATGATGATGATGATGATGATGATGATGATGATGATGATGATGATGATGATGATGATGATGATGATGATGATGATGATGATGATGATGATGATGATGATGATGATGATGATGATGATGATGATGATGATGATGATGATGATGATGATGATGATGATGATGATGATGATGATGATGATGATGATGATGATGATGATGATGATGATGATGATGATGATGATGATGATGATGATGATGATGATGATGATGATGATGATGATGATGATGATGATGATGATGATGATGATGATGATGATGATGATGATGATGATGATGATGATGATGATGATGATGATGATGATGATGATGATGATGATGATGATGATGATGATGATGATGATGATGATGATGATGATGATGATGATGATGATGATGATGATGATGATGATGATGATGATGATGATGATGATGATGATGATGATGATGATGATGATGATGATGATGATGATGATGATGATGATGATGATGATGATGATGATGATGATGATGATGATGATGATGATGATGATGATGATGATGATGATGATGATGATGATGATGATGATGATGATGATGATGATGATGATGATGATGATGATGATGATGATGATGATGATGATGATGATGATGATGATGATGATGATGATGATGATGATGATGATGATGATGATGATGATGGTGAAGAAGAAAAATTCAAAAAGGTCAAAAAAAATAAAGAGGAAGAAAAAACGAAAAAACGACTAGAAATAAAAATATTAGGTAGAAGACGAAGAATATACATGAGAAGAAGGGAAACAAGAAAAATCCTAGGAAGAAAAAGAAGAAAAAAAGTAGAAGAAAGATAAATAAAAGGAAAGAAAGCGAAAAACAACCAAATACATAAGAAGAAGAAAAAGAAGCCCCGATCGACACGAGTAGGTCAATTTATTTAACTAAAGCTACACGCAATTGATTGGCTGCTGTGCTACCTGGCTGAGTATTCCAGATCCAATTAGCGCACTGGGCGCCATTTTGATGCACTTACTTCTGTACTAATAGAAACTGTTGTTACGGTGCAAATCATTTCGTTCTTTCTATAAAACCTACTGAGGTCGGATAGGGGCTCTTGTCTGTATCATACATGTAGGTTTTGGAATTTAGAACTTATAAGCATTTTGTAGCTGATGTGAGACAGTGCCAGACATTCGCACAGTAGTGCGAAGAAACAACCAAATTCAAAAAAAAAAAAAAACTAAAATTTATGACCACGCGTCAAATTGGGAGAGAAGCTCGGCCTTAAAACTCATTAGAAATATAACCGCTCAAGCAAATTTTTGTTATAAACTCATATCTGACCCCAATTTCGAAAAGTGCATGATACCTTTGCATTTTATCTTGCTAACAAACAAATTGCCCTTCAATCACTTTCCTCAAGCGTAGCTCTTCGCTTTTGCTTTTACTGGATTTTAATTCAATAACCATTAAAAGTAGAGATACTTGTCTCTCCCACGCCTCTCAATCATATACATAACCCAACTTATATCTATATCTCACTCTTTCTTTCATCAATCACATCTAGAATCTTATCCTCTACAGTCTAGATATTTTCGCAAAAGATGAGTTTTTGCTTTTTCTTCCACTTATTTTGCATATTTGCGTAAAATATTTTATTGGAATTTTCCATTATTTCGCTATAAATTATGCACAACCAACAGCAACAACGACCAACACAACTGCGCCGAGACTTTGATGCTTTTGCATTTGCTGAGTGGAATTTGTGTGCGTCGCGGGAAACCACCCCTTCTTCTAAGTAATACTTAATGTGCAAAGAGATTAAAATGCATTTCGTTGTGCAGCATTCGAATTGTATTGGAAATGTAATGAAATAAATAAACTCACGCACATACTTACATTCGTATTTACTTGCACTTGTTAAGCAGAAATAGAATCGTAAAGTTTTTGGTTTCACTATTTGATTTTCATTTCAGCTTTCATTGCTGTTGTTCCTCATTTAAGCATTTCAGTTTACTGCGTAAAAGTTTTTTATGATTTGCGCAAAAAGGATAGATATTGATTTCATTTTAATCAAAATTTTATGACAGCGATTGAGCTGAGGATTCGCTCATTTATATGTAACTATGTCTTGAGAAGGCGTTGCACAGTGGGCTGAAATTGGTCGGTAGTGGACATAGAGACATGAAATAAAAGCTAGTTAATAATTAAAAACTAATTATGGAGTTCGATTCTAAACCTTATTACATGAGGTTTTTGTATCTGAATAACTTTTCATAAAGTCTTTAATTTAAAAGTTATAGCAAATTTAAAAAAAGTGTATGGAAAAATTCAGAATTTTGGCCTTAACTCAATTTCCTCACATTTCCTCAAAATTAATTTCATATATTTATATATAAGTCTAATTTACTATATATTTTACTAGTCCTCGTGGTTCGGAAAAGCTCGGAAAAGTTTACAATTTCAGTCATAGTTCCATTAATGACTAGGTCTTATGGCAATATTATTATTTTCGATGAAGAGAGAAATGCGACAACCCCAAGCAGTACCTCGTTCGGTAGATGATTAAAATACTCTTCTAACGACATACAACTTGTAGTGATTGAACCAACCCTGGTTGAGTGACAGCTGGTCAAAGTTAAAATTAAATTTTTTTATCTTTTTCGATTTTTTGTTTGCCGTTAACTCAGTTTCCTCACGTTTCCCCATAATTAATTTTAGTTATTTATACATAAGGTCTAACGTACTATCTATTTTATTAATTTTCGTGGTTCGTAAAATTTCGGTTTTTTTGCAATTTCAATAAGAATTCCATTACTAACTGGGTCATATGGCAGCATTGCGCATCAGTTTTCATTGCTGGGTATAATGTGGAAACCAAAAATATTTTAGGACTTCAGTGTGAAGTCATTTTGCCGTGTCAACCGTTTCGCCATATGCATATAAGCCTAAAATTAGAGTGAAATGTCGCTGCTATTCTTTAAAATATTCTGGTATGCCTTATTATACCCCACTTTGCTTCACTTAAACTTCAAGGGCTCATCCAAATATTGTTAGATTTTTAATCTGAATGTATTTTTGAAACCTGCATTAAATTACACAGCCTCATGTGTAATTGAATTTCAAAAAATTTTCAGCTATCAGGAAGAATATAGGACATGAAGTTGAAGATTCGTGAGAATGAAAGCAAAACGTTCACTTTAGGCCGCGATATTACCTTCCCTGAGTAGTGTACCAAAAAAACTGAATACGCCATTCGTTTAAGCGCTTAATTTTACGTACGACTAGATAACAATTTTTTATCTTGTGCAAAATCTCAACTTATTTCATACATAAAACTAAACATACCTTGAAATTCTTGAAAATTGCGCGGTTTTTGGTGTAGCTCCATCTAGTTTTTAGAAAAGATATTTTTTTTTTTTTTTTTTAATTTTATTTACTATGAAACAACCTATTTTCATACTCTGGGCCGGAGGGAGGATCTGAGAAGCTTTAAACAATCGCATACAAATAAACGCATCTAATGTTAATCTATTACTTAAAGCCTGATAACTTCTTAAAACAAGGTTTTACGAAAAAAAAGTTATATAACTAAAAATTATGGCAAAATATCACAGAATACACAGTAAAAAATGATAGTTTATTTCTAATATCATTTGGTACTTAATTTAATCATTCTTGGAATTAAAAATGAATTTTAATACCAAAAATTCTTATTTTAAAACTATGAGAAGTTTTACAATTTTATTTAATCCAAAATAGTTTAAAATAAAGTCTTGAAAAGTATTAAAATTCTCTCTTTCTCACTTTTGGTTTGAAATAAAAACCAAAAAATATTAGAAAAAATATGTAAATACAAAATGTTTTTTAAAGTGAAATATGTAGGTACGATGGAGAAATTAAATTTAGTAAAACAAATTACCCGCAAAGCGAATTTTACAAGCCTGATGGAACAATTGTATCAAGTAAGTAATACAGGAGATTAAGTGTATATTTTGAGGGTAAATTTTGTTTTATTTATTTTTTTTTAGTCTTGAGGCAGCTGATGGTCTATCTTGATACCACAATATCCCTGCAAGACCGCGACGGTGCCGAAATTTCTCTGGCAGAGGCCAGTAGCGGTTGCAGTTTTTATACTGACGGTGGTACAGTTCGACAAGGGAGCAGCCCATCCTATTATCGAAGAATACAAACAACAAAGACTATGTTATAATTCCTATCTTTGTAATATTACATACATACATATATTATATTAAATAAAATGATAATTTCTACATATTTTTGGTTTTGATTTAATACCAAAAAAGTATAGTATTTATTCCAATTTTCGGATAGATCTTATACCATTTCAACTATTTTTAATACCAGAAATATTCTAAAAATAATTGAAATTTGGTTTTGATTTAATTCCAAAAAAATATTGATTTCACACCAAGAATAATTTCTGTCTCTCATATTCTCTTCTTTTTTAAACCAGAATGGTTTTAATTTTATAATTTTTGGCATTGTTATATATAAATACCAAAATGGTATTAAAATTAAACTAAAATTTTTACTGTGTATGAAAATATACAATTGAAGTCCTATGTCTCTACTTGTCAATTTCAGCCCACTGTGCGTTGGTCTCCATTTTTGAGAGTTTTTTTTTTGTTGTTGCTGCCATTTTGTTAGCAAAAGTACTTCGCAGTAGTTCTACGTAGCGCAACTGCTTTCGGTTTTTAATCTAATGAAGTGAAACAACATTTGGACAGTACGCAAATTTAAGCACACAGAAAGTTTTCAAATTTGTAAATAAATCAAAATGTAAACTAAAACTTGTCTATCAAGCAAATGTCAAGCGAAAATGTGTCAGTTGCCACATTTGAGACGTGCCTTTACTACTCACTGTAACATTAGTCAAGAAAAAAACATTTATCTTGCAAACTCTAGTGATTTTTCTTCTTCTTCTTCTTCTTCTTATTCTTATTATTTTTCTTCTTCTTTTTCTTCTTCTTCTTCTTCTTCTTCTTTTCCTCCTCCTTCTTGGCGCTTAACCGTCAACAAACTCCAGTTACTTGTCATAAATTTCGATTAAGCAACTGACCACAAGAAAAAGTTGTTTACCAAAAAAACATCACTGCTTAGAAAAAGATTGAAATAAACAAAAATAGCTAAAGAAACAAACCAAAAAAAACAAAAAAAACTACAAAAACAACCAAAACTACAAAAACAACAAAATTTTGTATTTTCTTTAGTGCCAATGAATGCACACAAAACAGCTAAAAAGGCTATAAATCTTTTTTGGCTCAAAATGTTAAATTACACACTTCATTGCAGCACTTCCTACTGTGGTCTGCTTTTGTATGACACAACACACACACACACAAACACACTTTGCATGGTAAAAATTGGTGACAAGTTCGTTGTGCAGCACAGCAAGTATGAAGAGTGTGCACAGAAAGCTACGCTAAATAGACGCTTACTTAGTTTATCACTTTTACAGCCAAACTTTGCAAATGAACAACAACACAAAGTTAAGAGACAAAACAACACAAAAACAGCGAAGAAAAAAAAACGACAAACAACAACCAAGATGAAAAAAATGCATGACAACACGCTCAAGTAGCAATGCAGCGCTTCAAAAAGCAAAAAAAAAATAAGCTTCAAACCATATCGTTTTTCATGCATTTAGGAAGTAAGCGAGTAAACGCTAATACTGCCACTAGAAAGCTGCCAACTACTACGAAAACCTGCTATATCATGCAACTGATCTCTTATTCATCCATACAAGCAGCTATCCAGCCAACCAACTATCCAGCCATCCATCCATCCATTCATCCAAGCAACTATACATCCATTCATTTATTCCATCATTCAGTCATGCATCTATCTATCCTATACCATACATCCGGCAAGGCAGTCCATCAGCTAAACAGTTAAGTTAGCATTTAAGCAGTGAAACGCAGCAGTCGTTCGTGGTGGCAACAAACTGTGCTGAGCGCCAACGAGTCAAGGAAGCATCAAACGTGGCGTCATGCTTAGTTGGGTTGTTTGTTGCTTGTTGTTGCAATGTTGCTGCAACACTGCACACTATCTACTTGTCAAATTTATAAGCTTATGCATTTTTGCTTATCATCATTTTGTTTGTGCGTGTATGGCAGCATGCCGAGTTTGAAATTGAGCCAAAGTTTTTGCCATCATTTGTCATTGTCTCATTACATTCAAATGCGCAGCAGCGCCAGTCACCATTGTCATGTTACGTATACGCCATGTGCGACAATGTGCGCGACAATGGCGAAGCAGAAGCAGTGACAACAACGGCGAGTTCAGCTTACTAACTGACTTAAGCGTAAATGCATACATACATAGTGGCATATGCATAAAGCTATGTCAATGCATAGTTCTAACTACATATGTGTGTGTGCATTTGTGCCCAGCAGGGTTTTTCCATATTTTGGTAATGGCTTGAAATTGTATTCAATGAAATAACGCATTACAAATAGCTAAGAAACACTCCTTCGCTTACTTTGCTCATTACTTGTAATGCGACAGTTTTAAAATTATTATTTTTTCGCTTACTGGTAATGCAGAAAATAATCGAAAAGGTTTGGAGTACTGCCGTTATTTTTTTGCAAACACTTTGCTTTGATTTTAATTTTTCTAAATAGCAGTTTTGTAAAGCAAATTACCCTCATTCTCGTTTATTTTGCCAGTTTTCATTATAAAACTGTTGTGGTTAGTCGCGTTATTCCATCGTTGAAAATTTTTTAAATAAGCCAATAGCTGTGCAAATACATAGTGTAATAATTATTATTCAAATAGTGTTTTTTTTTAAATACATTTTGCAAAGAATGTTTTGATTCTTTATTCATTCTGTTTGCTATTTGTTTTCGGCATAAATTGCTCACTCATAGTTTTAAAATTATTTTTTCGCTTACCGGTATTGCATAAAATAAGCGAAAAGATTTGGAACACTGCCGATATATTTTGCAAAGCCTACATTGATTTAAATTTTTGTAAATAGCAATTTTGTAAAGCAATTTCTCGTTTATTTTGCCAGTTTTCATTATAATGCATTATAGATTAATATACTGGATTGTGTGATATATGCAATTACTTATAACAGTGAAAGAACTTATTACTTGTAACAGCTTACTTTTCCCAATATTAGTAGCGACTTTATAATGCATTACTGTCTACCATATTGTAAGACAATACCGCCAATGACATGCCTATGTTAAAGTAATGCAATCCGTATTCGAAAGTGTAAGCGATGAATCAAGATTTCTCGATGATTTTACCCATTACATGTAAGAGAAAGCCCTGCTGGGTGTGTGTACATTTGTGTGTGTTTGTGTGTGTATTTCTTTGTATTTATAATGAGTCTCACCACTTCACTAAACCAGTAACTAGTAGACGACGCACTGTCTGTTTGTTGTTGCTTTTGTTGTCCGCAAAGCTCTCTCTCTCTTCAAGTGCTTATACTTTGACGTTAATTCTTTCATATAAATTTTTTATGCACACTCTTCAAATGTAATCAAATGCGTTAGAATGTGTCATTTGTGTGCATTTTGGTTTAGCATAAGCAAAGACTCGACTCATTCGATGGCTTTTTTTATATTGAAACTTTATCTAGCAAATATTTGCATTGGCCGTGTGCATGCAAGTTGACCTTCTATTGACACTTCTGCAGCTTCGCAATGCTCAACTCGATTTTTTTGAACGTCGGTTCGAAGGATCGATGGTGTTAAGCTTATGCAAGGCATATTAAGTTTGTGCTAGGCAGTGGAGATAAATTTACTTTGCTTTTACTCATATTAGATAAATGAACTTATGAAAAAACGTTTATAAGCATAAAGAGCATGCCTTTGACTTGATTGCTTACTTGCTTTAGCCTTATAATGATGATTTGCTTGTGTGATTCTTGCATGCGTTTATGGTTTGGTTGAACTCAATAAATATAATATTTTATATAAATTTAAGAGCGGTGTTGCCTTAAAAGCTTAAAAAAGTGGAATTTTATGAAAAATGCAACAGAAATTAGAAACCTAGAGAAATTAGTTTTCCATTAAATATTCTTTTAACTTCTCTACTTAATTTGGTCAGACCGATTATCAAGTACTCCGCTGTAGTTTGTTTATATAGAACCATGCTTAAGTCCACGGTGAACATGTTGATGGGCTGCAGAAGAGTGTGAGTATTAGCATTATGGATGCATTGGGCACAAACAACATCAGGTGCTGCTCTCAATGTTCTGTTGAATCTGCTCCCTCTGGATTTGGTGATCCAAGAGGAGGCTATGAAAACGTTGTATTGACTACACTCCTTCGGGTTGTGGCACGAAGATTGGAGCTCGTATTAAGCAGGCTGTCAGAGCAATATCCTTTGAACCTGGCGCCAAATGACAAGCTGCTAACCCGATTAAACTTTGGTAGACGATATACTGTCGATTTTCCCACAAGAGCTCAATGGAAAGGACCAGAAAGTCTACTGCGAAAATCGAAGAAAATCATCAACACTCACGGATCAAAAACAGAATAGTAAAATGGATCTGGCTGGCACCTTGAGGCAGACTTCAGCTGCCATTGTGCTTTAGGTACAATGGTTTTTCAATTGGGCATTTATGCTATACTAAAATCAGCAGAATGGATAATTGACAAGAGGTGGCGCCGACACCAAGTTTGTATCTGCAGTGACAGCACTGAAGGCACTGCAAACTGCGCGTAACTTTTTAAAAACTGTGCACGAATCAAAGTTGAAGCTTGGCTCTCTAGCAAAATGGAATAAACTTTAATAACTTTTGTTTTTCCTATTTTCATGGGTGTACATTTGTTTTCTGCCATGTGGTTGGCGAAATTTGATTCCACTGTCGTTGATGATTTCCTTATTTTCTTACTGTAATCTCTTACGTGTTCTCGATATCTCGTCTTGATTTGGCGTCCTGTTTGTCCTATATAACTATTTTGGCATTCGCAAGTCAATTTGTATACGCCTTGTTTGTCAAAGAGGTCTTCCTTGTTAATGTTGTTTCGTAGAAGTTTTCCCATATTGTTCCTCGTTTTAAATGCTGAATTAATGTTATATTTTTGGAAAACTTTAGCCAACTTGTAAGATGTTGCTCCGGTATATGATAAGACTGCCCATTTCTTCTCTTCTTTTTCTTTGGTTTCTGACTTTCTAGAATTTATGTTTTTTTGTATTTTCTTCACTAAACTTTTTTGATATCCGTTGTTCTCTGCGATTGTGTATATTGTGTTCAGTTCCTTGTTGTAAGCTTCTTTTTCTAACGGGGTTCGTTCAAGTCGTGTTAATAAATGTCTGAAAGCGGCGTTCTTGTGCTGTTGAGGATGGTTAGATTTATTGTGTATTATTGTATCTGTTGCTGTGGGTTTTCTGTATATTTCGTAAGTAAATTTGTTAGTCTCTTTGTTTATTTTAATTGTTAGGTCCAGGTAGTTGAGAAAAATGGAAAAATCAATTACCTGGACCTAACAATTAAAATAAACAAAGAGACTAACAAATTTACTTACGAAATATACAGAAAAATGAAAATATGACAAAAAAAATAGATTTGCATACCTAAACACACAACACAACACAGACTCACACACACACACACACGTCACCCGAACGCACGAACACATCACATGAACACGAAGTACCTGAATAAAACGACGGAAGTTAGTTACTATAAATGCTATCGAACTTACAGAAAATAACTCAGAACGAAAGAAGACACTGAAGATGGCGCATATTAGCCGAAACCGGTTTGTCTCCAAACCAAACTTGACAAGGGATGACGGAAAATCGTTCCACAATACATAATAAACTTTAACTTAAATATGTGGGTACACGGACACTACGGTGTTCAAGTAAACGAATTGGCAAATTGCGGATCAGTGGAACAACCAACTGGATAGCAGCCAATAATAGGACCAAGTCTAGAGGTCACGGTGAAGTACATCGGAGACTGCATGAGGGAACTTAAGGGCGACGCTGGAACTCTACAAATTTCTCTAGTGCTTTCTGAAGAAGCCTAACAGTGAGGTAGCAAACTTCCTCAACAAACAGAGAAGGAGGGAGCTTCGAGGTCTTGTGTGGTTGATCACAGGATACAATCCATGGAGACAGCGCACGACCGCCATAGGTATCAGCGAGAACACATTACGCCTATCTTGTCTGGAGGAGGACGACGACGACACAAAGCATTTTCTCTGCTCCAGTTCGGCCTTTGCTAGATTGAGATTGCGCATTCTCGGGTCGGATGTACTGAAAATTGTGGATACACATTATCTACCACTCGACTAACTTATCAGATTTATAAAAGCATATGGGAAGTTTGCAGAGGAACCCTGATTTCACTATTCCACATTTTCCCTACATATTGATCCTTTCTAAAGGCCTGAAGTAGAATAGGAAAATATGCCTGAGTGCTTGGGAAAGACATAGTTTTCCCGGTCTACCGCAATTCCATTCCATTCTTCCTAATTAGGTCAGTTATTCTTCAACGGATATTTAAACTATTGTCGCAATAGCTACACAAACCCAATATGTGACTCTTTGAATACCACTAACCTTTTATAACACGTATACTGCAGCAATACTTTGAAAAAAAAAATATATAAAAATGTATCTCAAAAAATATAACAAGCCCTTCCATTTAAACATCAATACACATGCACATATTAATACCAATCAATGCCTATAAATACCTCAGCATCTGCATCAGCAAAAACAAAAGTTCAATGCACCAAACAAACAAGCATTTACCGCAAACACACATACACAAAGACTCAACAAGGACGCAGTCATTCATTTATTTATTCATTTCGAACCTTAATGCCCACCATTGCTTGCGCAAAATGGCAGGTCAACCAACCAACAACTTATTCGTTATTATTTTGACAATGGTAAAAACAAACAACAAACGTAAAACCAACACGAACAACAAATAATGACAAAATAGGCCTGATTTATGTTTACAACGCGAACGTGACAATCTTAGAAGTAGATACGTGCCAAAATAGCGCAACGAGTGCGAGTGTATAGTACAAGTGTTATAACTATGGTGGCCGTTCTGCTTTGGTAACAAGCCTAATATACATAGTTATTGTTGCTGTTGTTGGTTGTTGTTTGTTACACTTTGGCGTGAAGTGCGCTAAAAAGCAAATACTATAAATACTCGTATACTTACACACATATAAATAGTACATATAAATAGTACAAACATAAGTTAAATTAGTAATGCAATGCGCCTTAACAGTAAATTGGTTTGTCCCGGAGGCGGCTTTGTAGAGCGTTAAATGACAGACAAATAATTTGAGGTCAAAGAAGCTGTCAAGCAACAAGGAAAGTTCGTGAGTTATTTGATTGTAGCGGAAAATGAAATTTTATTAATTGCAAAAGTTAAAAGCATTTATTTGATATTTATGTATGTTTATTTATGAAATGTACCTATAACGTTAAAATGATCGATTTTCTTTGCTGGAGTACATAAATGCTGCCGGCAGAAATTTGTTATACGAAGAGTAGACATCACAGGATTAATTTCATTAAAGAAATGTTGTTTAACTCTGATGACTTAAGTAGTGGTAGTATTATTATTATTGGCTTTCGTACTCTTACTGATACTCGTATGCATATGCACCTACATGTTTGTGTTCGGTATTCGTATTAGTTATTCGTATTCGGTACTCTATATTTGGTACTCCGCATTCAGATTTGGATCGCATTCATTTTCAGTATTCTGATTTGTATTCGGTATGCAATATTCCTATTCGTATTCAGTAATCGGTATTCAGTATTCGGTATTCAGTATTCAGTATTCGGTATTTAGTATTCCTATTCGCATTGGCATTCGTATACAGTATTTGGTATTCAGTATTCCGAATTCTTATTCGATGTGCGTTTTCCTATTACTATTCGTATTCCGTAGTCGGTATTCGAATTCGGTACTCTGTATTTGATACTCCGTATTCAGTATTCGGATTAGCATTCATATTCAGTATTCTGATTTGTATTCGGTATGCAATATTCCTATTCCTGTTCGTATTCAGTATTGGGTATTCGGTAATCGGTATTCGGTATTCGTATTCTGTACTCTATACTCGGTACCCGGTATTCAGTATTCGTATTCGCATCATATTCAGTATGCTGATTTGTATTGCGAATTGGATATTCTTATTTGCATTCGTATTCAGTATTCGGTATTCAGTATTCCGAATTCTTATTCGATGTGCGTATTCCTATTACTATTCGTATTAGTATTCGTATTCGTGTTTATATTCGTTTGCGAATTCGCCTTCACATCCGTATTCGTATTTATATTCGCTATTTGTAATTCGGTATTTGGTACTCGGTATTTGGTATGCGGTATTCGTATTCGGTATTCGTATTCGGTATTTTATTATTCAGTTATTGGTATTCGGTACTCGTATTCATATGCATATTCCTTTTCAAATTCGCTTTCACACTGGTATTCGTGTTTATATTCGGTATTTATTATTCGGTAATTGGTACTCGGTATTCGTATTCGGTATTCGTATTAGGTGTTTGTTATTCGCCAATTGGTACTCGGTATTTGTATTAGGTATTTGTTATTCGGTATTTGGTATTCGGTATTCGTATTCGTATTCATATTCATATTCGTTTCCGAATTCGCTTTCACATACGTATTCGTATTTATATTCGGTAATTCATATTCGGTATTCGTATTCGATATTCGTATTCGGTGTTTTTTATTCGGTGATTGGTATTTGGTATTCGTATTCGTATGAATATTCGTTTTCGAATTTGTATACACTTTCACATTTGCATTCGCATTTAGTATATTCGGTATTCGTATTCCGTGTTTGTTATTCGGTAATTGATATTCGCTATTCGAATTCGTATTTTTATTCATATTCTGTATTCGGAGTAGTGGCAATAGTAGTATCTAGTAGTAGTAGTAGTATTAGTTGTTGTTGTTGTTGTTCTTTCATGATTTTTGCTATTGTTGTTGTAACCCATGTATAACCATTCTCTATACCTACAAAAGCGCCAATAACCCAAGCGAAATACCCATTTTATACCTTTCATGAGAATGAAATGGTATTATAACTTAGTGCCAAAAAATTTTTGTCGAAAGTACCAGAAGGAAGCGTAGGGGACCCACCAAAATATATACCGATATGATCAGAATCACGAGCTGAGTCGATTAAGCCATGTCCGTCTGTCCGTCTGTCCGACTGTCCGTCTGTCCGTCCGTCCGTCTGTGTGAACGCAAACTAGTCCCTCAGTTTTTGAGATATCTGAATGAAATTCGGAATACAGGTATGTTGTTACATGCAGCTGATCATTTGTCGGAACCGGCCGAATCGGACCACTATAACATATAGAAAACAACCGATTATTCAGATACACATGAAATTTTTGGATGTAATTTGTGCATAGCTTCCCCATTTAAACAGCTAAGGACATGAAACTTTGAAGTAGACGTGCCCATTTTGGCCCAAACAAGGTTACCGAAAATTGTCAAAATCGGACCACTATAACATATAGTTCCACAACATCCGATTATTCAGATATACACATTTTGGTATATAACTCCTCCATTTTAACAGCTAACGGCCTGAAATTTTGAAGTATTTGTACCCATATGGACCCAAACGTGATTGCCGAAAATTGTTAAGATCGGACCACTATAACCTATAGCTCCCCTACAACCGATTGTTCAGATAAACACATTTTGGTGTATAACTCCTCCATTTTAACAGCTAACGGCGTGAAATTTTTAAGTATTTGTACCCATATGGGCCCAAACAGGTTTACCGAAAATTGTCAAGATCGGACCACTATAACATAAAGCTCCCCTACAACCGATTGTTCAGATATGGACATTTTGGTGTATAACTCCTCCATTTTTACAGCTAACGGCGTGAAATTTTGAAGTATTTGTACCCAAATGGGCCCAAACGGGGTTACCGAAAATTGTCAAGATCGGACCATTATAACATATAGCTCCCATACAACCGATTGTTCAGATATGGACATTTTGGTGTATAACTCCTCCATTTAAATAGCCAAGACACCATTTTTTCTAATAAATCTTTCCATAAATAACCCACAAAATTAAAATTATAAATTAAACTTAATCCGGCTATGTACATACATAGGTAACTTTTCATTTCCCCACTCATGAAAGGTATGAAGTCTTCGGTACGGCCGAAGACAGCCGGCTTTTACTTGTTTACGTTACTTGAGTTCCACTATTTCTAAAAAAACACTACTTTCACATACATAGACATATACATACATACAAGTACATATGTATACCTATGTTCCATAAAGAGCAAAGCATATTACTAAGCCATGAGCAAAATAGTTATGGTCAAGTCGTGGCCGTCACCGCAGCGCGTCGCCATGGTCGCCGCCATGATCGTCGAAAAGAGTAAGATAATACAACAAATGCCAATCAAATCTTCTTCAAATCTTTCAATTTATTACGCTTTGCTTTTTGCTTGTGCATCGTCGTTGTTGTCGTCGTTATCTACTTTCCCAGCTGCTTATTTCACATTATTCTTACTTTGTTGTCTGCTACTTAACTTGCCACTCGTTCATTTTCTTTTAGTTTGCTTTTTTTGTTTTTTTTTTTCTGCTTTTAGAACCAAACAACCGACAACTAACAACAATGTGCGTACACTTTACAGCACAGCATTAGACATGCCAGCACACATACATGGATATTTAAACGTAAATGCCGGTATATGTTCATATGTGTGTATGCATTAAGGTATAAGTATACAACGTATGTATATGTGTACGATTTCCGTTTCTGTTTGCTCTTATATTTTTCGCATTTTTCGCATGTGTCCTTGCGAATGACACAAATGCGTTAAATTTTATTTATCTGCTTTTGTTTTCCGTTTGCGAATTTTTTTTTTGTTGTTTTTTTGGCATTTTGTTGTTTTTTTTTTGGCATTTTGCTTGGTTTTTGGCAAGTTTTTTTCATTTTTGGCAAGTTTTTCACGCAAGACCTTCATAAATGTATGTACATATATATAGTTGCGTCATCCTTTTTATGGCGCTTCTCAGGATTTAACAGCTAAAATCTTTTTTTGTGCGCATGTTAGTTTAACTACACATTGTGGCACTCCATACTTATTATTTTATATTAGCAGAGATTTTAGCTCTTCTAAAGCGATGCGGTAAGATCTAGTTTATTTGTAATAGAAGTAAGAGCTTTCTAAGGAATGTGTTCACAATAAGGCAAAGCAGTTTCAACTGCAACTTGCTGTTAATAAAGAAAAAGTTGCTTTCAAGCAATAAATCTTATTAAAATGTTCTACACACACAAAAATTGTGACATAAAAAAGAATTATTAATTTTTGTTTTGTCTGGCTGAATGAAGGTTGAATTTTCGACAAGTGAACCAAACCTCAACCATCTTTTTTGTTGCAACTGCTGCATTTAGTGCTATATGGGATTCTCAAACATATACGGAGAAAACTATATTTTATATACATACACACATATATGACAACGTTTTTTTTTTTTTTGATATGACACAAATGTGCGAGATAGTCACGCCTTTAGCTGTTATTGCTTAAACTGCGCTTTTTGTAGTTCCTGACGGTCTGGGAGTTTGCAGTTGAACAATTGTGTATTTGTTCATTTGCTTATCTTCCAACTGCACTCTCGAACACACCACCCTATTGAATATCCTGGCAGAGATCGTCTCTGTAGATCAGGGACCGTAACGGTTTTGAATGATATCCAAAAAGTTGATTTTTAACGATTATTTTGTGAGTTTTATATTTTCTCAGAAAATAAAATTTTTTTCTTGAGATTTATTTTGTATGAGAAAATAAAAGTAGCTTTTTGAGTTTTATCTTTCGATCAGAAAATAAAAGTTATTTTTTGAGTTTTATTTTTCCCTCAGAAAATAAATTTTTTTTTTTTGAGTTTTATTTTTCCCTCAGAAAATAAAAGTTATTTTTTGAGTTTTATTTTTCCTTCAGAAAATAAAAGTTATTTTTTGAGTTTTATTTTTCCCTCAGAGAATAAAAGTTATTTTTTGAGTTTTATTTTTCGATCAGAAAATAAAAGTTATTTTTTGAGTTTTATTTTTCTGCTCACAGAATAAAAGTTTTACAGTTTAATTTTGGCTGAAATTGTAGATTTCGCCATATAAATATGTAAAGTATATAAATAAATTTTTAGTTTTTTTATTTATAAACTTTACCTACGTATTATTGTGGAAAAATCGACAGCTGCAGCGAAAATTAGACTGAAGAAACTTTTATTCTCTGAGCAAAAAGATAAAACTCAGAAAATAACTTTTATTTTCTGAGGGAAATATAAACTCAAAAAATAACTATTATTTTCTGGTCGAAAAATAAAACTCAAAAAATAACTTTTATTTTCTGAGGGAAAAATAAAACTCAAAAAATAACTATTATTTTCTGAGGGAAAAATAAAACTCAAGAAATAACTTTTATTTTCTGAGGGAAAAATAAAACTCAAGAAATAACTTTTATTTTCTGATCGAAAAATAAAACTCAGAAAAAAACTTTTGCTGAGCGAAAAATAAAACTCAGAAAATAATGATAATAATCAATTTTTTTATAAAAATCGAAAAAATAAAAGTTAATCCACCTATGTAAAGGTAGTCTGCCTTACGGTGATTATATCTGTGTACTTGGTTTGTGTTTAGCATTTCTCCTTCAGTATGATTTTTTTAGTCAAAATTTAAAAAATAACGATTATATGCAATCGCTGCGGTAGATTGATAATATTTTCTTCTGTCGCATGCTATCCCTACTTCATTCCGTCTTAAGAGGCACCTCATCATAATAAAGTTCCTGAGAAATGGATATTAATATACATCAAAAGAATTGTTGATCTACATTTTGGGAATTTAACAAAGCATTGCCCACCCTTGAACATGAAGAAAATATAAACAGTCCCCATACCGATGATGCCAACGAAAGTATAAAAAATAAAACAAGCAAGCTTCTTTCCATACCATTCAAATTGCTGCAACTTGCTGTTTAGGTTATTCAGATATTCAAAAACGGACCTAACCTAAAAACACATTATCATCTAAGAAAAACTTGTATACAAGAATGTATGTATATTAGGGTGG
Source organism: Urophora cardui (assembly GCA_960531455.1). Lineage (NCBI taxonomy): Eukaryota > Metazoa > Arthropoda > Insecta > Diptera > Tephritidae > Urophora > Urophora cardui. The sequence continues at coordinate 30,893,127 of OY482673.1, forward strand.
TGCCCAATTTTAATCATATTTATTATATTAATTATATTTATTTTATATCATATTTCTTCAACCTCATCGCTTACATCGATTGTAATATAGCCAAAGATATCGCATATACATTTTTTTGCCGATCGGAGGCAGCTAAGGGGTGTCGCACATGGGGTCAAAGTTAATATTACCATATGTGATTGGGACCAACATTTATATTTAATATCTTTGCGTGCATCACTATCAATTTCGGGTTGTGGATATAAACAAAATTTATTAATTTTTTTAATCTGCATAGAGTTTTCTGAATTTTGACCCCCTGCAATACACCTCAACCGTCTCCGATCGGAGAAAAAATTTATAAGCTATATCTTTGACAGTAATTTGTTACCGATGTAGTGGATGCGACTGAAGAAAATCGCTAGTTTAACTTGAAAGAGTTTTTAGTGCTTAGCACGAAATTTATTTTAATTCAATTTTTAATAGTTTAATTTTTTAAGCAACACTCTAATGCAGATACATTGCATTAACAAATTCAAGACACTGCTTTACTATGACCTTGAGCGCGCACTACATAAGCCACTGTTAACTAAACGAGGACATTTTTAGAACTTTCTTTTCATTCATTAAAAGCAAAAAAAAAATAAAAAATAAAACAAAATAAAATAAAACTCGACCATCACTTTCATTTAAAATCATCATTCGTTGCAATTATTCAACGCAACAAAGTTGCAAAATCTTTTAACTACGTGAAACCTTCAATGTCCTTAAGTCCTCCGCGCTTCCGCTCCAAATGCAGCAGCCGTTGCTGACTGTACATGCGAATTACACACGCAGCGAGTGTGAAAGAGAGAGAGAGCGTGGGAGAGAGAGGGAGTGATATAGCTTACACGTACTCTAGCCAAAGCTATTCCTTTTTTTAAGTACCGAAAACAATTAAACTTGTAAAAGTTATATAACATTTCAACTATAAAAGCAACTAAACGGACCTTTTTTAATTTGGTTTAAAGCGCAACATGACGAGCATGAAAATAAACAACAACAAAAACAACAACAAGCAAAACAACAAGAAAACATGAAAATCTCATGGTAAAAGCAACAGCAGCAGTAGGTACCTACTCGTACTAAGGCAGCACAAGTACATGGTAAGTACTTCGGTTGGTCCGGCACTTCATGGCAGAGCCCGAAGCATTTTGGTTCACTCGCCGCGCTACAACAACAACAACAACAACGCACAACAATCAAAACGAAAACGTTTAACAACAAAATGTGTTGCAGCAACAATATAAGCACACAAGCAAAGAAGTACGTAAACAAAACAAAGCAAAAAAAAAAAACAAAAAACAAAAACAAAAATTAAAAATAAAAACAAAAATTAAAAATAAAAACAAAAACAAAAAAAGTAAATATAATAATTTTTTAAAACAAAATAAAACACACAGAAAAGGCCACGCAAAGAAGTCAGTTTAAAATGGATAACAACAAATGGCAGTTGTATGTTTGTTTGATTGTATTTATGTTTGTTTGATTGTATGTATGTATGTAGGTAAGTACTTGGAGACAGCTGCCGGCAGTCTTGGGTGCAGCTTCTGCAAATATGTATGCAAACGAGGCGAGACAACGATGGCGGGAATAAAAGTGGAGAGACACTCTTGGGTGGCAGTGAGTGCAGCACAGGGATGGAGAATGTAGCCGTGTTTCACATACGGTGATCCTAACCCAGATAAAAATTTGAGCATGTAAATGCAACAACAAAGATTTCAGCTCGATTAACCCAGATAAATTGCTGGTTCAATTTCTGATCCGCCCTGTTCGATTTGTTTTTTCCGTGCTGATTTGGCAACACAGTGCTTTTTTGATTTGGCAGAACTGAAAAGTGACATAGATATACCCTGCAGTAAATTTGTTTCACTGCTAAATGATCATTGGTGATTCTTTGTTGAATATTCATCACTATCGTTTTGCGTTGGTGCAAGCGAGCAAGCTATATTGAAAAAACCAAACGAAATACCATCTAGGCGGTTAAAAACCAACGAGCCAGCTTGTATTTAGGTAGGTTTTTTGACATTCGGCACCTTTTCTGAAAAATTTTTCAATTTGACAACTATAAAACAAATTATATTTAAAATAAAAATATATGGAAATACAAATTTCAAATTTGCCTCTTGTAAGCTTCTGCTTTGGCCGTAGGGGGAAAGAAGAAGTCCGGAAGAAAAATTATACTGCGCACTGGCTTCTCCTTATAAGGCCTATACGCAGCTCTCAAGAAAACCAAAAAATCTATGTAATTTGACGTACAAGAAATGCTCAAGAAAAATTTCTTTTGTCATATTTTCTTTTACTGTACGCAGTTCTAAAGAAATTCTACTACTATTTTTTAAAGATTTTTTAGAAAAAGTGCACAACTGAACTCTGGTTGTACCAATAAATAATGAATTTACTATTATTTCTTCAAGAAAATTTTACAGAAGAGGTGAATAAACTCAAATGTGACATTTCTTTTGAAAATATAATGACTTTCCTACTACGATTTCTTGTGCGGAAATAATGCAAATTTTTTCTTGAGCGTTTTCTTGAGAGCTGCGGAGAGGCCTATAACATGGAATACATATCTATCCCGCCATTTGAGTTTCATAATTTATTTCAGTAATTTAAATTCAAATTTCCAAAAAAATAATTTTTGAAATAGTTATTTTCATTTAGTTTGAAGTCTAAAGTCAATCAAATTGTTTTTGAGGGAGTATTTGTCTCTTTTCAACGTACACAAGAATTGTTTTTGCGATATTATAACTCTGACGAGTTTTATGGCCGAGCTTCTCTCCCAATTCGAGGTGTGTTCCTTTTGTTTTTCCTACCATTTATGCCGGCTCCGAACGGAGTCATATAGGCATGAGGAAAGCAAACCATTTATTTGAAAATTCAGCAGCCTTTATATTAAAGTATTCACTGATGCCTCCTCATGATGAATTTCATCAGTGATTCATAAAGGATTCATTTCATATTTTTACTGCTGGGCATGATCCAATTACCAGGTCGGTCCATGGTACATACACACAAACATGCCGTGAGCTGAATGTCAAACGGAATGTCAAAACTGAAAGGAGAACGAAATAATTTGACATTCAGCTCACCAGCGAATGATGGAGAAACTCAGAGAACGAAGAATTTGACCAATAGTAAACACGAATGTATGTATAGAATATGCAGAAGCAGAGAAATTGGATAGCTGTTGAAGAAAAAGAAGAAGTCAGCTGATTTGAATAGCCGACCTGTATTGGTGGATCCTGCTGCTGGGTATATGTTGTATATGTTTCTTCTTCTTTTTAGTTCTTTTCAAGTGCAGCCAATTTTTATTATGAGCCGGATTGTTTCAGTAAAAATTTATCTTAACCCAGACCCAGATGTAATAACTGAAATGCCCCTTGTGTTTTCTGATTTTGTACTAATTGAGCAAGGAAAATGTACCATCATTTTTGGTAGCATATTTTTTCTAAGCACTTATACTAATCCCAAATTATATCTTCTTCTTTAGCCATTCAAAATATTATTGCTTTTCCAAGCAAAATCTTTCCTCTAAAAATAACATTATAAAAGCTTAAATTCATATAAATTTTTTATTAAATAAAAAGTTACTTAAACTAAAATTATTTTAAATACACAGCCCCATTCAATGCAAAAATATTTCACAAAACAAAAACGCTTTAGGTATATACTCAAATTTCTAAATTTTTTAAGGCTCTCGTGTTCTGCTAAAGCTCTAAACTCAGCATTTACTACGTTTATACGTTGGCAAATGCATGAAATCATTTCATGAATTTTCGCTGCATAAACGAATTTTCATGAATTAAATATTTCACGAAAATTATTCATGAATTTCGGCATAATTTCATGAAATTATGAAGTACAAGTCCGGCAACGCCAAACCAACAGCTGTTCATTCAGTCAAGGCAGAATTAACAGGTAGACTCGGGGGCGAATTCAGAAATGTACAATGTATTTTATTATTCTAATTGGTAGTGTAATGTCAAAATTATATTTCGCCGTGGTTAAATTCTGAATTCGCTTGTGACTCGCGCATTCCCATTAGCCATGATATGAATTCGCTTAGATTTTGACATTACAAAGGTAGTATAGGTAAAAAAAGGTAGTTTCAGAATTCGCGACCGAGTCTACCTGGTAAATCTGCCTTGACAGCTGATGTCGTTAGAACGTTGCCACTTTTTAAAAAAGCTGAATTTCATGAGTTCATAACGAGACCATTTTCCAATTCATGAAATTAAGAGTTCACGAATTCTGCCGTATAAACGTAGCAATTATTTTGCTCTATTTTGTCACGCTTTGGAAATAACTCCAAAATCAAAGGGACAATACTATTTGTTTTGTTTTAATAGATTTGGGATGCAGTGATGTATTATTTGACAAAAATGTACCAAATACGTCAGCGTAGTACCAAAAAAGGTACAATTGTACCACATTTTCCATCCCTGGTGCAGCATGACCAAGCAACGCCACTTACCGCATGCCACACAGAGAGAAAAAAAATATATGGAGGGGTCAAAGAAATTGTTTACCTATTTTGAACACTACTTTCTTTGTTTTGAGTAAATTTTCCTTAAAACATGTTAAAAGGTTTATAAAATATTGTTGTTACATGCGTTACCATGGTTTCATATACTTGTTTTGAAAAAATTCATACATTAAAATAATGAAAAATTCTTTAAGCGCCATTCCATTCCCAACTTTCCTTGTTTTGAAGACTTGATTTCTTTAATTTTGAGAAATTAAATTCCCATACAAATCCCCATGGCAACGAATTTGTGTGAATGTTTTTTTATGTTTTTTCCACATTTTTGAGAAAATTTACACAAAACAAAGAAAATTTTGTATTGGGACGCGTGTTCAAAATAAAGAAAATTATGTCTTTGATCGAGAGAAATTTTTGTTTTTTTGAGTGCACAGGCGGCGCTACAGCAACAACACTCTACAACCGGGATACAACAAGAAGAATAACAAACATATGTACATAGACCAACAAACACACTTGTGCATGTGTACTCAATTACTCAAGTGAAAAGTGCGCGCATTTTATATGAACTATTAGACACACACACACACAGAGTGGCAAGAGAAATGTAAAATACTAAGTTGAGAAGTGTAGAGGTGCTAAATATACCTACATACCTCGTATATGTAGACGAAGGGGAATGGGTTGAGAAGCAGGAATGGAAGTTGTAGAGAGAAATGCCAACTTGGATGAGGTGAAAGTGGCGCGTGCAAAACAATCAAATGCCTACAATAAATGCCAAGCGTCATGAATGGTCTTGTTCTTTTTTTGCTTTTGCTGTCGCTACTGGCCAAGCGACACGAATGGCCTTGCGCAGCTACGGCTACTGTCGTTGCTGCTCTTGTGACAATTCTATTCTCTATTCGTCCTCGGCTCATTGTAGCGCATGCAAAAAAGTCATGACAGCTGTTGGCGCAACAACAACAACAACAATAATACTTGTAATAATTGAAGCATCACAGAGGCCAAACGAAGCGTTCGTTTGGTAGCCCAATGTTGTCTTTGTCATTGGGCACAAATAACACACACGCGCATGCATATTTAAAAGGCAATCGTGTTGTTTTGTTTGTGAAATTTTTTGAATTCATAATCAGTTGCGCTTAGCTTAATAGTTGGTTGTTGGTCATGCATGTTTTACTTATTTAATTTTTTAGATCAAAGTTTTATCTTGAAAATATGTCAACACTTCATTCAAGTCTGTAGCGGACTGCACGGAAGCCTTAAGGGTAATATGCAGAGAAAGTAATGGCATTTATACTTGATACCAGGTCACAATGGGATAGATGGGAATGAGAAAGCTCAGGATGCTCACATAACACTACTTTTAGCATCACATGCGTTGAAAATGGGACTAGTTTGCTGAAAAGCAATGTGGGAAATATGCGGATTGCATGAAGAGATGAGAGATAATGTTCTCTTTTCTAGACTAAGACTGCGGATAGTAGGGAAGTCGTATTTATTGATCTCAAATCGGTACTCAAATTAGGGGTACCTAAAGAAATTCTTGCTATTTGCCTAAGGGAAGGGGTTGTTCTTCAGTATGAGTCCAGACTTTTAATCTAGATCTGTTCATGTTAGAGAACTTCTGTGGTAACACTAAGGACGAACTGAATATAAATTAGAATATTAATGTCTAAGCCAGCCTATCCTAACTCAACCTAACCTAACCTAACCTAACCTAACCGAACCTAACCTAACCAAACCCAACCTAACCTAATCTAACCCAACCTAACCTAAACTAATCTAAACTAACCTAACCTAACCTAACCCAATCTAACCTAACCTAACCTAAACTAATCTAAACTAACCTAACCTAACCTAACCTAACCCAACCTAACCTAATCTAAAACAACCTAACCTAACCTGCTCGAAGCGCGGCTAGCCTATAGAGGCCAAAGAGAAAAACCTAACCTAACCTAACTTAACCTAACTTAACCCAACCTAACCTAACCTAACCTAACCTAACCTAGCCTAACCTAACCTAACCTAATCTAACCTAACCTAATCTAACCTAACCTAACCTAACCTCCTAATCTAATCTAACCTAACCTAAGCTAACCCAACCTAACCTAACCTAACCTAGCCTAACCGGACCTAACCTAACCTAACCTAACCTAGCCTAACCTAACCTAACCTAATCTAACCTAACCTAACCTAATCTAACCTAACCTAACCTAACCTAACCTAACCTAACCTAACCTAACCCAAAATAACACCAAAACCCACATTTGAGTATAAAAATGTTGTTCCTCATAGAAATATTTTCTTTTGTTTGTTAACAAAACTTATTCGTAAGCGCCTCTGGTTAGTCCAGAATGCTGCGCCAACTTGTTCTACAAGTAACCAGCTTCCAAAAAAGCCAAAGAGAGCGCAGCGTTCAGTATCCAACTGTGGTCGGTGATTGGGACCAAGTTTTTCTGTCACATCGTGTGGCCTGCCATTACCGTAAATCTGTGTGTGTGTGTGTTATGTACAAGGCAACAGCTGCAGGGCAGACTTTTACTGCGCCTAAGTATATAAACTAATTGCAAGTAAATAAATGGTCATGGGTTGCAAGTGAATAGAATAAAGAAAAGCTTGACAGTGCCAATTTGTACAAAAGATGGACGTAAAAGAGATAAAATTTTGTGAAAAGTCAAAGTGGAATGCCTGAATGTCATTTCCTTTGTTTGCTTTTAGTTGTGGGCATAAAAGTAATTAAATTAAATTTATGCTATGATTTATATGCAAACACCTTTAATTTACAGAGAAAATGGTGAAAAAAAAAAACTAAAAAAAAAAACGCAAATGTCTGTGTGTTTGCTACGTTTTTAGGCATTTATATTTTAAAGATTTTTTTTTATAATACGAAACCACTACTAAGACACTTTTTTTCTTTTTCACTTTTTCCTTGTTTTTCTCATTCACTCCCTACTTACCTACATAATATTATACGTATATCTCCCTCTACCTTTCTTTCTCCCTTCAAACACAGTTCTTTGCACTTATCTGCGACAATTCCCACCTTAAAACATACACAGCACTGCATTATTTATCTTTCACAGTAATACTGATCTTTTTTTTACGGGAAACATTTTTAAACTTCTTTGGTAAATTCATTACTCACCACTGGCGACACCGACAAGACCTTTTACACAGTTGGCGTGACCTTTAACACGCAATATATAATTTGCAAAAAACTTGCTTACCTCAACAAACAGAAGGACAACAGTAAAGGAAAAAAAATAATAAAACAAAATATGCCATAAAGTCACTTCGAATATTTAATTGGATTGCAAGCGAAACAAAATAAATAAATCACACAAAAAAAATATTGAAAATAAAAAAATTTAACAAAACAATTGGCAAGTACAATGCTGACTTTACAAACTTTTGATTTTCAGCAATTTATTGTTTCTTCGTACTATTTTCTAACTTTTTTGTTGTATTCGTATTTTTTTTATTGTTGTTTTTGTTGCTTTTTTCGCCCAAACTGCCGCACATAATAGCCAAATAAATTTGAACAACATGCCTTTTGAACAGCGCGCACACAAAACTTTTGCAGAACAACAACAAACCTACTTACATAGAAATATATGCTGTATATATATATATACAAAAATTTATTTATATATATATAAATATATACAACACTAAAATAACATATATAAAAATAGAAATAAAATTTCTGTGAAGACGATAAGACAAGCCAGCAAGCAAAATACAAGCAAACAGCGGCACCAAATCCATGACGGCCAAGTTATTGCTGAAACGACAAAAACTGTAAAAAAAAAACAATCTACAATTATATCTATTATAAAAAAGGCGAAATTTGTAACGCCAACAGTTGCATTTACACTAAAAAAAAATTAAAGCGTGAATAACGGGTATTCATGAATATTGATGTGTAAACTGTTTCGAAATCGGATATTTATTCCCTTTTCCTTATTCCTTTTATCCTGGTTTTCTACGGATTAAAAGGCGACTATCGTTTTTATAATTTTTTGTTGTCATTGTGACTGCTACTATTTTGTTGTTTTTATTTGTTTTGGTTTTTGGTTTTTGGTTTTTGACTTTTGATTTTTTATGTTGTTTTGTTTTGTATTGCTCAGAAACATGCAAGATCATCCGAGTCCACGTTTGACCCATATCTGGAGACCCGGCCTAGGGGTCACAATGAAAAGAGCTTCATATCGAAGACCTGCTCAAAACCGCTTCGCTTCGTTGCTGTTGTTGTTGATATTTGCATTTGCATGGCTATGCGTGCATGCATTTGTAAGTACATGTCTATCTACCTACCTACCACTGACAATGCCAAGCGATTAACACGGACGCAGCAGTGCACTAACACAAAGGTCATTTACGTTTACGCGTAAACTTTACCTGTTTTTCGAAATCACTCGTAGCTACAGCAAATATGTTTACATATCAAAAACTACCTTTATAAACAAAAAAAAAAAAAACAGAATATAAAAAATGTCACACGCGACTGGCTTAATTGCTGTGAATGCGGAAAGGCATATTTTCATACGGTTACTTATGGAACACACTATTTTCAAAACTGAAAGACCCCTAGGACAAAAGTTATATACATCTATACTATCTATACTAATCTATACTAATTATATAAAATTGATTGTATGGAAAATGTATGTAACGCGATAACTCAAAAAGTACTGGGGCCAAATCGTGGCAGTCGTGAACGAGCGAGCATTCGAAACGAATCAAATTTAGAAACGTATCAACTGGCTGAATTGTCCCATTCGAAACAGTTCGTATCGAAATTTTATTATCCAAACTTATATTCCACAAATAAAAAACAAAACAAATGTACATACATACATACATATGTCAAATTGAAGGAAAATTATTTTAAAAAAAGTAAATTTTGGTACACATTTTTACTTTTAACGAAGAGTTTTATTAATATACTTACTTCTTTTGCATATGAGTTCTTTTGCACATGAGTTCTTCGGAGTCAGAAGATGAACACAATTGTGCAATCGTAAGGAGATATATGTACATATGTACATATTCGTGATAGAAGCAATCATATGGGATTAGTTTCGATTATTGCCGCCGGGGCATTGCTGCTTTGGGGCAATATATGTATTTCCGAATCGTTTAACAGAAATCATTCCATCAACAGCAACATCCATCCCAGAAACCTGCATGATTTGCCCATTTGTCGCCGTTAAAGGTCTTTCCTCATTAGGGCCCCGCAAGTTCTCTTCTTCGACTCCTTGTTAAATGGCAACTTCTTGACATTGGGTTTTTGGTCAGCAAGGACCTAAAAGGTGTAAAAAAATTGCATAATAAAATTTATACATAGGTACCTTAAGCCATGCTTTAGCATCTTTTATAGGGGGACATTTACCATTAAGCTTCGCCATTCGGTATCATATTTGTGGCCCAGTTTATATGTTCAATCATGTATTTGGCCATTATGCCTTTTGGAGGCATATTAATTTTATTCCTATAATTATTCATATCAGGATTGAGCAAAGTGCACTAAATTTTGATTGCATTCAGCCTTGCACTACCCAATCAATAATTAGTGGTAGTGAAAAATTGATTTGCACTACCACTCATCATTTAATAGCAGTGGAAACCTATGGTGCTCCGGCGAAGAAAGTATTTCTATCGAAACTCGCTCAACGCAAAAGAAAGGGGAGAGCTCCACTGCGTTGGGAAAATCAGGGGTCGAATCGTTATAGTCGTGAACGAGACGTCTATCGTTCGATCATAAATTACGTGAGTCGTTAGTCGAATGGACTAAATGGGATTATAACAGTCGAATGGAGACGTATCGTAATATCATGTTTGTTTATCGATATTTTTTGTGTTCTTCTTCCTTTCTTTAAGTCACAATAGTGTTTGAAGTGTCAAATTAAATACAAAAGCGCATAAATAAATATACATAAATAAAATGGACCCCAGTTTTTTCTTTTATTTATCATCCAGCGATGAAGAAAGATGAAGAAACAAATGAAAGGGTTGTGCGAAAACAACTCAGGGACAAAAGCAATCCGCTAGCTTTATCAAACAATGCGTAAGTATTTGTTATACCTACATACTGCATATGATAACGACCTATACATTTGTTTGCACACAGGTTCATCAAAAGGTTCCGGTTAAGCAAGGAGGCATTTAGTTATGTTTTAAATAACATAAGTATCAATTGCCAGGACCCAAAGGCTGTACCGGCCGTACTCCAATTAGCTACATGTCTGTCTCTTGTGGCAAGTGGTGGTTATCAGCATGCAGTTGGCAACGATTATTTGTTGGGCATGTGCCAGAGCACTGTGTCGAAGTTAACGGCCAATGTGTTGCTGGAAATGGAAAGGAAATTGTGTCCACAACTCATTCGATTCGATCGAGCCGATTCAAGGAGTTGCAAGGAGTGGTTTGTTGAGAACTACAAAATTCCCGGAGGTAGATTTAAAATATTTTAGATGTTGAAAATTGAATTTCATTTTGCTTATATAGTAGTTGGATGTATTGATGGCACACACATTGGGCTGCAAAAGCCAACACGGGATGAACATATGTATTTTAACCGAAAGGGTTACCACAGTTTAAATGCTATGTTGGTAAGTTATTTAAAAAAGCAAGCGGAAATTTTAACTAAGCATTTTTTCTGTTAGATTTGTGACCACACAACGAAAATCGTTGCAATAAATTGCCAATATGGGGGTGCAGCCCATGACTCTTTTGTGTGGAAGAATTCTAACGAGAGAGGTGTTATGGAAGAGCGTTTCCGGAACAATAGATCTGACAATAGTTGGCTTCTAGGTATTACAAGAAATATTTTTTAAAATTATAATCGATTTTGTCATTTTTATTTTATTTGAGTTTAAATTAATTCTAATTTGTTGAATAACTAACCTTTTTCCAGAGCTTTGTAGTTTTTATCGGCGGCCCTTCAGCGTTCAATTTTTTTGTCAACTCATCCCAAAGTCTGTTCATCGTTGATTTTGCCTGGGCGCAGGATGGTAACAAATTTTTCGCCAAATCGGAATGCTCACTCATAAATAGAATCATTACCTCCTTTTGTTTAGCGTTCATTTTGTTGAAATTTGCCCTTTATTGAGATAAATATTAAAATTATTACCATATTTACATTTTATTTTAAATTTCTTACATTTTTCAAAAATTTTGTTCAATTTAGCGCCCTTTCGATTAGCTCTTTGTTGTCGAATGACATTTCGAACGAACGAGTACGTCAGTTACTCGTTCACGTCTGTCATCATACCGAATTTCGATTGTTATCGATAAAAAATGCTCGTTCACGACTGTCATAATGCGAAATTCACATTTTTAGGTAACGAGTTTCTCGTTCACGACTGTAACGATTCGACCCCAGGTGGACAGGGATGCTGACTCCTATGTATTCCATAATGCCGCCATGCTGCACGAGACAGAAACAATTGGCGCACTTTGTTGGATTTGGCCAGAATCGAAGAAGAAGAATAAGAGGAAACATATGGTGGTAGTTAAGGTATTAAGCTTAGAAAAGTGAACGGAAATCAACACGGCCTATGTCCTATGTTATAACTACATGTATAAGTATTTCTTTACCTTCTTCGTATTTAAAAGAAATTTATTAACAACCTTGCCGTTAATAAATAGATTGCCCACTAAATACCTTAACTACGACCATAGGTTTCCGCTGCTATTAAACGATTAGTGGTAGTGCAAATCATATTTGCATTCCCACTCATTTATTTATTCGTTTGATAATTTCTATTCGAATGAAATTTCGGTCTGTTCGAATGATGAAATACTCGTGAACGAATGAGAGAATATCAAATTTCGATAGTGTCCACTCGTTAACGAATGTGGTGATACCAAATTTAAAAATTTCGAAATTTTTTTCTCGTTCACGACTACGACGATTTGGCCCCTGGACCGATTTTAATAATTCTTTTTTTTAAAATGTCACAAATGGTAAATTCTCGACAACCATGTACTGAGACTTTAATACCTTTTTCCCGGTTTTAAATTTCAAAAAACTCAAAAAAGCGCAAGCATAAACAGATTCGTTTGGTCATTTGCCGTGTTCAGTGGAGGCGTCGCAGTCGTGCCAGGCAGCGCAGCGCAGGCGACTCATATATTTGTTTTTGCACGGTTTGTTGTTTGTCTCGGTGGCAATCCAAAAAACCTGTTTACACATGCATACTATGGTATAATTCAAGAACGCCTGCACCTACACCTGCGATATTGGCATCAAATGAAAGGTGTTGAGCAGGACTGCAACATAGAGTTATTTTCATTGTGATGCCTAGACATCGTCTCCAGTCTGGGTAAGAATGTGGACCCAGATGACTCCGGAATGTTTTTGAACGATATTGTTATGAAATTAAAGGTATTAAGCAGGGCTTAAACACAGACCTATTTTATTTGTGGTTTCCATGCCGGGTCTCCTGATATGGGTCAAAAGGTGGATCTGGATGAAGTCGGGATGTGTCTGAGCGATATTGGTATCGAAAAGGTCTTAATCTGAACTTTAATACAGAGCTATTTTAATAGTGATGCCTAGGCCGGGTCTCCAGGTAAGGGTCAACAGTTGGACCGGATGACACTCGAATATTTCTGAGCGATATTGCTACCAAATGAAAGGTATTGATGAGGACTTCGACGTAGAATTATGTTATTTGTGATGCCTGGGCCGGGTCCACAAATATGGGTCAAAATGTGACCCCGGATTAACCCGGAATATTTCGGAGCAATATTGGTATGAAATGAAAGGTTTTGAACAAGGCTTTTACGTGGAGTTCTATTCATAATGATTCCTAGGCCGGGTCCCCAGATATCGGTAAAATGCGGACCCGGATGTTTTTGAGTGATATTGGTATCAAATGAAAAGTGTTGGGAACGGCTTCAATATAGAGCTGTAGTGATGACTAGACAAGGTCATCAATTGGACCCAGATAACCCCGGAATAACTTAACTTGGGTTGACTTGGCTTGACTTGACTTGACTTGACTTGACCTGACTTGACTTGACCTGACTTGACCTGACTTGACTTGACCTGACTTGACTTGACTTGACTTGACTTGGCTTGGCTTGACTTGACTTTACTTGACTTGACTTTGGTTAACTATTATTCCTCATTGCGAAGCAACGGGTATTTGCTAGTATGTATATATGCCAAAAATTAAAAGCAAACTTCTTCAAGTAACAAATTACTCCTCCTACACTGAAAAAACAACTTACTCAGATTATGGAAAAGTGGGAATGATTCGGCGCTAAAGACATATTTCCATATTTTGATGTACGATTTTCTTCAAATCAACGAATAAAAACCACGTTTTAAAGAAAATTGTACATCAAAATATGGAAATATGTCTTTAGCGCCGAATCATTCCCATTTTTCCATAATCTGAGTAATTTTTTTTTTTTAGTGTATCTGAACCAGTCTGAAAGCCTGATGAAGTTCACCGGAACCCTTACGTCGATGTCCGTGACCATATATAGGCTCTCCAGAATCTCAATAAAGTGCCGCCTGCATCCGTTAATAGCTGGAAGTGGAAAATGAGGTGTTCGATCGTCTCCTCTTCCTCATCATCCTTACAGCTACAACATCATCTGCGGTAGGGTGCACCTAGCCTCTCTGCATGTTTCGCGCTGAGGCTGTGTACAGGAATAGGTTTGAGATTTCCTCTCCGCTTAGAGCACACATTTGGCGACATCGCTTATGATCCCGTTTCGGCCAGGTTTGCCTTGACGTTCGACATAATGGATTCTGTGGCTATCTATCACTCGCCAGTTTCTAGATGTACTGTTTAAGCTTGCCTTACAAGTTCATCTGTCTTAAAATTCCCATCGATATCCCTGTGTCTCGGGACCCTGAAAAGGTGCAAACAGGTCATCTCCTATAGATATCGGCGACACCCTAGTGTTAGTTCAGAGTTGAACGAGTGGGAGCTAAGGGGCTTTATTTGCTGCTTGGCTGTCGCTTAAGGTGAATAAAACGTTGTGAATAGGTTCATGTACTATACAGTTAACAGCTTCCATTATAGCTGGAACTTCAGTCTGATAAGCGCTTAAGTGATTTGGTAACTTAAAAGACTCCGTCTCCTACTTGGCTTCGAGTTTCGAGTCATCGGTATAGCTGGAATCGCTACTTGGGGCTGGGTATCACTGATTTGGCTCTTCCCAATCATTTGGAAACACTTTCCACTTTAAAGCGTTGTAGAGGCATACCTATTGCCCAAGGTCCATACATCTTTCCAATTCTCCAATTCTTTCTCTCTAACACTCCAAGTGCCATCTCCCATTTGATTTTGATATCGTTCATGCTTCAACGCCTTCTGTACATATGTATATCAGGACGAGAACGATGAGCGACTTGTTGAGAGTGATCTTTTTCATCGAGAGAGGATTTTACTTTTCAATGAGCTACTTAGTTCAACACTTTTAATAATTTACAATAAATTCAAAATTTAAAATGCGATCTTCCACTCAGCTGTCGATTTGTGATTTTATTCTCTTATTTTCTTTTAACTTAAAACTATCGAATTCTCTTCGTTTCAAGCGACTTGGGCCCATTTTGCATGAAATCATACCCAATAAGCGCAAAGTAGTTACTTAAAAAAAAAAAAACAAAAAAAAAAAAAATTATAAAAAATAAAGCAAAAAAAAACCAATAAGAAATAAGAATAAAAAAATATTGATAACACCAGCTTCTCCATAATAACAAAGCAAATGTGCGCAATCTTGAAAAAATATAAATATAAAATATACATACATATGTCTGTATGTATGTAGTTACTCCATTAAATTACGAAAAGTTGTAAAATGCCATTCGCACAATATTTTTACACTATAAAAGTAAAAACTTTATGCTACAACTACATAACTACAAAGAGAAAGCGAAGCGAAAAACAGTAATAAAATTTTACATTGAAAAAATCGTAAAAAAAAATGGAATATTTAACAGCCGTCACCGCCGACGCCGCAAGTTCTAACTAAGAGCTTCCAATGGGGAGAAGGAAAGGAACGGCAAACGAGCGTTACGATGACGAAAGTACAAATTGAAGCAAAAATAAGTTTGATGAAGAAGTTGGTGCATAAGAAGTAGAGACATGTCGAGAGTGAGTTAGTGGGTGAGTGAAAGTGGGGAGTGAGTGAGGGGAGGTAAGTGAGTGAGTGAGTGAAAGTGAGTGAGTGTAGGTTGCGTTATGGGAGACAGGAATGACATTTTATGGCGGAAACAGTTGGCGTTGAATTAAAAATAAACTTCTGGTTTGTCGTACTCAACTTCATAGTTAGTCAGTTTGCTTATTTAGCATTTTTTGGTTGTAAATCTTATAAATTTGGATAATTTGGTGCATTAAAACAGTAGTTAAGTATATACTTTGTCCCTCCTAGAAATTTATGGCACATTTGAGGCTTATTTCAGATGATCATAAAGCTTATAGAAAAATGCCTGAAATTTCTAAGAGATATCAGATGAATAAAGCCTTATAACAAGGCTTATTTTAATGTGTTGATTTTATCGAACCTCCCTCTCTCTCTCTGAGAAGAAACCTAAATCCTAAGACTTATTCGCAATGGGAAATAAATTATAGGTAATTCCTTATAATGGGGATCAATGCGAAATTTAAATACCTTATAATAAGCCTTTCTGGCCATAGGAAATAAAGCTTACTTGATTCTTTTTTCAACGGCAGGGCATGCCATCAAATAGCTTTCTATTAAGCATGTACACTTAATAAGAGTTATGGAAAAATCTTTAACAATACGTAAAATACGAGTTATTAATTTACTTAACACACTAACACCTCTAATAAATAAATTAATAAATAAATAAATAAATATGTACATACATATATTAGATAATTATAATCTGATTCAATCATCTTCCATAAAAGTTTGCGAATTGCCGTGATTCTGTGGTCTTTTTTTTCACATCCAAAATATTTTGTTTGTGTTTACCTATACATATATACACGAATACACGCCTTCTCAGCCGAGAGAAAATGCAATTTATCTGTCTGAAAATTTCAAACAAATATGCATATATATTTAATTATGTAGCACATATGTATGTATAAAAATTATGTATTAAGCAATAAGAACAAATATTTTTCTTCTAAGTAGCCGAAAACAAAAAAAAAACAAAAAAAAAATATTTAGTGAGAATTTATAAAAAGGAAAAGTGGCCAGATGAATACACGCCCACTCTACCTACTAATGAAACTTGGCCATCACAAATATTTTTATGTCCATGGTTGTTAGATGAGTGAAGATCTATAAATTTGTTTATATATATATATGTGTGACATGTGTACCTACATATGTATTATGTGTGTATCAGTTGCAAATCCAGGGGGGGGGGGGTTTGGGGGTTCAAACCCCCCTTGTGGTTTATCATAGATTCCAAATTAATGCCTTTATAGATTCTGCGCCCAAATTTCCCAAACTGATCAAGGAAAACTCTATCATTCCAAAAGCAATGGTTGGATGGGTTTAGCTGTCCAAAGGCAAAACTCGACATTTATTTTCATTTATTTTCAGATTATATTTTATATGCACATATCCACAAGGTGAAACAGGTACAATTGAATCAGTTCGTTAAAATAGTTGTCCTTTTAGGCAATAATAACATACAATTACAACTTATAGTTAAATAGAAAATACCCGAAATTTAGAGGAATTAAATTTAATACAATAAGCGCGTACTATATTGTCGATTCTGTCAAACTTTCAATCATGTTTCAATTTTCGAGGCTTTTTGAAAAATTCTTGAAGGACAAGAACTTCAATAAAGTAAAAATTCTATTAAAAATATAAATATATCCAAAAAGTACTACATACATATATTCTTATTTATTTTGGCTTTAAACGCAAGGGTAAGTGAAATTGATGATCAATTTGCCACCAATACCATACGATACTCATTCGCACGTACCAATGCAAAAATATATGTACATACATACGTATGTATAAGCACAATCCAATCAACCACCAAAAACAAGAATTAAAACGAGTACGAAGTTAAAATACTACAAGCGATGCATTCATAAAATTGAAATGTTTCAACAAAGGATAAAAAAAGTTTCAACAGAGCTTTTCATCAGATCAAGGTTTTTATAAAATTCTAAAATTTGCAGCCCGGCTCATTTTCAACCATCTTTGCATCTTTGCAGTGGCGGTAGAGTATGAATAGAAATAATAACTAAATGTCAAGCAAAAGAAATGTCAAAATGAATTTATTTTTCGCCGCGAAAAAACAAACAAATTCGAGCTTGAACTATGATGGGAGGCAACTCGCGAAGTCATCATCTTTTTTTGACTAAACGATTTCCACCTCACTGAATTTTCCCTTCTTATACAATATACGTTCTTTGGTTGCACGTTTGAAAATTTAGAACACGCAGTAGCGACCTCGCGCTTTAAATTATATCATATAATAACTGCTACCCTTCACTAGGTGTCGCGCAGTGGTCAAGTTTATAATAAAGTAGCTTCAGAGCCATCTGAAGGCGTAACACCCGCATACGCCGGCTTTTTTAATTTATGAATTTATTAAATACATGTACGTTATACATGTTATTTAGAACTTCAATTGAAATCTCCAGCACTTTATGTGATGACGTACATATTGTTAATTTGGAGGGTTTTGTGTTTGGTGTTTTTAAGGTGCGGGAAATGGCGCAACTAGTATTAAGCGTCTGCCCTTAAAAAACATCTTCCAAAAAAAGAAATTTTCAAAATCCCCCCCTTGCCGAAATCCTGGATCCGCGCCTGGTGTGTGTGCATGCAAAATATGTATTATCTGTTTTAGAATTGAGTAAAAATGCAAAAAGCGCCTATGTTGACTATTCAGTGCCCCACATTTACCTAGTTTCTTGACGAAATGGGGAAAAAATATGTAATTAGAACCGACACTGGGAGCTATCTGTTCAGTTGTGCACAAACATATGCCGAGTTTCAGGAAGATATCTCAGAAACTCCGGAACAGAAAGAGAGAGAGAGAGAGAGAGATAGGGAGAGAGAACTGTTTTCCAGTCGCGCATAACCGCCAATGGAAGCAGTGGGTAAATTATCTCGAACTCGCCCTTCACTAATCGAACAACCTGCGACTTGGAGCAATAGCAGAAACATCTCAATGTTTTACTCGAATGTGATTTTGCAACTCACTAATTTTTTGGATATATCAACGCCACTTGTAGTACTTACAAGCAACGTGTTTTGTACCAAAGTTTAGTTAGGCCTTTCTTTTGAAAAATTTATTTTTAAATTTCACACATACATATGTATGTACATATGTATATTAGGGTGGTTCTTAAGATAGCGATTTTCTTCAGTCTCACCCCCTAAATCGGTAGCAGCACAATCAAATATATCACATATAAATTTTGGTGCGATCGGAGGCCGTTAAGGCCTTTCGCACAAAGGTCAAAATTCATTTTTTTTTTATCTAATGCCCGAAATCGATTGTCCTGTACTCAAGGATACCAAATATAAAGGTAAGGTCCACGAAATATCATATACAATTCGTCTCCATACAATTTGGTACCACCCTAATATACATATATGTATGTATGTACAACAACAAATACAAATAAACACTTGCTTCTTTGACATTATATGCTTGCTAACGCTGACACATGGAAATGAGCGAAATGTCAGTTTGAAAATTATTTTTAAGTGTGACAGTAGTGAATTCATAGTCAAGGTGTGTCTGCGTTTATTTTTTTATTTTTTCTTATTTTAAACTAATTGCAAACAAAAATATATGTACATAAAATACAAGATAACTATTTTAAAAGCATCTAGCATTTTTTTGTATACAAAAAAGTAGTACTTTTAAAGGGCAGCGATTTTGAAGGAGTTAAGTGGGTGCTTATGTATTTTATGTATTACTTCAAACAAGAGAACAAAAAATCACACAGTATCATTTACATATATACCTACAAATACTAAGAATATGTCGTATTAAAAAATATTAATAGACAATAAAGCAACTATTTGTCATATTCACAGGTGTGCGTCTGCTTGTACTTGAATGTGGCCTTTTACGCTTACCAAGGCCAATGTGACAAACCAAAAGCCATTAAGTGACTAATTAGGCATATAATATACAAATGTGTATGCACTTATATATGTATGTTTGTGTGTTTAGTTTTAATTTTAAAAACATACGCTAGAGAAAATGTTAATGTGTAAATGTGCGTACAGCACATGTGTGTTTGAGTGGCCAAGTTCGAACTCATTGTGAACACTTGATATTCGAAAATATTTTTGGAAAATCTGAATTTTCTTTGTTTTTTTCTAGTATTATCACTGTTTTTTAACCTGTTTATTTTCTTTGACATCTTTTAACAATTTATCAAAATTCCAGTTTTTATAAAAATAATTCGATCGGAGTTTAGATATTCACCTTTTTAGATATTCAGTTTTTTTAACCAAACTTGTAGTAATCGCAAAAATGTTGAAATTTCTATATTTTGTTTTTTTTTTTTTGGTTTTTGTCCAATTACTCGTTGGAGGTGGACCGGCGTATAAAAAGATGAAGCTATTTGTATTAGCGTGTTAAATATACATATATTTTATGTATGTATATTCATTTAGAAAGAATTTTCTTAACCCTCCGTCTGACACTTGGTTCCAGCCAGACCTTTTTCATTTTCAAACTACGAAAAAGAGTACTATAAATTGAGCTAGATGCTTGAAATTTCAGGTAGCCTACTAAAATTTAATTTTCTACATACCTGTAAAAAAGTACGTTGATATCTCATATACTAACCTAGTTATACCGATATGTTGACTAACACATCACATTCGGTACACTTGGGTCTGGCTGGACCCACATACAAATTGTATGAAAATGAAAGTGGGTGTACGGGTTTTGCTTAAGAACTTTCAAAGTATCCAATAGATTTTTATTAAATTTTCACAGTGGGTTAACGTGGTCTCTTCGCATAAGATGTGGTTTGAAAAATTGGACACTTCCCGGAATTTCGGCCCAAATGTGGACTCGAATGGCCCCGGAATGTACTTGGGCAATATTGGTGTCAAATGAGAGGTACTAATCTGGGTTTGAAAATATAGTTATTTTTATTGGGTTTTCTAACCTGGTTCACAAGATATATATGAAAACGTGGATCCGAGGGCCCCAAATGTTTTTTTTTTTTTTGAAGGTATCGATACTAATCATATGGACCTGTATGTAGACAGAGGAAGGCAGGTTTAGCGCAGCGAAGTGGGGCGGTTATACCCTAGTATTCCTATATATTTTTTACCTAATATGAAGGAGTGCAATCGTTTGCATATTTTTCTTTGAATTTTATGAATTATCGGGGCAATAGATATTTGCCTTTTAGTTTATATTTTTCAGTTCTGATTTTGTGGTTATTTGATAAATTTAAGTGCAAATATAATTCATAAAATACGCGTTATTTTTTTATTTTTACTATATTTACCAAGAAAATTTTGAGTGATGAAATTGATTTGATGTGCAATTTTAGACCACATAGAAGGAACTTTGATAGTGAATTTTATGAACGGCTAGCAGCTGCATTAGCTAATTATCTGGGACATGAGCGGGCTGCTGAGGAAGTTGAAAAAACTTAATAAAAATTTGAATATAATAATATAAATAAGCTAACATTCAGAAATTCTGTACAAAATTCCTATATTTACGTGTAAATTCACACAAAATTCCGAGGCCATTTCGCTGTGACAAACATGCCTCCCTCTATATATGTGACTATTCCTATCTCTATTACTATCGCTTACAAAGATTCCGAGGTCAGCGAATACACAAGTTGACCCAGCTTAGATATCTCATTAAAAATAACTCTATATTCAAGCCCTGATTAGCACCTTTCATTTGATACCAATATTGCCCAAGTACATTGCGGGGCCATTCGGGTCCACATTTGGGCCAAAATTCCGGGTACCGACAACTTTTTCAAACCACATCTTATGCGGAGTGACCACATGAACCCACTGCGAAAATTTCATAAAAATCGATTGGATACTTTGGAAGTTCTTCAACATCACACGCACACACACTTTAATTTTCATACAATTTGTATGTGGGTCCAGCCAGACCCAAGTGTACCGAATGTGACAATCGAAATAAGTGTCTGACGGAGAGTTAAATAAAAATTTCAAAGTATATATGTAATAGAAAGTGTTTCACTGGCTGACAGTTGAAAAAGTGTTAAGTCCACTTTTTGTGAATAAATATTTTTTGCGCAAAAATGTAGCAAAGAAAACGATGAAAAATACACGCAAGATGGAACCATGTTATTGCTCATCGGTGTTACTGCATAAGTAAAGTTCATTTCAAATTGATCACCGAAAAGTCTAAAAGTGCTGCTGAAAGTTTATACAGTTGTAAAATTTCATATTGTTGGTCGACTTCCTGGTTTTTTTTTTTTAAAGGAGAGGGCGAAATACCCAAATGTCTTTATTCAAAGGCAAATATAAAGTCACGTATATCTAATTTTAAAACTAGTATATCATAACAAACTTTTGCCTTTCTCTATAATATTTTTAACAATAGGGTCAGAATTTTTCAAATCAGCACAAAAAATTTTTTTTTCTTTGATTTTTATGATTCGTGTCTTAATCGATAGGTCTCCGTGTCAAGAATTAGTTCCCGAAATATTTTTGCAAAATGAACATTTTTGCAATAGTTATTCGCCAAGAAAGTTTTACATCAACTTCTTTAAAAAAAAATACTGTTAATCGACGGTACGATTAAATTTAAAGCGAACTACGCCAAATTTTAGGTAATTATGTATATTTTAAAATAGTTTTTGAAAAAAATTAAAAAAAAAATTTTCTGTATCCTTTTTAAGGATAATTGTTGTTATCAATGTTCTCCGCCTAGGAAAAATTCGGAAAAAATATTGTAGATATAATGATGCATCGTAAGCTGAATTCCGAAGAAAAAAAGATGGGGACTCTTACCGTTTAAATGCAAAATGCGATTGAACGATTCCCCTCTTCAGCTTAGTAACATTACACTACTCTAAAATTATTAATTTGAAATAATTCCAAGAGATTCAGGTATAGGGGAGTTGGTCCGGTCTTCCTGATCTCAAAAATTGTTTTCTTTATATTTTGTATGGTTAGTTTTCGAGATAACGGTAAATTTTTGCAGTTTTGGGTATCACTACATTCAAACCTATTTTTCGCTAAGGTTGCAAGTGCGATAACCGCAAGCTGTACCTTGTTAGAAACATAATTAAAATACGCTTCTAACGACATGCAACTTGCAGTGATTGAACAAACCCTTGCTCGTCAAAATCAGAATTTTGTTGGATTTTCTGATTAATTTTTTTATTCAAATATTTATCGTTTTTATCCCTGTGATAGGTCGTTGGAATGCGCATAAATTATGAACAGTTTGGCAATCGAATGTGTGACAAAAAGGCATATACATACACTCAGGGGAAAAAAACAGCTAGTTTTAAGTCTAGCGCGAATGAAACAAGCCGAAAACGTTACGAATGTCTGTTAAGCGGAAAATGCTAAAATCAAGAATGTATTCTTATTTTCAAAACGATATTTTTTATAAATTTTATTTTAAGAAGATGTAGTTTTATAAATTTATTTTAAGCACAACCAATGACTGATTGAAGCCTGTCCAATTATATTTTAAATATGCTTATACTTATGTATGTATGTATATCTATATTTTAATAGGCTAACATTTTTCCCATACAAACAATTGCCAGGCTGCTTAGCACATTTATCATACTCATATCCACATAAAATTGATATGGAAGTGTTCGTATGAGTCAGGAGCAGTGCATAGGCATATCATTTTTTCTATAAATTATTTAATTTGTTTATAATTAATAAATAAAATTTTTAGGTAAGAGAAATAGATATCGTAAACGTGTTTACAAATATCGTAAACACAGTTGAAGAGTTGCTTTAATTTAAAATCGCTCTCTCTATTTTATATGCATTGGACCAGTTTACGCTCAGATCAAAATCAACGCGGCCAAATATCTCCAACTGCTTTTCAATTAAAGCGAAAAATGAGAGAGAGGGCGGGAGAGCACGCTGAGTAATTTTAATTTTGACCAAGGCATATCTAACAGGTAGGCTCGGCGTTGAATTGAAAAACTTCTTGTTTTATTTATAAAGGTAGAGTGTAATACTTTGGAAATCAAAGCGAATTCACATCATCGCCAATAGGAATGGACGAGTCCCAAGCGAATTCAGATTTTAACCACGGCGAAATATCATTTTGACATTACACTCTACCAATTACAATAACAAAATACATGGGAAATTTCTGAATTCGCCACCGGGCCTACCTTCCTAGATCTGCCTTGATTTTGACCATGATTTCGCGTCGGACCGTGATCAAAAGGGCAAATCAGTGTTGCGGTACAACTGGAATTTGGAAAGTGTTGCTTATCTCCGCGAAAAGGAATAATTTTTGTACCAATACAAAGTTGAAAAAATAAATTGCATGGTCGAATTTCGAGCACCGGCGATACTAGTTAAGAATTATTTTCTTAAATCAAGTTTGCTCAGGTTTTTATCTTATTTCAAGCTTGATTCAAGCATGTGAAAACTTAAATTTAATTTATTTCTCCTTAATTGCTGTAAATATTGAATCAAGTACGATTTTAGTCCGCAACTTTTCTCAGAGTGTACGTGCTCATAAATTTATGTACGTATGTATGGAAGGTTGACGCTAGTGAGCTTCGCTATTGAACTTTTTATAATATTTTTAAAGAAATGGAACTATAAATCAACGCATTTGTTTTCTAAATTATTTTCCAAAATTATTAATACGAAATTTCAGACCGCTTTCTTATTCTTGGCTAGTGATTATAATAAAAAATATAATATTATTTCGATACGCACTGTAGGAAATTGGAAAACAATTATCCAATTAGCCATTCGGAAGAAACGGCAAAGTGATCAGTTAAGAGTTCTATAAACTCATTCTCCCAGATAGCCTCCGAAAAGACTCCCAAACGAATGAGAAAAGTGCCTCTAATATGAATATAGGTTAGCTATTCGTGAAATTCGTAATTTAAATACAGAGTAATTAAATAAGAGTGAGTTAAGTTAGTTTACAGCAGATTTTTGGTGGCAGATAATTGCTGTGTGTATAATTAAAGCTTTCCTATCGTTGCGCAATGTATCCGAAAAGAAGCCGAATAGTTTGCTTTCCGATAGCAATAATTTTAATTTCAAGCCAGTTATGGTCATATGTGCAATCGTATCTTACCAATTATATGTTATGTATATTCATAAACTTAAAATGCGTAAGTTTTCAATTTATGTCTTAAATATTTGATAAATGATGCCGTCTGTTGCCTACGAATACGAATACTCGCACAAAAAGCTGCAGGCGCTTTTGTATGTTGAAGTTCTTTATCATTGTTATTATTGTTGGTGGTATAGCAGCATTGATACTCATTTTGATGAAAATTCAATTAAAATTATCGCACTGCCAATTAAATTAATCCACCTGCCAATATTCTTCCATATGTATGTATGTAAATACATACGTGTTGCATGCGAGCTACAAATGCGCTCACCCTGCAAAAAATGCGAACAACTCGCAAGGGAGCATGCGATTACTACCCATTTGTATCTCTTTATATGGGTTGAAGTGTTCTCTTTTGTTTGAGCATGTCCTATGAAGAGACTAATTGTACCCAGTTTGTACCCGAACGGGTAGCAAAAGCGCACAATTGTACCCGTTTTGTACCCGAACGGGTAGCAAATGCGACACATCCATTTGTGCGACTAATTGTACCCGTTTGATACCCTTTCGGGTACAATTCGTCTACAATTAGTATACATATGTACCCGTTCGGGTACAATTGGGAACAATTGTAGACTAATTGTACCCGAAAGAGAGCGCTCCCGGACAAATCTTTTTAGAAACTCGTCGCACACTTTTTTGCAGGGCAGTTAAATGAAAATTTGCATGTGTGTATGTAAGTGTGTATTTGTATGCATGCACGAGCACGCATTGTGACAAGCTGATGCAATAAATATGCCAAGTTGTCAGTTGACGTAGCGCTTGTTGTTACTGTTGTTGGCGGTGGCTGTTGGCTATTTAAAAAACTACAGGTGGTCCCTTTTGATGCTCCAAAAAGTGGCATATTTTAAAATATTCGCATGTTTATATGAATGAATATAATAATAATACTAGCCGGACCCGTGCGCATCTTGCGCAAAAAATAACAAAACATACGTGGCGCCAGTCGGTATGGTTTGTGCTGTCACGCTCATCTTAAAAAACTTATTATTTATTTGGTTTGGTGGACCTTATGGAACTTTCAATGAATTGCCTATATGTTTGACAAAGATATCGCATAAAATGTTTTTATTATCCCTATATAGGTATGTATGTGCAATATATTTTATATATTTTTTTTTGCCTTGGCTTAATCGATTTATCTGCTACAGTTCCTGAGTTTTGACTTATAAATCTTTGAAAATTTGCTCCTATTGGCCCATTTTTCAAAATTTCAGCACGTTTCCTCATAACGGCATAACGTCATTTCATCACTCGGGCTTTATTAGTGACTGAATTATCATGTTTTACGTGTTTTTCAAAATACACACATATGCCTTATTTTCAACCCCAACTTTCTCTGTTCCCATTAGAATCTGTGTACCAAATTTCATTAAAATATTTCTATTTTTGCGCAAGTTAGAGTGTATACGGCCGGACGGACGGACATGGTTCAATCATTTTTTTTCATCCTGATCGTTTTGATATACTCGTATATATTAAGGGGGAGTGAAAATTTTTTTTGGAAATTCAATTTGTTCCAAAGCCAGAACGGCACCTTTCTAGCCCAGTAATAAGCCTTTAACATTTTATTGACCTACTCGCATGTTTAGAGGTGCCCCAAGCCCCACAAAGTTGAAAAAATTGCACGATCTGGTACAAATGTGAAATTTCTACAATTATGAAATCAAAAAAACGAAGTATGAGGATTGATAAACAGGCTAAGTTTAGTATAAAACGGAATTTTTTTTTTTGGAAACAACAACAACCAAAGTAATTAAAGGTCAAAGTTTATATTATGCATTTTTTAAATTGCAATTACTTAAAAACTACTGAACCGATTTCAAATATTTTTATACCATTCGATAGGTATTTTGATTCCCTTTAATTTGATATACATTTTATGTGGGTTCCATAACACTCCCCGCTGCGGGGGTAAACCCCCTTTTACCCCCCTTACTCTTCATATAAAGTACCACGCCCAATAAAACACCGTTTCGCATGCATAGCTAATTAATACCTTTAAAACGATGCCTTACTTATTAATTTTGGTGAATTATGTGAGCAGAAAAAGGGATATTTATAAAACACCAATTAGAAATAATATATAAATGATGATAATACAATGGCGCTATTATAACTCTGACGAGTTTTATGGCCGAGCTTCTCTCCCAATTCGAGGTGTGCTCCTTTTTTGTTTTTTTCCTACTAATTGGGTGGATCTACAGTTTTATGCCGGCTCCGAACGGCGAATGCATTTTTTGTGAGAAGCTTTTTCATGGCAGAAATACTCTCGGAGGATATGCCGTCCACTGCCGAGAGGTGACCGCTGCTCTTAAAAAATCCAATAATTGGATTTTTACTAATTAGAAAAATTGTTTTGGTGTTTGGCTCGGACCGTGGTTTGAACCCGAGACCTCTGGCATAGCAGGCGAGCACTCTACCTACTGCACCACAGCGGCCAGCATATAAATGAATATATTCTACTTAAATATTCGCTTTTATTGTGGCATTTTGTGTGTCGCATTTATTCATGCGCACGAATTGTGTGCATATCGCACACTAAATCAAAAAGCGTTACAACTCAAAATTCAAAAATTTTCAGGAGAGGCAAAAAACTTTTTAATTTTTATATGCAATGATATGGGAAAAGGCTACGTATAATGGTTATTTCTCAGTTAAAAAAGACTCTGAGCGTCATTTTCATTGCACATTGGGGAAGCTGTGAATTCTTTGTTGTCGGCTAGAAGCAATGAAATTGCATTCCATGAGAATAAAGTAATAATGAACTCTTCCGCATTAGTTCCTTCGGCTTTGTAATAACAGAAGCACATTTGGACCATTCAGCGATTGCACAATGAACATAAACTCTAATTAGATCTTGACAATTTAGTGTATAACAGTTCAGGAGCCTACGCAGCAGAACTGTGTCGGTCTGATAAAGTAACAACGTCACACAACTCACACCACTACAAAGAAAACATGAGGATTTTGATGATAATAAAAGTAATAATTGTCTAGCGAAACGTGGAGTTAGTAACATATAAGTATATACACATACATACAACCTCCTTTCATTCACAAATTTTCGCTTGCTCTTTGCCTCAACAACAATAAATCCATTCCAAAAATCTCATATGCCAACAGCGACAACGCGTGACTTAAAAACGTGACAACTAATATGCTTGCTCTGCAAACTATAAAGCATTAGAGAACAGGAGAAGTGAAGGGTTGTGAGTGAGTGAGTCGACAAGCAAAAAAGTGCGTATCTACTTACAAAGTGTTTCAATTTATGTGCTACTAAATTCACTCATACCCACGTACTTAAGCGATAATGATATAAGGTTACGAAATACATAATATGTATGTAGGTATATATGTATGTATGTATGTATGTATGTATGTATGGTTATGTCTATGGAAGTAAGCAACAACAACATCATTATCATAATAACAATTATAAACATTTCAACTTGCATTATTCTATGCCAAAAACTTACACAATTTTGTTGCTTGCGCATCACATCAACGCAGATATGCACAGACAGGCAGCCGCAGGAGTAGGAGGGTTGGATCAACAGAAAGGCAATACAAGCAGCGAGAGAAATGCGTTTTTTTTTTTTCTTTTTTGAATTTTAATTCCTCTATTTGTACGCATGCGTGTAGTGAAGATATCACGAATATTTTTGGTATGCAAAAATTTAGCGTTGCCACCTATTTAAAACTTTAGATTATATAATGAGATTGCATAACCAAAAAGACAGGATTATAACATATTTTATATTTCGGCGAAGAGACTTAATAATATTGAATGCGATTTTTATTTTTTATATTTTTAAGGGTTGCCACCTCTTTCAAAATTTTAAGCACAATTTTGTTTATCAGAAGCCATAAAATATGGAAAAATGGCTACCAAATTGAAGAGAATCAAGAGATTCGATCGTCGTTTATATTTTTGGTAGAGTTGCCACCTGTTTTGCAATTTTTAAACTCAATTACATTTACAAAAATCTATAAAATATAGAGATATGGATATCAAATTTAAGGGGATCAAGAGATACGATCGTCGTTTATATTTTTAGTAGAGTTGGCACTTGTTTTGAAATTTTTAAACTCAATTATGTTTATATAAAACCACAAAATATAAGAATATGGAAATCAAATTAAAGGGGATAAAGAGGCACAATCGTCAGATATATTTTACATAGGGTTGCCACCTGTTTTGAAATTTTTAAACTCAATTATGTTTACAAAAATCTATAAAATATAAAAATGCGGATATCAAAGTAAAGGAGATTAAGAGGCACGTTTTTTGGGTAAACTTTTCGTGTGGTTGCCACCTGTTTTGAAATTTTTAAACTCAATTATGTTTATAAAAAGCTCTAAAATATAAAAATGTGTATATTAAATTAAAGGTGATTATGAGGCGCAATCGTTGGATATATTTTTCGTAGGGTTACCACCCTGTTGAATATTTTAAAATATGTATTCTTCTAAAAGCCTTATCTACTATATCGCAATTCTATTATTGAGAGAGCTAAAAACCGCCGTTTGTTGTATGCCACGACAGCCATGTTAGCAACGAGATAATGTATTTCATGATAGAAATACTGGTTAGATTGACATCCGTATCAAGCAGCTTTTTTTCACATCTGCGCTGATGATATAAACTCAATATGAAGGTGGCTGGAGTATGTGATTTTATGTAGACCAGATAGGTTTAAAACTTTCCTTAACCCCACCGAATTATTCTAGCGTTTTCCATTCGTAGCTTGCCGCTATTCAAGAGACGGTAAGCTGAACTAACAATGATCTGCTCCGTTTTCTATAAAATACAGGATAATTGAGAGCTACTATAAAATCTCTTGATGAGGAGGAAGATCCTCTCGCACACTGGAAGTATGGCTGCCTAAGATTCGTTAATTAGAGTAGAAGAGTTCAGTGGGTGCTTAGATCCTCGGACTTTTTTGTACTAAGCTGTGGCTGTGCACCGGCAGTAACTTTAAACTAATCTAAACTAACTTCCACGCATTACTTGCATTTTATCTACTTTTTTTGCTTCTTTATGGCAAACACGTTATACTTATCCCCTTTTTTGTGGAGCAATTTGTAACATATTTTAGTCGTTCCGTGTCATAGTTAATTGCCTTCACAGCTTTTGTGTGTTACAAATAGGGATGTACGATTAATCGATTAAATCATTTCTTCATTAATCATTATTCAGATTAATCAAAAATATTGATTAATTAGATTCTGAATAATCAGATCCTGAGTAATCACTGTTTACTCAAAAAAAATTAATTGAAAACTGAGTAACTTTGTTCATTTTCTTCACGAAACATACATTTTTTATTTGGATTTTCTCATGTACCCACTCTTCTGCATTATACATATATTTGTATATATGCGTGTATGCGCCTTTGCTTTAAATAAAAAAAAATCGAAGTAGCTCCTGCAATTGAAAAATAACGTTTTGTTTCGTTTTTATATAAATAAAATAAGCAAAATAAAATTTCTGATTAATCGGGTTATAACTACTCATATTTCTGATTAATCAAATTATTTAGATTCTGATTAATCAAAAAATAATTAATCAGGAAAAGATTGTTTCTGATTAATCAAAAATAAGTAAATTATGATTAATCAATTAATCATGTTTCGATTAATTACCACGTATGATTAATCGATTAATCGCACATCCCTAGTTACAAAATATTCAAATGTATGCATGTATGAACATGTATATATGAATGTGTGTACGTATATATGACTTCCCTGTAGGGAAAATCTCTAGTCCCGAACAGGTCGCTTCTAGTGCATTTTTCGCCACTACTAGTGCGAGCTAAATCTCTTTTGCATATTATCAACTGGCGAATTTAACACGGCGATGTCCTAGGCGGTGTCAATTGTCACCCTCTGCACTACATTTTCGATAGTTCCGAACTAGTACTAAATTCTACAGTTTACACTTTGACACACTTCATGCAAGTGGCGCGATGGCCGACTGGCTAACGCATGTGCCTTTCAATCTAAGGGGCGCGGGTTCGAATCCTGTCGGTGTCAAGGTGGATGATAATTTTTTTTTTTTTAATTTTTTTTTAACTAACATTTTTTATTTATTTATTTAATAAAAATTTACAATAATATTTAAAAAGTAATAAAATTAAAAATAAGTCTGAGGGATCGGAAAAGCATAATTAGGGGAACATATCATTTCATAAAAGATGCAAATAGAAAACTCTTTATATAAAATGCTTCACTAAACATCTGAGAATTGCAGAAATATACAAAGCCGACGGCAATTGAACGAACAAAAAATTTTCATAGATTTTTTGTCAATTTGAAATTGCATACAAATCAAAGTGTGTCTTATAATTGTCACTCAATTCACTCCTTCTGAACTGGTAAGGGTCTAACTACAATTTATCTAGTTCCCTTTTGACACCTTTTCGCTAGTTCGGAACTAGAAATTTTGCTCACTAGTTATTGAGTTCCCTGCAGGATTAGTATGACTTGGCAGCGCGTGTGCATGAATAAGCTGAGGCAGACAGTGAGCAACTGTCAGCATTAGGGCGCGTATACATAGCACTGGGACATCACACTTCCCCTTTCTCAAAACGTACATGCATATGAAAGTTTGTATGTATGTATATTTCTCTGTAGTCTAACATTTTGCTTGACAGCGCCGACGGCAAAAGTTTACAAAACTGGGATAGAATTTTTTGCTCATATTCCATGCATCGTCATTATGTCTGTTGGCGTATTGCATTTGCATCATGAAGTTTATGAAAGGGAAAAAAAAGAAAAACAAAAATATGTTGTATGCGTTATAGCCCAGTTAGTCGAGAACGTAAGCCCGTGTACCGTGTCAGCTGATCCAACCTATTTAATGGGATTTGTATGTAACCGATTATTCAACGACGTACGACGCAGAAGCCCGTACCGCAGAAATCAAAATCATTTTGATTTTTTACGTAAAAATGTGTCAGCTGATCGCTCGCATGGTTGCAAGGTAGAAGGGTTGCCAGTTGAACATTTTTAGTTATTAAATATTTAAACAGTAATTTTCACAGCATTATACAACTAACTCAACAAGATTGTAAAATGTTATCGAATATACATTTATGTGTTCACATGGAAAAAATAGTATGTCTACTTAAACGAACCATTTGTTATTACTTTAATTTTTAAAAAGAAAGGAAAGAAAACGTTTATAATTTTTTTTAAATCCCAAACAAAATGTAAATATATAAATATATAAATTAATAACAAGATAATAGCTTCGTTCAACAACTTTACTTGCAAGTACTTGCAAAAAGAGCGTCAATGTCAAATTAAGAGTAAAAACGAGAAAAAGAGAAAATCATCAACCAAAGTAATTGAACACAAAATCGTAAACATTCGCAAGAAAACAGCTGATACGCTGTTTTGACAATTTGATTTTTAGGTTAGGTTGTAATTGAAATTTTTGAAATTGGAAATGAATGGAAATAACTGAATTAGGAAAACAAAATTCTACTTTGGCTATTCCACAACATCATCAAGATTCGTTTTTGCGCTAACTTATTTAGTACACAATTAGAAATTTGCGTTTAAAATGTTTGTATATTTCCAATTGAAATTTTTGTGATCATATATTTTTGACACTTCTATTTTTTTAAAGCTGCTAGTAGTTGCAAGTGAAAATTTTACTTGCAGCGTTTATCAACTCTCTCGAGGTCTTACTCTCTCAATTTGGCTCTCTTTTGCGAATTTTTTGGGTTATTGAACATAAATTCGTAACTATTCGTAAAAATATGTAAAAATTTTGAGATATTGAACACTCCTAATAAATGAAGATATTAATGAAAATTAAAGCAAAAATTGTATTTATCCACAATGGTGGCGGTATTTTCTTAATTGATAACTCTTTGTGGTCTTCTTCTGCAATTTTTCTACATTAAAAAGTTATAAATTGCCACAATAAATCTGAGTTTCTGTAACAAAATCAATTAAAGTGATGTCACACTAATACGATCCACACTTTGTCACCACCTATTTATACTAGAAAAGATATGAGTTACAGAAACTCAGTACAGATTTCTTAATTAAACACTGATTTTTGTGAGAATCTTGTAGCTTCCCAATATAATTTTTTTATGGATTTTCAATTGTATATTTAATGTTCTGACTGTGTTTTTTGTTATTTTATGTTTTAGTCCTTGATAACTATCACCAAGGTGTGATGGAAATATATTGGGCAGCAACAAAATTACAAGAAAAATGTGTTTTAATTACCAACTAAGCCGTAAGAAAGTAACTAAATTAATAAAAAAAAAAGGTCGTCAACGACAACTTTAAAAACGATTAAATTAGTATTTTCTTGTCATTTGGCAAATAATGCACAGTTTTGTATTGAAGAGTAATCCGCATAACACTTTGAAGATTAGTAAAAATCTTGTTTGTTCAAAAATGACTAAACGGCAACCCTGCCAAAATGTAAACAAACTACATATATATGTAAATATATGTGAGTAAAACAGCTGATTACTACGGGCTCAAAAAATCCTAAAAATTGCATACGGGCGTTTGCGTCAGCGAACGTACCACACGTTCTCGACTAACTGGGCTATTAGCATGAATGCGTTATGCGTTTAAGGATACACTGCGAAAATTTTTGAGTGTAAGTTATTACAAATTTTATTCAATTCACGAAGTTAAGGAATAAACAAGAGGCAGAGGTGATTAGAAATTCAATAGTTAAAATGGATGTGCAGAGAGGTTTAAATTTTTTTTAAAGGGGTTGCCAACTGTTTCAAAAATTAATTTTCTGGTGTAGTTTGTTTGATTCATAAATTGCAGGCTCCATATAAAAGGGATTGGCCTGAAAATCAGAAATTTATTATAATTTTTACGAAAGGGGTTGCCAGCTGTTCAGAAATTTATTTTTACATATTACGAGTTCACAAAGAACGTGAAGTGAACTCTAAGGTTTTTTTGTTTTAATTTGAAATCGTTTTATATTTTTTTCATTATTTTCAGTTGTTTTTTTTACAGTGCACTTACATACATACATATTAAGGTGGAGTGAAAACATATGGAGATTTTTTTGTTCTTTTTTTGAACGTACCAGCAATAAAAAGTTGCCTTTATACGAGTTAATGAACCCCACAAAATTTTATGGCGATAGGACGACGTTTTGAACTGCCCCCAGCCCCGCAAAGTTAAAAGCAATAAGCACGATCTGGTACAAATATGAAATTTCGAAAATTATAAAATCAAAAAACGAAGTATGAGGATTGATAAAGATGGCTAAGCTGAGTATTAAGGTTAAGTTTTTTTTTTTTTTTTTGAAACAACAACAACAAAAGTAATTAAAGGTCAAAATTTATATTATGCATTTTTTAAATTGCAATTACTTAAAAACTACTGAACCGATTTCGAATATTTTTATACCATTCGATAGGTACATTGATTCCCTTTAATTTCATATACATTTTATATATGAAAAGTAAGGAGGGTAAAAGGGGGTTGACCCCCGCAGGGGGTGTTATGGAACCCACAGACAATATATACCAAATTAGAGGAAATCAAAATACCTATCGAATGGTATAAAAATATTTGAAATCGGTTCAGTAGTTTTTAAGTAATTGCAATTTAAAAAATGCATAATATAAAATTTGACCTTTCATAACTTTTGTTGTTGTTGTTTCCAACAAAAAAAAAATCACTTTAATACTCAGCTTAGCCATCTTTATCAATCCTCATACTTCGTTTTTTTATTTTATAATTTTAGATATTTCACATTTGTACCAGATCGTGCTATTTCTTCAACTTTGCGGAGCTGGGGGCACCTCTCAACATGCGAGTAGTCAATAAAATTTTACAGGGTTATTACTGGGCTAGAAAGGTGCCGTTCTGGCTTTGGAACAAATTGAATTTCCAAAAAAAAATGTTCACTCCACCTTAATACATATGTATCTACATATAAACACTAACACTTAAGGCTCATGCAATGTGTTGTTTACGAGAAATTTTCTGCGGAAATTCTTTTTTCATTTTTTTTTTCTAGCAAGAGTTATTTTTTTCAGCGAACATATAAACCGGCATATTTAAGACGTGCATACATGTATATAAATATATACACATATCTCTACCTATATAATTTGTAGCTGCCATTGCTGTGCCTTACCATGATTGTTTGTTTACACTTTTATTAACATAAAATAAAGAATAACAAACTATAAAAAAAAACTGTTGTTAAGTATTGTTATCTTTGCCTTAAAAATTTACAAAAGTTTTGCACTGCACATATGTACATATGTAATATACACAAAACTATTTGCGAATGTGTGTGTGTTTTTATGTGAATAAAATTGTATTAAATATATACCTAACAAGTTAAATGCATGTTAATATATTTTTTTTTCAAAGTTTTACATTAGGAAAAATTTATTATTTACATATTAATGAATTTACGCAATATTAATACCATGTCTCCACATAACGTGTTTCGCTCTTTTTTTCTGCATTTTCTCTCTCAATCTTGTTTCAACACGGAAACCAGTGCCGAAACTCGCCAATTTCCA
This sequence comes from Urophora cardui, assembly GCA_960531455.1. Taxonomy (NCBI): domain Eukaryota; kingdom Metazoa; phylum Arthropoda; class Insecta; order Diptera; family Tephritidae; genus Urophora; species Urophora cardui. The sequence goes on from OY482673.1 coordinate 30,928,465, forward strand.
TACAAATTTTTGAGAGCGAGTGAAGATTGAAACACTGTTTCATTCTGAATCATCTTGCCAACCTCGATGATATCGATGTCTTCTCTAATTTTGTATCGAAAATCTATCGAAATCTCACACAGACCAAAACAAAGACGCAAAAATAAGCAAACATACAAACATTTAAGATGAACAAGAAAGAGAAATGTCAAACTGAATCACGATTAGCCACGTGGAGACGGGTTATTGAGCGAGATGTTTTGTTACATGTTTCTCTGGTGAATCAAGTTATGTGGAGACGGGCTTTAACTTCGATGAGCTTTTGCAAACACGCAAGTTATTAACCCTAAATTTCCGAAGCTTTTTTAATATGATGTTTTGATATATTTACATCGATATCAAGTTCTGTCTTGATATGAATTCAAATGGAAAATTTTACAAACAACAACAATAAGAACATTGATAAGCCTAGGCTTTGCTAGCTTTGAAAAGCGCTTGGGACTGTCACATGTACTTGCAACCATACTATGCTCCATTAGCCTAATTGGAACGCCAGATGGACCATGAGTCTACAAACACTCGGGCAGATCCGAGCTGGCACTAATAACTGGGCTAGTAGCAGGTCATATGATTATTGGGAAGCATGCAGAAGGGACGAATGCTCCATATTACGATTACGGTAGCGTCTGTGAGGACAAGGAAAAGCCGGAAACAATAAAACACCTGTTGTCCGATTGACCAGCACCAGTAAGGAGGCCACGGAAGCATGTCGGAACCTACAAATTTAGAGATTTGGGAGATCTGGTGACATTGGAGTTGAAAAAATTCTAATATTTGTGGTTCAATTTGGCGGGTGGGCGGCTCCGGATCCACGTGGTATCACAATGGGGTCTTCGGCGCCCAAGTATGTTATGTAGGTACAAGGTTGCGTGATTTTGATTTGGCTGAATCACGAATCAAAAATATTTTCTGATTCTTGATTCAAACTATTTTCAAATCAAAGATAAATTTGATTTGTGATTAATTTCTCAAACGAATCAGAAATATTTTTTGATTCTTGATTCAAACTTGATTTCAAATCAAAATTATTTTGAATCACAATTTGATTCGAATCAGAAATCTGATTCGAATCAAAAATATTATCTGATTCTTGATTCAAACTATTTTCAAATCATAGATAAATTTGATTTGTGATTAATTTCTCAAAAGAATCAAAAATATTTTTTGATACTTAATTCAAACTTGATTTCAAAATTTGAATCAAAATTTTATTCGAATCAAAAATCTGATTCGAATCAAAAATATTTTTTTAATCTTGATTCTGAATAAATTGTTGATTCGAATCAAATTTTGAATAGAATCAAAAAATTTTTTTGAATCAAAAATTTATTTAGAATCGAAAATTTCATTTCATTCTAAATAAATCAAAAATTTGATTTGCATTAAAATTTTTTTTTAGAATCGAAAATTTCATTTCATTCTAAATAAATCAAAAATTTGATTCGAATGAAAAATGTTCTTCGAATCAAAAATATATTTTGAATCAAAACCATTTTTGATTATTTTTTGATTCTTTTGAGAAGTGAATCACAATTCAAATTTATCTTTTATTTTTAAAATAGTTTGAATCACGAATCAAATGGTATGTTTCATTATTTTGTGAAATGAATCACAATTAAAAATTATCTTTTATATGGAAGTATTTTGAATCACGAATCAAGCTGATTCTTTATTTGAAAGTTGATTTGAAATCTAAATTGGTTCGAAATCACGCAGCCCTGTGTAGAAACTATCAGCCGCTGCAGCAAAAAAAATTTTTCCTATTATGAAATCAATTTCCGTCATCCCTTGGCAAGTTTGTTTTTGTTATAAGCCGGTTTCGGCGATGTGCCATCTTCAGTATCTTTTTTCGTATCTACATACTTTAAACCCTTCTTGCTATGAACATCATCTATACTAAATCCGCACTGCACCGGAATTAATCTCAAATTGGTCTCACTTTATGAAGATTTCAGAAAAACTTTTTCTAGTTCATAATTATTATAAAGAGACTTTTCTAAACATTTGTTCTTATTTACAGCAAAAACTCCACTTCAAGTTTTAAACTCAAAAGTACGGGCATGCTACACTAGCACTTCATAAAATTTTGGCACAAGTTTACAATTTCAGCGTTTTTTTGCCACTAAATAAATATTCACTTTTCTACAAGTTTTTAACTAAATCTAATTTCATACAAATTTAATTGACACCATGGCGTATACGTAACAGCAGCAGCAGCACAAGCTACCTACACGGCTGTAACTCCATTATCAATTTTATATGCACGTAAACTTTTTTGACAGCTCAAAAACCTGACAACCAAGTAGATTTGCCGAACTAGCTTTTGAAGCTGCTGCAGCTAGCCATATTAGCAGTAGTGCGTAATTTTATGAATATGCAGTTGTGCTGAATGCATGAATGGATGAATGAATAGTCTGCCTAATTACAAGCTTTCATATATTCGGTAACTCAATTAGAAAGCAAACCTGGGCCAGTCATGTGCCATGTGCAAACAAACATACATATGGTCGGCCCCCTGCCAGAACCACGAATGTGCAATTTTTCCAATTTTGAGTTAAGCGGTTTTCCTGATCAATCTGTGCATGCTCTACATTTTAGTAAAACCCACAGTACCTTTGTGCACTGGAAGCCACCAAAATTTCCAATGCCAGTAACACGAATGTGTAGATCAGGTATAAAAAGTTGAGCCAGAAAAACGAATGTGGCACATTCGTGTTTCTGGTCCAACAAAAAATGTTAAAAATTCCTTGAAAATACAAAAATTTCAAAAAATATATGGGGCACATTCGTGTTTCTGGTCCAACAAAAATGTAAAAAATTCCTTGAAAATAAATTTCAAAAAATATATGGGGCACATTCGTGTTTCTGGCCTAACGAAAAATGTAAAAAAATCGTTGAAAGTAAATTTCCAAAAATATATGGGGCACATTCGTGTTTCTGGCCCAACAAAAATCAAAATAATTCTTTGAAAATAAATTTCTAAAGTAAGTAAAACAAACACATTCAATTCATATTCATATTTTATTTGTGGAACTATTTCTAATCTTCAAAATCAGAGTCTTCTGAAAATTTAGGCTCAGGATTATGCTCTTCCGAACCTCGCTTCTAATCTTCAAATTGTTATAAAAATAGTGCAAAAAGGCAATCAAATGCATCTTGAACGGAAAATATTAGCTCGCAGATTGCGCGATGAAGACAAAGCTATTCCGTAAACTAATTTTTGATTAGCAATCAGTGCTAAATACGCCAAAAGGACCTTGTGGGCAAATATTTACCTTCGAAAACTGGCGGTATATACCATAGAAAATGGTGATGTATAACGCAAATCATGAGAGGGGCATGTAACTCTCCAAAACCATTTCAAGTTCATACGCAACTACACGACGGTTTTTTAAACTTCATTTATTTCAACCAAGGAGAAACTGCCCTCTCGAAATATTAGCTGGTCGACGTGCATATCGTCGTACCATACGAAAACACATTTAAAATTTCTTACGAAAATTCTGTACGAAAAGTAGCACTTTGACTAATTATATTTGTTGTTTAAACAAAATTTTTACCTTTCGTCAGCCAAAAGATTAAAGTGTTTGTATTCGTCAACCACAAAAAATCGTGCGCTAGTTTTCGTATGGTACGACGGTATATACATAAAAGATTAACTACAACATTTTTTACAAAAAAAAATGATTCTGAGACAAAATTTTTAGTAGTTTATTTGCCATTGAATATTGGTGGCCCTCCGTAATAAAACCCACGCCCGTTTATTCGGAGTCATTGCCTATCGCTGACGCGAAAGCAAAAGATTTAAATAAAATTTGCGAAACCTTGGTGATTCCAAAGGAATACCACAATTTTTATAAAAATTTGAAGGCTAACAGCGGAGTTCGCGATGCTCTACCTGAGCCTGACCTTTCAGAAGACTCTGATTTTGAAGATTAGGAATAGTTCCACAAATAAAATATGAATTTGAATTGAATGTATTTGTTTTACTTACTTTTGGAAATTTATTTTCAAGAAATTTTTTTTTGTTTTCGTTGGGCCAGAAACACGAATGTGCCAAATATCGAAGATTAGAAGGAATAGAAGCATAAAAACTATATGAGGGCATCGAGCTAAACAAGGTTCTAATTTGCAGATATACTTTTTTATTAGAACAAATTTTTCAAATTTTGCGAGAAGAATAAACTTTAAAACTTGATTTCCCAACATTTTCATTTTAGCACATTCGTGGTTCTGGCAGGAGGCCGACGATATCTTATATGTACACATTTTTACTTTTACAAGTGTTTATTTGCATTTGTATGTCCCTATGCATATGCCTGTATGTTTGTTTGTAATATGCCATCCAACTGGCAGTTTGTTCGCTTCTTTCTCCCATTTTTTTTTTTTTTTCTTTTTGCTAAACTGCAATTCAAGTGGTTGTCAGTTATGCGCCAGCTAAGGCCCCTTAGGCGATAAAGGCATAACACTTGCATACATATTTAAATACATATGTATGTATGTACATACATTTCTATGTACATACCTAGACTCATTAAAGTACATATGTAAATACTAGGCACGTGTACTCGTATCTGCACAAACAAGTCCTCCACACACACACCAACAACTCTAAATGCTAAATGCTATGCAAAAATGAGCATTCAAATGGAACATTGAAATTTTCAACTCAGCGTAATTGCTGCTGGTATTTCTTTTACAAAACCAAAATGCAAACTCTGTAGATGTGAGATTTTGTGTGTGTGTGTGTGTTTGACTTGTGTCTTGTGAATGCATTTTGTTTTTCTTCCTTTTATTTTTGCTTTTGCTTCTGCCTTGTACTTTTTATGCCACACAGAAACACACATACCCACACACGTTTTGCATTTCAATGTAATCTGAGCATCTGTTTGTAATTAGAGTGCAAGTATAAACAAAATTAGTAATTTAGTGTAGTTGTTAAGATTAGCTAAGCACAGTTAGTGCTTGAAATCAACGACGATTTTGTTTGTATGTTTGTTTGCTTGTTGCATGCCACCAAAGACGGCGTTGGCGAGTTAATTACTAGATGGCAGTACTACATATATATATGTATGTTTATTTGTTTGTATGTAAGTTTTGTGCAAGATTGCATACACATTTTCATAAATATGTTCATATGTGTATGTGCGCAGAGGCGTTAAAGTGAACTGAGTCATGCAATTTTGGCGCTTAATGTGTGATTTATTGCAGAATTACTTTGGTGTAAATTGGATCCAAAGGAATTTAATGCAGCTGAGAGTGTATAATATTTCTGTTTGGTAAACCAGTAACCGTATGCTTATTAGCTCGTCATAAAAATTGAATTAAATCGACAGAAAACTACCCGATCAACAGTGCCGCCATATTCAGTACTCACTTGCTAATTTACCGTCAATATAATCCAGTCAATCACATTCATAACAGAGGAAAATAAATCCTAAACCAATTGCTCTGCGGAACGTTCCGAGCATGAAGGGAAAAATTAGTAATTTGTAGTAGACTTTTCGTACTCATAAATCGCTCATTTTAAGAATCTACAAGAAGCCTTTGAGAGTTACCTGAGCGATTGTCTTAAGACTCCAAAAATAGTCATTTGAGGAGTCCCAAACTAAAGTTTTTTTAATATATACATACATATATACATAAGTATTGTTAAAATAACAAACGCTTAATATAATACTAGTATCGCCGGTGCTCGAAATTCGACCATGCAATTTATTTTTTCAACTTTGCATTCGTACAAAAATTATTCCTTTTCGCGGAGATAAGCAACACTTTCCAAATTCCAGTTGTACCGCAACACTGATTTGCCCTTTTGATCACGGTCCGACGCGAAATCATGGTCAAAATCATAGCTGGGGAATACTGATTAGTAATCCTAATGATTACTAATCGGATTAGAAACTTTTTTTTTTAATCCTAATTGATTAATTAGGATTAGATGGCTATTCTAATCGACTACTTTTTGATTAGATTAGAACTAATCAAAAATCTAATCACGATTAGTGACGATTGGCATATCTAATCAAAACTAATCAAAACTAATCAAAAATAAAATCGATTAGATTTCTCGACTAGTTTTGATTAGATTTGATTAGATCAACTATTTTGAAATATTTGCAATCGTGAAATTACTACAGTACAAAGAGAAATTGAATAAGCTTTCCGCTGAGCTGAATCTGTCTCCTTTTACATCAAGTGATTTTCGATATTTGGAGTCGTACAAGCTGCTAATGGAGCCTATTGCCCAAACTTTTGGAAACTTTATTTATTAATTACTAGCTGGCCCGGCAGACGTTGTTCTGCCTAAAATTTATTCCTATAAAGCTATAAAACTGTAAATTCTCTGAACAAAAGAGATATATGTACATATATTCGCCGCGACAAACCTAATTTCTCCTATCCCCATCTCTATCTCTATCTTTATCTTTATCGCTATCTCTATCTCTATCTCTATCTCTATCTCTATCTATATCTCTATCTCTGTCTCTATCTCTATCTCTATTTCTATCTCTGTCTCTATCTCTATTTCTATTTCTATCTCTATCTCTATCTCTATCTCTATCTCTATCTCTATCTCTATCTCTTTCTCTATCTCTATCCCTATCCCCCATTCCTATCCCTATCTCAAAATGTATTGGAAAATAATTTTTTTTTTGCATTTTTCGGGAATTTTATTGGATATTCTCCTATTCTGGCCAGAGAACAATCTGAGTTTGTCTCAATCATCCAAATCGGTGCAGGCGTTCTTGAGTTATACACGTTTGTACTAACGCCACTTCCTTTTATATATATAGATATACAAAATATATTGGAAAATATTTTTTTTTGCATTTTTCGGGAATTTTATTGGATATTCTCCTATTCTGGCCAGAGAACAATCTGAGTTTGTCTCAATCATCCAAATCGGTGCAGGCGTTCTTGAGTTATACACGTTTGTACTAACGCCACTTCCTTTTATATATATAGATATACAAAATATATGGGAAAATATTTTTTTTTTTTTGCATTTTTCGGGAATTTTATTGGATATTCTCCTATTCTGGCCAGAGGACAATCTGAATTTGTCTCAATCATCCAAATCGGTGCAGGCGTTCTTGAGTTATACGCGTTTGTACTAACGCCACTTCCTTTTATATATATAGACTAGTAAACCCGGCCACGCGATGCTGTGGCTTTCAATTACACTGTGCGACAATTTGAGGGTGGAAGACCACTTATTGCCACATTTGAAAATTTTTTGATATACCTTCATAGCTACGGTTATTTTTATTTTCTGTGGACCTAGATTTTTTATACATAGATTTTGACCAAGGAGCCCCATAGTGAAGTTTTGTGCCGAATATTTTTCTAGACTATGGTAACCTTAAAGCGACCTACAAAAGGCCATTTGGCGCGCTCCTCCTTTTCTTTCTAGTTCTCTTTCTCTTCCCCTTTCCCCTTTATTTGCGTTTTATTTTCCCTTTATCCATTTTATTTTTCATATTTCCTCTTTCACTTCCTGTCCTTCGCCATATCCGTCCCTTTCATTTTCCTCTTCCCTCTCCAAACTATAGCGTAAAACTGAATTTTTGAACAGGTGGCAACCCTTTTTGAAAAATTTCTATTAAATTGCTCAATATCAGGTCAAGCTCCTTCATATGGTACCAAAAATTTTAAAATCAAACAAACTATACAGTAAAATTTAATTTTCAAACATCTGGCAACCCTTTTCAAAAAAATTAAACCTTCCTGCACATCTACAGGTCAAGCCCTTTCATCTGACACCACATTTTCGAAAATCGGTATAACGGTGTAAAAGTTATGGTGCTTACAAAAAATCGCTTAGCGTAATATATATAAAGATAAGATAAACTGTAGGGTAAAAATGGATTTTTGAACAGGTGTTACCCTTTTTGTAAAAATTTTAATAAATTACTCATTTCCATGCCAAGTCCTTTCATATGACACCCCAATTTTAAAAATCAAACAAACTATAGCGTAAGACTGAATTTTTGAACAGGTGGCAACCCTTTTTGTAAAATTTTTATTAAATTACTTAATATCAGGTCAAGCCCTTTCATGTGGTGCCAAAAATTTTAAAATCAAACAAACTATAGAGTAAAATTAAATTTTCAAACATCTGGCAACCCTTTTCAAAAAAATTAAACCTTCCTGCGCATCTACAGGTCAAGCCCTTTCATCTGACACCACATTTTCGAAAATCAGTATAACGGTGTAAAAGTTATGGTGCTTACAAAAAATCGCTTAGCGTAATATATATAAAGATATATATAAAGATATACAAAATATATGGGAAAATATTTTTTTATTTTTTCATTTTTTCGGGAATTTTATTGGATATTCTCCTATTCTGGCCAGAGAACAATCTGAATTTGTCTCAATCATCCAAATCGGTGCAGGCGTTCTTGAGTTATACGCGTTTGTACTAACGCCACTTCCTTTTATATATATAGATAAACAAATTAAATAATTTATAGAAAAATTTATATGCCTATGCACTGCTCCTGACTCATACGAACACATCCATATCAATTTTATGTAGATATGAGTATGTTAAATGTGCTAAACAGCCTGGCAATTGTTTGTATGGGAAAAATGTTAGCCTATCTATCTATATATATAAAAATGATTTGGTATTTAATTGTAACGCTAAAGCTTGAAAACGGCTGAACCAAATCAAATACTTCCTTAGGGGGGTTTGTTTGTTGTTACCCCGCGAAGGTTTAGTCGAAGAAAAAATTTAAAAAATGTTAGGGGGGCGTGACACCTCCGATACAACCTTAATTTTTAAAGCTGATTATCTCTAAAACAGTTTAAGGTAGGGAGCTGAAAATTGGTATAGAGGTAGGTGATATCAAAACCCTTCTCACTCAGAAAATTGGGGGTTATCAGAAAAGGGGGCGTGGCACCTCCCATACAAACTTAATTTTTCAAGCTGAATATCTATTAAAGCGTTTAAGGTTGGGACCTGAAAATTGATCAGGAGATTAACGATATCAATAGCATGCTTATGAAAAAAACAGTAGTTTTGGGAAAAGGGGGCGTGGCACCTCTCATGCGTTCTTAAGTTTTAAGGCTAAATATCTCTAAAAGCGTTCATGGCATGTTCATAGAAATCACTATGCAGATATACGATATCAATACCATGTTCACCCAAAAAAAAAGATTTGTCGAAAAATGGGGCATTGCAGCACCTCCCATACGTACTAAACTTTTGAGGCTGAATATATCTAAAAGGGTTGGAGGAGGGGCCTGAAAACCATTATGGAGGTATACTATATCAATCCTCTTACTTACTCAGTGAAAATAAATATCCGGAATAGAAAACTTAAAATGTTGTGTATCGTGCAGCCTTAAACTGAATACTAAAATTATATATTTTTGAAGTTGTATACATAATGAAGTAGTAAAAAATCGTTAATTTTCTATTAAAAATAATACCGGTGTAATAACAATTTCTGAAATGAAATTAAAAAAAATCTATTTTGGGCAGAACGAAGTTTGCCTAGCTGACCCGGCAGTTAATGCAATGGCGCTATTATAACTCTGACGAATTTTATGGCCGAGCTTCTGTCCCAATTCGAGGTGTGCCCCTTTTGTTTTTGCTACAAATTGGGTGGACCTACAGTTTTATGTCGGCTCCGAACGGCGAATGCATTTTTTTTTTTAGAAGCTTTTTCATGGCAGAAATGCACTCCGAGGGTATGCCGTCCACTGTTGAGAGGTGACCGCTGCTCTTAAAAAAACCCAATAATTGGATTTTTACTAATTAGAAAATTTTTTTTGGTGTTTGATCGGACTGGGGTTTGAACCCGAGACCTCTGGTATAGCAGGCGAGCACCCTACCCGCTGCACCACAGCGGCCACGAACAAACGATTGACGTAGACTTAAGTCGGCAACGAAATCCTTAGTTTTATGAATTAATTGCTTCTCAGTTTACACGTTTTCTGCTTTGACAAAGTCAGCAATATATTGTCACATATTCATAATCAGTTTTTACGTCTTTACTTATTTTATGGCTTTCCGCAAACGTTTCTAATAAATATTTATATCTTTAATTTATTTTTTCTTTGCAGCGCGAGTCACCAACGATCGACGAACTAACGAAAAGCCAGTACAAAAGTAGTGTTCTATACAAATATACATAAATATCATAAAATTTTATAAAAAAAAAAAATATTTGATAAGACAAGTGAAAAGTTAATAAATTCGAATAAAAGATATTTAAAATTTCTTTATTTGAGCAATGAGACGCAATTTAATTTAAATAACTATATGTTTATAACGATTTTGCTGTGTTAAAAGCCGCAAGTTTATTACGTGTTACATTCAATTATTCACGCAAAAAAAAATATAAACAAAAAGCAAAAAGAAAAGACACAATAAATAACTGCACTAAAGATTATCTAGTGTTTCTGCTGCTTAGCCAGAAATTTTTCAACTTTGTTTTTAGTTTATTGCTCTACTAGTTTTATACAAACTTTACTTGAGCATGTTTCCTATTACTTTCGTTTTCTTCTCTGTCATTTATGAGCGCTTTGCCATTGTTGTCAAACATTTGACCACATAAATTTTAATAAAGTTAAAGCTGCTAAAGCAGTACTCCATTTCATCCGTTAAATAGAATTTTTCCCCAAATTTTCAATATCATCGCTTAAAAAAAACAATAATAAAAGTACACGCTGTCCTAAATTGACATATTTAAAGATTCCTTAAGTCAACCACACTTTCAAGCCTTTTCCTCCAGCTCGCCCAAATCATCACTTCAACTTCGTCTTCATTTTAAACCCTCACATCATGCTTTAAAGCAAAGTTTTAAATCTGCTTTGCAGACTTAATAAAAACTTTTTTTAATAAATCTGCATCGCTACCTACATATTTGGTCTACAACTTTTCTCCATAATATAATCACATATATGTCTGCGAATTAATTCATTTAGCTTAGCCAAAGTACACAAATTACTTGTAAAGTATCAAGTCTTATTGTAAATTTTTACACAGACCAAACAAAGATTAAACACAAACACAAACACAAAGCAAATATAATTAATAAGATTTAAGCAATGGCTGCTGTTCAACGTAAATTAGTTCACAAGCAATTCAACTCACCAATCGGGCTGTATTCGCCGGAAAATGTTAAAGCGACGCTGGATCGTGAATTGAGGGCATTTGGCGCTGATGGGTAAGTAATATATCTAGAGATAAATTAAAAAAATTAATTTTAAATAAATTTTTTATAAGCACATATGTAATAATGTAATGACAGACATAATAATATTTGTTACATAAATAATATTTATTAAAAAGAATTACGTATGGAATGAAAGTTTTAAAGCCACTGTAAAATAATTGAATTTCAAAAGCTTGAGGTGCAGTGTTGGATTTCAAAATATTTAAAAAAAAAATATAGTTTAATAAAAATTATAAATTAATGACAGTTGGAAAAGCTGCTTCAAATGGATTCAAAGTCAACTATTTGAGGTGCACTGTCGGATTTTAAGGCGGTAAAGGGAATGAATCTCAACAGTCAAAGATACACTGCCGAATTAAAAGGCTGCAAAGGTAATGGCTCAATATGGCGTTTAATATGCAGTACTAGATTGTGTATTATTATTAAATAATATTTTTTTTAAATAATAGTGCACATATAGTTTTAAAGCCACAGTATGTGGATTGAAACTCAATAATTTGGGAGCACTACCACATTTCAATTTATTGTTTCAAATTATATTATTTTTATGTATGGTAATAACAGTTTAGTAAATCTTTAGTAAAGTGTATTCTACTGTAAAACTAATCTTACTTTCGTGTTCTTGAAACCTAGTACACGTTTGGTACATGTTTTTGCTTACAACTAAATTTTATTACTTCTTTGGTACACCGTTTAGGTTTTTAGTACATTGACTTTAAGTAAAATGCGATGGTCTAGAACAATTATCAATCAGTTGTTTTTTATCTGTTAAGTTTATTACATTTTTAGTACACATTTTCGCTTTTTAGTACATTGGTTTTACGTAAAATTTGGTAACTTATAAATATTAGTACAGCCTCGTTTGCTTATTTTACGACTTTAGTAAATTTTTAGTACAACTTTTCTGTTTTTAGTACAACTTTTCTGTTTTTAGTACATTGGTTTTAGATAAAATGTGATTATCTAGAACAATTATCAATCAAGTGCAGCTCCTGTTACTTATTTATTGAGTTTGGTACATTTTTAGTACACCACTTTGATTTTTAGTACATTAGTTTTAGGTAAAATTTGGCGATTTAGAAATATTAACACGGCCTCGGTTGCTTATTTATTGAGTTTGGTACATTTTTAGTACAATCTTCCGAGTTTTAGTCATGTATTTTAACAAAAATAAAATAATATTTTTTATTTTTTAGAAACTAGAAAAAAACTTTTTAAGCATGGATGTAACTATAGCTGTTTCACCTTAGATCCCTCTAAGACATCCATGCTTAAAAAGTTTTTTTCTAGTTTCTAAAAATTAAAAAATAAAAATATAATCTGGGCTTGTGCTCGTTAAATTAAATAAATTAAAATAATATTATTTGTATATTGTAATAACAGTTTTAAGACCACAGCAAATGTATTTGAATTCAGTAGTTTGATACGCACTGTTGTATTTCCAAGTACTTGATATAAATGCATATTATACTGTAATGAAAGTTTTAAAGCCACAGCAAATGAATTCAAATTTAACAGTTTGAGATGCACTGCCGAGTTTAAAAAATATTACTACCTGTTATGAACAATATACACACATTCAATCGAAACACTAAAATACATGTATTGCTAGTTTAAATATAAGAAATCAATTCCAGATTTAAAAAATAAAGAAACAATTGAATTACAGATCAAATTTCTCACACAATAATACGTACAGACTTACGTAGGTAAAATATTATGCCAACTCACTTGAACTCACATGAACCTAAAACTTGTAGAAGAGTAACAATAAATATTTGCATAACAATCAATAATATTACAGCAACAAATTGCAAATTGAAATATGATAGAAGCAGAAAACAATCACGCAGAAATATGGATGTGTATGTGTGGAGGTATAAAAGACAACAAAAACTTATGTATCTGCTCGTATCGCAGATCAGTAGTAGAACATGAACAATTTGCTTAACAAATCATGCACTCAACAAACGAAATACAATACTTTACCTCAGAGCAAGTAAGCCAAAGCACATACAATAAGCACGGAAAAAATATTATAATAGAAAATAAAATGTAATAAAAGAAATACGATGAGTAATAAATAGAAAATATAAATAAAGGCAAGAGCAATGCCAATCAATAGAAAGAGAAAGAGCAGAAGCAAAACACGAAAAAAAAATTTACAAAAGTTGCCAACCCCACGCATACATACATACATATATCACGACATTTTTACCCACAATCAAGCAAAGCTCAAAACAGAAATGAACAATAATAAAACTTAACACAAAAATCATCCACTGAGTGAGTGCGACAGGAGGGGGAAGGGCGCGGCAAACAGCAAAAAAATAAATGACTTGTAAGTGACATGCACGGCGGCAGGGCCAACTTGACAATTGACAATGTTGAAAACGAAAAAAAAAAAATAAATCGAAAAAGACGAGGAAGAGACTGCAAATAAATTGACCATTGAATTTATTTTCATTTCCATTTAAACCACCGACCCTCTCTCCCACCATCATCGCTCAACACCAGCAAAAACAGCATCACCATCAAACATTTGCAGTGAGTGCTGCACGGGACAGCTTGGTTGCGGCAAAGAGTGATTGTGATTGTGATTGCGTATACGCCATGTACACCAGGGCATGAGGCAGGAGGGAAAACTGTTGATACACAGATTTTTGCAAATTCCTTTTTATATGTTTTCAATTTTTTGTTTTTTGTCGTAGATAGTTGATTTTATTGGGAGTATGTAATATACATATATGCATATCTATGTACATAATATACATATATATATATGCGGATGTTTATATGTAGTTAATAAATAACAATACAACACGCACTCTAAAGATTTTCTATGAAATATATCATATACATATGTATGTAAATGTACATATATACATACATACAAGCTTGTATCAGAGTCAATGTATGTATGTAAGTTACTTTTATCAATATATCACAGCTAAATATTGCCATCGGCCAAGCCAAGCAAAGCCAAGCAAAGCCATTTCATGCGTAGCTTGAATAGACTTATACGAGTATGTACGTTCATATGTATTTCAGCCAATAATGCAGAAATGTCTGTATGTATGCAAGAGCATACACAATACATATACATTGCCCATACATCAGCAAATTCATGTGCATTGATGCATGGACGTATGTATGTATGTTACTGAATGCGTATGTATATTTGTGTGCTTTTTTGTATGCCCAAGTATTGTCAATTGTTTGCTTATTGAATGCGTGCGCGCACATTTGCGCCATATATTCCGTTTGCTTATACTGTTATTTTTTCTTTCCTCTTTTCTTAAAAAAAGGGAATTCTACGCGCTCAAAATTTTTATTTACAAACAAAAAAGCGACATGAGCAACATATTTGCACGGAAAAAAGTGATAGATTTGCTTGTTGGCTGCTATGAGCACATTAAAAAAATTAAAATCTTGCTTAAAAATTGTGTACTAAATATTTAGGGGCTGTACTGAATATGTGCTAAACTCAAAAGGCTCAAAAACGTGTTAATAGTTCTAAACTATCAAATTTTGCCTGAAACCAATGTACTAAAAACCGAAAAGAGTGTACTAAAAATGTACTAAACTCAATAAATAAGCAAACAGAGGCTGTAAGTAGTTGATTGAAAATATTTCATAACCATAAAATTTTACCGAAAATCAATGTACTAAAAACCGAAATGTTGTACTAAAAATGTACTAAACTCAATAAATAAGCAAACAGAGGCTGTAGTTGATTGAAAGTATTTCATAGCCATAAAATTTTACCTAAAACTAATGTAATAAAAACCGAAAAGAGTGTACTAAAAATGTACTAAACTCAATAAATAAGCAAACAGAGGCTGTAGTTGATTGAAGATATTTCATAACCATAAAATTTTACCTAAAACCAATGTACTAAAAACCGAAAAGAGTGTACTAAAAATGTTCTAAACTCAATAAATAAGCAAACAGAGGCTGTAGTTGATTGAAAATATTTCATAACCATAAAATTTTACCGAAAATCAATGTACTAGAAACCGAAATGTTGTACTAAAAATGTACTAAACTCAATAAATAAGCAAACAGAGGCTGTAGTTGATTGAAAGTATTTCATAGCCATAAAATTTTACCTAAAACTAATGTAATAAAAACCGAAAAGAGTGTACTAAAAATGTACTAAACTCAATAAATAAGCAAACAGAGGCTGTAGTTGATTGAAGATATTTCATAACCATAAAATTTTACCTAAAACCAATGTACTAAAAACCGAAAAGAGTGTACTAAAAATGTACTAAACTCAATAAATAAGCAAACAGAGGCTGTAGTTGATTGAAAATATTTCATAACCATACAATTTTACCGAAAATCAATGTACTAAAAACCGAAATGTTGTACTACAAATGTACTAAACTCAATAAATAAGCAAACAGAGGCTGTAGTTGATTGAAAGTATTTCATAACCATAAAATTTTACCGAAAATCAATGTACTAAAAACCGAAATGTTGTACTAAAAATGTACTAAACTCAATAAATAAGCAAACAGAGGCTGTAGTTGATTGAAAGTATTTCATAGCCGTAAAATTTTACCTAAAACTAATGTAATAAAAACCGAAAAGAGTGTACTAAAAATGTACTAAACTCAATAAATAAGCAAACAGAGGCTGTAGTTGATTGAAGATATTTCATAACCATAAAATTTTACCTAAAACCAATGTACTAAAAACCGAAAAGAGTGTACTAAAAATGTTCTAAACTCAATAAATAAGCAAACAGAGGCTGTAGTTGATTGAAAATATTTCATAACCATAAAATTTTACCGAAAATCAATGTACTAGAAACCGAAATGTTGTACTAAAAATGTACTAAACTCAATAAATAAGCAAACAGAGGCTGTAGTTGATTGAAAGTATTTCATAGCCATAAAATTTTACCTAAAACTAATGTAATAAAAACCGAAAAGAGTGTACTAAAAATGTACTAAACTCAATAAATAAGCAAACAGAGGCTGTAGTTGATTGAAGATATTTCATAACCATAAAATTTTACCTAAAACCAATGTACTAAAAACCGAAAAGAGTGTACTAAAAATGTACTAAACTCAATAAATAAGCAAACAGAGGCTGTAGTTGATTGAAAATATTTCATAACCATACAATTTTACCGAAAATCAATGTACTAAAAACCGAAATGTTGTACTACAAATGTACTAAACTCAATAAATAAGCAAACAGAGGCTGTAGTTGATTGAAAGTATTTCATAACCATAAAATTTTACCGAAAATCAATGTACTAAAAACCGAAATGTTGTACTAAAAATGTACTAAACTCAATAAATAAGCAAACAGAGGCTGTAGGTGATTGAAAGTATTTCATAACCATAAAATTTTACCGAAAATCAATGTACTAAAAACCGAAATGTTGTACTAAAAATGTACTAAACTCAATAAATAAGCAAACAGAGGCTGTAGTTGATTGAAAGTATTTCATAACCATAAAATTTTACCGAAAATCAATGTACTAAAAACCGAAATGTTGTACTAAAAATGTACTAAACTCAATAAATAAGCAAACAGAGGCTGCAGTTGATTGAAGATATTTCATAACCATAAAATTTTACCTAAAACCAATGTACTAAAAACCGAAAAGAGTGTACTAAAAATGTACTAAACTCAATAAATAAGCAAACAGAGGCTGTAGTTGATTGAAAATATTTCATAACCATACAATTTTACCGAAAATCAATGTACTAAAAACCGAAATGTTGTACTACAAATGTACTAAACTCAATAAATAAGCAAACAGAGGCTGTAGTTGATTGAAAGTATTTCATAGCCATAAAATTTTACCTAAAACTAATGTAATAAAAACCGAAAAGAGTGTACTAAAAATGTACTAAACTCAATAAATAAGCAAACAGAGGCTGTAGTTGATTGAAAATATTTCATAACCATACAATTTTACCGAAAATCAATGTACTAAAAACCGAAATGTTGTACTACAAATGTACTAAACTCAATAAATAAGCAAACAGAGGCTGTAGTTGATTGAAAGTATTTCATAACCATAAAATTTTACCGAAAATCAATGTACTAAAAACCGAAATGTTGTACTAAAAATGTACTAAACTCAATAAATAAGCAAACAGAGGCTGTAGTTGATTGAAAGTATTTCATAACCATAAAATTTTACCGAAAATCAATGTACTGAAAACCGAAATGTTGTACTAAAAATGTACTAAACTCAATAAATAAGCAAACAGAGGCTGTAGTTGATTGAAAGTATTTCATAGCCATAAAATTTTACCTAAAACTAATGTAATAAAAACCGAAAAGAGTGTACTAAAAATGTACTAAACTCAATAAATAAGCAAACAGAGGCTGTAGTTGATTGAAGATATTTCATAACCATAAAATTTTACCTAAAACCAATGTACTAAAAACCGAAAAGAGTGTACTAAAAATGTTCTAAACTCAATAAGTAAGCAAACAGAGGCTGTAGTTGATTGAAAATATTTCATAACCATAAAATTTTACCGAAAATCAATGTACTAAAAACCGAAATGTTGTACTAAAAATGTACTAAACTCAATAAATAAGCAAACAGAGGCTGTAGTTGATTGAAAGTATTTCATAGCCATAAAATTTTACCTAAAACCAATGTACTAAAAACCGAAAAGAGTGTACTAAAAATGTTCTAAACTCAATAAATAAGCAAACAGAGGCTGTAGTTGATTGAAAATATTTCATAACCATAAAATTTTACCTAAAACCAATGTACTAAAAACCGAAATGATGTACTAAAATTACACTATGCTCAATAAATAAGCAAACAGAATTTGACAGTAGTTAAAAACATCGAATTTTGCCTAAATCCAATGTACTAAAAATCAACTAATCTAAAAATGTACTAATCTCAACAAATAAGCAAACAGAAGATGTACTTGATTGGCAGTGGAACTAAACCATTAAATTTTGCTTAAAATACATTTACTAAAACCAAAAGTGTACTAAAAATATACTAAACGTAAAAATATTAGTAATCAAGTTGGGTTCTGACTCAAAACCAAGTACTAAAAACCATTAAATTTTGCTTAAAATATATTTACTAAAACCAAAAGTGTACTAAAAATATACTAAACGTAAAAAAATTAGTAACTAAGTTGTGTTGTAAATCAAAATGAAGTACTAAAAATGTACTAAGTATCAAAAACTCGAAAATAAGCTAAGTTTTACAGTTAGCTTGCTAATAACAAAGTGCTAAAGTAAAATAGATTGTACTAAATATGTACTAAACGCAAAAACAACTCATGAAGTGTAGTTTATACAACTATAGTTCTGCACAAAAGCAAATTTTGCGTTTTTGTTATGTTAAGAAATAAGTTTTCAGCAATGCCACATTTCTTTATCACACATTCCGCTTAAAACTAAGCAATAAATGTCACTTGTCATAAAAAATGTTTATTTGTCAAAAATATTACTTAAATTTCAAAAAAAAAAACCAATCCTTTTCTGTGTAACTAGGTAATATTCATTGTCAATCGAGTGCTTGCAACTTCACCATTAACTTCGACGCTTGCAGGCATGAGCGAAAAAATAGCAACAACAATAAAAATAATCACATAAAAATAAATAAATAAATAAATGTGAAACATATAGTGTACAAAGCAGTCTAGAAAATAAAATTCAATAAAACATGACTGACACAAAGCAACACTTTGGTGGCTTGTAGGTACGCAATAAATTCGCAATACACACAAACATCGTACATACATACATATGTACATTAAGCCGTATCACGAAAATAAAGTTTGCGTGTGTCACTTTTATTTAAACACTTATGTCGAAAAAATATTTGTGGTGTAAAAAATTTTTTTTTAGGCCCGCGTTAAAAACAGCTAAATCGCGTTTTTTGTAATAACTTCCTTATTTGATGTCGGATCTCTATGATCTTAATGTCGCAGAAAAGGTCTCGCTCTGCGCATATTTGGCCCATATAAAGTTTCGACCTCAAAGGTTATTCTGAGTTTTACCTTTAAAAATTTTGGAGTTGCTATCCCTAGATTTTTTTATTTTTATCACTAATAAAAAGCTCTCAAAAAACCATGAGGAATCCCCCAAACAAATTCTAGCCTTTATTCACAAACAAAAAAGTTATACCGTTTTAAAATCAGGGATTATCCCAAGTTCTTATTTATATGAGGCAGTAACGCCATATAGTATGAGTTTTTGATTAAAAAGTATTCTAAGTCCTCGCTTGACTTGAGAATGTTGTACCGCGATGGAACAGCTACCAATACTGGATACATGATACGCAAAAAATTATTGATGATTGGAGTATTCGTGCTGATCAACGTTATTTATATTGAATGATAATGGCTGTAGTGAAGATTTGGTAAGTATTCAAGTGGGATATCTAAGCACAGCGCGCTGGCTTACAACGGCTTCACGATTTCTGCATCCGTGCGTATCGTAAAATCATCCAAGTTGTTTAGAAAAACTGCTAGAGTACGTTGTAAAATTATACGCGCCTAAAGAGACAATGGAAGTCTAAATGTATTATCAATACTTGCGCTGGATGCGTCGTCTGCTCCTAGAAATGCAGTTAATTTTCAGCCTACAATTGAAAACAACGCACTTTACTTTAATCCCGAAAACATCTTCTTATCTATGATAACCGAGACCGAAAATGACGATGTCCTCCAAATTTTGAGATATTTATGAAAGAAGTTTCAGAGCTCTGAAAGTGAGTTCTTCGTCGCTTATATTACTTTGCTCACACTCAAAAAAAAATTACTCAGATTATGGAAAAATGGGAATGATTCGCTAAAGACATATTTTCATTGTTTTGAATACAATTTTCTTTAAAACATTCAGATTTCGAACGTTTAAAACAAATTAGAATTTATGTGCAGGGTATTCTCTTTCCTCTCATATGCATTTTATATACATATATGTACGTATAGTTTTTTCCCCTTTTCTTTATTTTTATTACCTCAACAATAGTTACTCATACGCCCCCCATCGGATCGCTTTGTATGTGAAAACTGAAAATGTTTTCTTAAATATCTCGAAAATGGGAGCTAATCCGGAATTTCTAACAACGCCATCGTAATCTGGAGCCAAAAATTAAGCTGAAGTGTTTCGCCGTTTCTCTGTGGTAATTTTTTATAAAAAAAAAACAAGTGTTTCATTTTACAACGTTATAACTTTTTTGTTTGTGAATAAAGGCTAGAATTTTTTTGGGGGATTCTTCATGGTTTTTTGGGAGCTTTGTGTTAGTGATAAAAATAAAAAAATCTAGGGATAGTAACTCCAAAATTTTTAAAGGTAAAACTCAGGACAACCTTTGAGGACGAAATTTTATATGGGCTAAATATAGTTCTGAGCGAGACCTTTTCTGCGACATTAAGATCATAAAGATCCGACATCAAACAAGGAAGTTATTACAAAAAACGCGATTTAGCTGTTTTTAACGCGGGCCTAAAAAAAAAATTTTTACACCAAAAATATTTTTTCGAGATAAGTGTTTAAATAAAACTGACACACACTACACTTTTTTTTTGTCCATATAACGTGATACGGCTTAATGTACATACGTCCTATGTATTTGAGCAAATGCAATCAATCGTATTGATTTCATATTATTATGCTTCGGTAATGCACCCACACTTATGCACGTAAACATAGCGCAAAGAAAACTTGTAAAACTTGCAAAACTTGCATTTCTAAAAAGAAATCCATTTCAAAGTAACACATACTACAGATTTGTTGCGAATACAATGCAATGCAACTCTGTTTCAAATATTACACTCGCTTACCTTTTTTCTCGCCACAGCAGAGGTAATGCATACAGTATACTATGTATAGTCACAATTGCATCTCAACCGAATCGAGTCTTGGTCGTCTTCGCAACAACATCCATTTGTCCTTTGTCTCATATTGCAAACGTATTTCTTTGAATCTTTTTCCATTTCAAAACATTCTCTACCCCAATGCTAAACTGCTTTTCGTTCTACTACACACACTATGTACTAACTTCCATTTCATTCTCATTCTCTCTCTCATATTTTTTTCCTGCATTGTCCACAAAATTGCATTTTATTGGCCACAAGTTTGGAAAATAATAGAAAGTAATAGATAAAAACAATAGTTGTAGCAGAGATTGATGATGATAACGATAATGATGATGGAACTCTAATATCTCAGCATTGCATCAACAAAGAAACTAAATACGAATAACACTCGTTGCTGTTGCTGCCGGACAATCAATTTGCAATTGTGTGACATATAAAAGCTGCAGAAGAATAAAGCTTTATACTAAGTAGTTAGATATGGAAATTGTGCACGCTGATGTAATGCACTAGCGAAGCGGAGATTTTTTTAAAAGATTGTTTAGAAAAGAGTGTAGTATCCTTGAAGAGGTAGAGTGGATACAGAAAAAGTAGTAAGTAAGAGAGTGAACAGGGAGAGCTAGAAGAATTTAAGCGATTTTAAAAGCCGAATTAGTTTTTACTGCTAGTCAATCTTCAGCTTTCAATTTATTAAAAAATAAATGAGCACAGAAATATTCAGAGCCCTAACAAGCGCAACAAAAAAGATGTGAGAGCACTGCTGCAAGTTTAAAGAAAAGTATGAAGAAAAGAGTTTGAATAGAGGAAAGCCACCTACCTTTCATTGCAGCTTTCAATTATCTCTTTATATGAGTACCTACTCGTAGAAAGCTAGCCCCTTCCCCTTGTATCCAGTAGCAAGCCAATAGAAAGGGTAATCATATTGTATGCCATTACGGTCATATTGTATGCCATGTCCTAGTGAGCATGGCGGTGCTTTTGAACTTTCCAAAACCGCGAGCAAAACATGCTGCCTTTTAAAGCCCGTCTCCACATAACTTGATTCGCCAGCGAAACATCTAGCGAAATATTCATTATTCATTATTCATTATTCATTATTCAGTTTAACATTTGTCTTTCTTGTTCTTCTTAAATGTTTGTATGTTTGCTTATTTTAGCACTTTAATTTTGGGCTGTGTAAGATTTCGATAGATTTTCGATACAAAATTAGAAAAGTCATCGATGTTTCATTCTTCACTCGCTCTCTGAAATTTGTATGGAAATCAGCGAGTTTCGGCATTGGTTTCCGTGTCGAACCGAGATTGGGAGAGCGAATGCAGAAAAAAAGAGCGAAACACGTTATGTGGAGACATGGTATTACATTGCTGATTTCTATACATATAAGATTTACAAAAAAAAACGTACCCAGACCGATCTCTAAATGATCAAAGAAAGCAAAAGAAGATCACAAGTTGCTTTTGAAAAGTGCGCCATATTTCTGTTCATCAAGGGAGCGCTCCAAATATGTTCTACGGGTTAAGTGTCTATTTGAAAAAATCCTCGCCTCACTACTACTCAAATCCTACGAAAGTTTGGGGCTGAAGGTACATGTAAGTAATATCTATGCACTCTCAAATACATATTCCCCAAAATGGATAGACAACTTTTTATACTCAGCTGTACTAGTACACAGAGTATTATAGTTTTAATCACATAACGGTGGATTGTAACAGAATGAAATAATCGAGATAGATATAGACTTATATATATCAAAATGATCAGGGTGAAAAGAGAAATCGATTGAGCCATGTCCGTCCGTCCGTGCGTCTGTCCGTCCGTCTGTCCGTCCGTCTGTCCGTCTGTCCGTCCGTCTGTAAACACTCTAACTCGCGCAAAAATTGAGATATTTTGATGAAATTTGAAATGCAAGTTGGTATCGAGACTGGGACGGTTGGTATTGAAAATGGGCGAAATCGGACCATGACCACGCCCACTTTTCCTATATAGAAAAAATCGGAAATTTGGTATCTCAGTCCCTAATATAGCTGGAGCGATGAAATTTTACCCACGTGATGAGCTCAGGTCCCTAGGAAGAAATTTGATAAAATTTTGGAAAATGGGCGGTGCCACGCCCACTTATTAAGGGCCAAACATTGAAAGTTGTATATGTCATAACTCAGAAACCGTTGAAGATATATCGATGAAATTTGGTACGCGTGATATATTTACTTAGGCAAATGTGTGGACGAAAAATTTCCAAAATCGGTTGACGGCCACGCCCACTTTTATATATGTGTATGTAGATATATCATTGAAATTTTATAGCAGGAGTCTAACTGCGGACAAAAAACGAAAAACACAAAAATTTTCGAAAATGGGCGTGGCACCGCCTCTTTTTAGAAACAGGAATATACGAGATTTCTGAGCCCATAACTCGACAAATAATTTATACATAATGACGAAACTTAGTGTGTACACTTTTATTACTAGTGGTAATACATGTTCAAAATTTTAGAGAAATCGGTTGACGACCACGCCCACTTTTATATATGGGTCTTATAAAGTGACCTAATAAAAACATTTTAAGCGATATCTTTGTCAAATATAAATATAATTCATTGAAATTTTGTGGCATGAGTTCCACAATAGACCGGAAACAAAAAAATAGAAAAACTTTGGAAAATGGGCGTGGCACTGCCTCTTTTTAGACAAAGGAATATACGAGATTTCTTAGCCTATAACTCGAGAAATAATTGAGATATTATGACGAAACTTGGTTTATGCACTTTTATAACCTATGTTAATAGACACGCAGAAATTTATTGAAATCGGTTTATGACCACGCCTACTTTTTAACAAAGATATTTCTGGAACACCCTTTGGGAATTTGTAACGTGACATCTTTGTAACTAGAAGTCAAAAAGGAATGAAATTTTGCACAAAGAATAATATTCATATGCTTAGTTGGATGACTGATAAAAATTTTGAAAATGGGCGCGGCTACGCCCACTTTATGCAGCACTTGCTTTATATAAAATAATCCGTGTTTCCATCAAACGCAAACAAACAATGAAAGCATACAGCTGAGTATCTAATGTTCGATTCCACTCGAACTTAGGCTTCCTTACTTGTTCTGTTTGTCCACCTCTTACTTTAGGTTTCTACTGATAGGTTTCTTAGACAGATTTTCTTAAATCACTCGCGATATCATTTGAACATAAAAGGCATGGCTAAACCAATTTTCTTATATTAAAATATTAATTTATAATGAATAAACTGTGAAATAACAAAAGTAATGTTATAAGAAAATTTTTTGGAAAAAAAAACTAACCGTTCAAAGTTAATGTAAATGTCGTTCATATAACCAACTCTTGTTAAGTGGGGAGTACCTACGTAGTTACGAGTATGTATGTATGTACATTTGAATGTTTGTATATATGTATGAATGTAAGTACAATATCCGACATCAAAACATAAATCATCCCAAAAAAAGTTTCAAGAAAAACAAAATTTTTCGATTTGATAAAGTTTTTCACTTTTTTTGGTTGTTGTTATTGGAAAGTGTGTGAATGACTAATACTTTTTAAGTATGTGCATATTGCCAAGCTCTAAGCCCTGTAGCATTTCATAATGCATACATATAGATTACACATGCATACCTTTTAAAGAAAAAATTTAAGCTTTTTTGTGTGCTTTTATATCAAAGCGCGCGAATAAAAGCTGCAAATATTTTGTGTGTTAGTTTGATCACTACAAAATTTCACTCCATTACTTAACCACTATCGACGCTTACAAATAATACTGTACTATCAAGCCCACTTGGTATATTTTGGCGTTTTTTTGGATTTTCAAGTATTAAGTGTCTTAATTTGGATACTGTAAAAATTTGGTGTCTATCTGATAATCCAATCGATATGTATAAGCAAAAGTGTAGATACCTTTAGCATTTTCAGGTAAAAGGAAACTTTTTTCAAGTCAAGTGAAATCTTTTTCAATTGAATTGGAAACTTTTTCAATTGAATTAAAACCTTCTTCAATTGAAATTAAACCTTTATCAATGGAAATTAAATCGAAAAAGTTTCATTTCAATTGAAAAAGGTTTCATTTCAATTGAAACAAGTTTCACTTGACTTGAAAAAAGTTTCACTAGACTTGAAAAAAGTTTCACTTGACTTGAAAAAGGTTTAATTGACATGAAAATGCTATATAATACAATTTCAGATTTTTATAGAATAAAAACATTGAGTGCATTCAATGAAAAACAACTTAGCAAGTTTTTACTTTTTCTTGCGGTTATATATATAAAGCGTTCTCTAACTTAGATGACACCGAATTTTAATATTGAACATACAATCCAGATAGAAGTTTCAATTAAAGATATGCTTAGCATGCAACTGAAGTTCCATATCGGCTTTAAACTTTAAGCGCTTCCATTGAAAAACACAGTTTTTAGATTTAGTGCATTATTGCGCGGAAGCGTCGATATCAACTAAGCATTATTTTCATGCTCTGCCATTTATGGCCATCTAGTGCATACATAGTTACATTTCGTACAACGTTCCCACTGCTGCATTTAATTCTTACAACTAATTCGATTTGATTGGAATTGAATTGCAGAAGTTAAGAGTTTTTTGGTTTGCTTTAGTTTGGTTTCGTGTTGCCCAGAAGTGAGTTAAGTTGCGTTTAGTCGTTGTTTAGTTCGACCGCAAGTAGCCAATAGAGCTGAGTGAGTGACTGCACTCTGCAAAAGTTTTCGAATATTTGGTTTTTATACTCAGCTGTACTAGTACACAGAGTATTATAATTTTGATTTCATAACGGTGGATTGTAACATAATGAAATAATCGAGATAGATATGGACTTATATATATCAAAATGATCAGGGTGAAAAGAGAAATCGATTGAGCCATGTCCGTCCGTCCGTCCGTCCGTCCGTCCGTCCGTCCGTCCGTCCGTCCGTCCGTCCGTCCGTCCGTCCGTCCGTACGCAGGATAACTCGCGTAAAAATTGAGATATTTTGATGAAATTTGAAATGCAAGTTGGTATCGAGACTGGGACGGTTGGTATTGAAAATGGGCGAAATCGGACCATGACCACGCCCACTTTTCCTATATAGAAAAAATCGGAAATTTGGTATCTCAGCCACTAATATAGCTAGAGTGATAAAATTTTACCCACGTATTGAGCTCAGGCCCTTATGAAGAAATTTGTTGAAGTTTTGGAAAATGGGCGGTGCCACGCCCACTTATTAAGGGTCAAACATTGAAAGTTTTATATGTCATAACTCAGAAACCGTTGAAGATATATCGATGAAATTTGGTATGCGTAATTTGCTTACCTAGACAAATGTTTTGGCGAAAAATTATCAAAATCGGTTGACGGCCACGCCCACTTTTATATATGGGAACTATAAAGGGGCCTAATAAAAACATTTTAAGCGATATCTCTGTCAAATATAAAGATCTATCACTGAAATTTTGTGGCAGGAGACCAACTAGGGAAATAAAACAAAAATTATAAAAATTTTGGAAAATGGGCGGTGCCACGCCCACTTATTAAGGGGCAAATATTGAAAGTTTTATAAGCCATAACTCAGAAACCGTTAAAGATATATCGATGAAATTTGGTACGCGTGATATATTTACTTAGCCAAATGTGTGGACGAAAGATTACCAAAATCGGTTGACGACCACGCCCACTTTTATATATGGGTATTATAAAGTGACCTAATAAAAACATTTTAAGCGATATCTCTGTCAAATATAAAGATCTATCACTGAAATTTTGTGACATGAGTTCTACAATAGACCGGAAACAAAAAATAAAAAAGTTTGGAAAATGGGCGTGGCACCGCCTCTTTTTATACAAAGGAATCTACGTGCCTATTACTCGACAAATAACTGAGATATTATGACGAAACTTGGTTTATACACTTTTATAACATGTGTTAGTTGGCCGCTGTGGTGCAGTGGGTAGAGTGCTCGCCTGCTATGCCAGAGGTCTCGGGTTCAAACCACGGTCCGAGCCAAACAAATTTTTCTAATTAGTAAAAATCCAATTATTGGGTTTTTTAAGAGCAGCGGTCACCTCTCGGCAGTGGGCGGCATACCCTCCGAGAGTATTTCTGCCATGAAAAAGCTTCTCACAAAAAATGCATTCGCCGTTCGGAGCCGGCATAAAACTGTAGGTCCACCCAATTAGTAGGAAAAAACAAAAAGGAGCACACCTCGAATTGGGAGAGAAGCTCGGGTAACTAAAAGTCATAGAGGGATGCAATTTTGCACTAACAATAATATTTATATGCTTATTTGGATGATTGATACAAATTTTGAAAATGGGCGTGGCTGCGCCCTGTTTATGCAGCACTCGTGTCATATAAAATACACCCTATATCGAACAAACGCAAACAAACAATGAAAGCATACAGCTGAGTATCTAATGTTCGATTCTACTCGAACTTAGGCTTCCTTACTTGTTATAATGTGTTTTTTTTTTTTGCAGGTTTGCTTGCTTTTGCAATGTAAAAACAATGCCACAGAAATGGTGTTTGTAACATGTAAGGAAATATTATTTTACTCGGCCAAAGTATCAACAACAGTTCGTTTTCCTTGAAGGCTTGCATATGTATATGAAGGCATACATATATCGTCGCTCTGGAAGAAGAAAGACGCATGTCAGTAATTTGTCGACGAAAAAAGTCGCATTAAAAATATGTCGGGGAAGAAAGAGGCTTTACAAAACATGTCGACGAACAGAGACGCATTAGCATTAATATTGACAAAGAAAAATAAAAAATCGAATACGTCTTTCTTTCCTAAAAAATATTTAAATGCGTCATTTTTTATAGTAAAAAAAAAATAAAGCGTATTTCTTCGTTATCAAAAAAAATTAAGAGTCTTTGTTTCGAAAAATATTTTTAATGCGTCTTTCTTTGAAAGAAAAAAAGTTTGCGTCTTTCTTCCTCAACAAAACAGTTTGCGTTTTTTTCTTCTATAGCGACGATATGTATTTAAATTTTTTATCTATCTTTTTTTTAAATATTTTCAATTGAGGATCGTATCAAGGGGGAGACTGTGTAGAAGTTTCATTTGAATGCGCACGATACACGCCTCAACTTGTTGGTCACATTGGCTGCAAGAGTGTGGGAATTGAACTGATAGATAATGCAATATCCTAACACGCATACTATTAGTTACTTAGTATTATTTTCGTAGTGCTTCTGCGTCTCAGCTGCATTTAATTACCCTCGGAATTGGAGATTATTTACCAACTCATAACAGTTCAAATACTCTCACTCTTTGATAAAAATTTCAAATGTTTAATCACACACATGAGCAAAAGCGTATGAGCAAAGGAAGAGATGGTTTTCTTTTGACGAAAAAAACCATTAAAAGCAAAGCCGAACAAACAAATTTAAAAAAGCATAACAGAAACCAACCAAAATAGAATAGAGCATAACAGAACAGAACTGAACAAAATAAAAAAAGAAAGAAAAAAATAAATACACAACACTTATGTATTTGGATTTAAGTAAAACTATTGTTGTTTGCCAAAAGCGTTAAAGAAAGGGAATTAACGTGAGGAATTAAGTGTATATAAACGAAAATTGCCGCACAAGCGTAAAAATAAACTTTTTAGGGAGTTTTTATGCGTTTTTTTCGGGCTGATTTAATATCACACAGTCAAAGTAAATGCAAGCAAAAACAAGTAAGGAAGCCTAAGTTCGAGTGGAATCGAACATTAGATACTCAGCTGTATGCTTTCATTGTTTGTTTGCGTTTGATGGAAACACGGTGTAGGTACTTTATATAAAGCAAGTGCTGTATAAAGTGGGCGTACCCGCGCCCATTTTCAAAATTTTTATCAGTCATCCAACTAAGCATATGAATATTATTTTTTGTGCAAAATTTCATTCCTTTATGACTTCTAGTTACAAAGATGTCACGTTACAAATTCCCAAAGGGTGTTTCTAGAAATATCTTTTTTAACAAGTAGGCGTGGTCATAAACCGATTTCAATAAATTTTTGCGTGTCTATTAATACAAGTTATAAAAGTGTATAAACCAAGTTTCGTCATCATATCTCAATTATTGTTCGAGTTATCTCGTGTATTCCTTTGTCTAAAAAGGGGCGGTGACACGCCCATTTTCCAAAATTTTTATACTTTTTGTTTCCGGTCTATTGTGGAACTCATGCCGCAAAATTTCTATGAATTATCTCTGTATTTGACAAAGATATCGCTTAAAATGTTTTTATTAGGTCACTTTATAAGACCCATATATAAAAGTGGGCGTGGTCGTCAACCGATTTTGGAAATTTTTCGTCCACACATTTGCCTAAGTAAATATATCACGCGTACCAAATTTCATCGATATATCTTCAACGGTTTCTGAGTTATGACTCATAAAACTTTCAATATTTGCTCCTTAATAAGTGGGCGTGGCACCGCCCATTTTCCAAAGTTTTTGTGGTTTTTATTTTATGTCCGTAGTTGGACTCCTGCCACAAAATTTCAGTGATAAATCTTTATATTTGACAGAGATATGGCTTAAAATGTTTTCATTAGGCCCCTTTATAGTTCCCGTATATAAAAGTGGGCGTGGCGGTCAACCGATTTTGACAATTTTCCGTCAAAACATTTGTCTAAGTAAGTAAATCCCGCATACCAAATTTCATCGATATATCTTCAATGGTTTCTGAGTTATGACATATAAAACTTTCAATGTTTTACCCTTAATAAGTGGGCGTGGCACCGCCCATTTTCCAAAATTCCATCAAATTTCTTCTTTGGGGCCTGAGCTCAAAACGTGGGTAAAATTTCATCGCTCCAGCTATATTAGTGGCTGAGATACCAAATTTCCGATTTTTTCTATATAGGAAAAGTGGGCGTGGTCATGGTCCGATTTCGCCCATTTTCAATGCCAACCGTCCCAGTCTCGATACCAACTTGCATTTCAAATTTCATCAAAATATCTCAATTTTTGCGCGAGTTAGAGTGTTTACAGACGGACGGACGGACAGACGGACGGACGGACATGGCTCAATCGATTTCTCTTTTCACCCTGATCATTTTGATATATATAAGTCTATATCTATATCGATTATTTCATTCTGTTACAATCCACCGTTATGTGATTAAAACTATAATACTCTGTGTACTAGTACAGCAGAGTATAAAAAATGGAATATAAGAAAGCAAATGCAAATAAATGAAATACAAGGAAGTAAACGCAAATAAATGAAATATAAGGAAGTAAATGCGACTAGACTGAATTGACTAGAAATGTACATCAAATACACAATTACTATTTTTAAAACGATAAACAGTCTAAGAGAGGCTACAAATGGAATGATCTTGATTTGATTTCACTCTTCTTCACATTTCTAAACCCTTCACTTCTTTAGAAAATATTAAATGTTTTTGAAACAAAAAAGAAAGTGCTTGATATTCAACCGATATCAGCAATTCCAACCGCGATCATGTTTATTCCAACGCGAGTTAGATCAATGGACCTCTGCACTTGTTTCACTTGTATTTTTATACCAAGTGTTTCCATATAAAAATTTTTAGACTCTATTTCATTTCACGCGTAATGACAACTCATCAGTAAACCAATACTTTCAACACACATTGAAAATAAACTTTGTTTGCCGAAAGCCCCCAAAGCATTAACTCTGCCAGACGAAAATACAAAAAAAAAGAGCAGCAAAAATAAGAAACAAATAACTATTAACAAAAATTCGATTTAATGTTAGTGATTTTAATATAAATACTAAAAGGCCAATGAAGCATTAAAGTAGCATTAAATAACGCCTAAAGTGCAGGCGAAAGGCAAAACTTTTGTAATTACCAAATTGCCAAAGCGATGAGCCGAAGGATAAAGTGGAATTTTGTTAAACTAAGTAAAAGCGAAGCTAAGTTAGTGAATGTGTATGAAATTGAAATTGAGTCAATATATGTATGTGTTTTAGTTGCTTTGCTAAAGAGCGTGTTTATGTTTTTATACTCAGCTGTACTAGTACACAGAGTATTATAGTTTTAATCACATAACGGTGGATTGTAACAGAATGAAATAATCGAGATAGATATAGACTTATATATATCAAAATGATCAGGGTGAAAAGAGAAATCGATTGAGCCATGTCCGTCCGTCTGTCCGTCTGTAAACACTCTAACTCGCGCAAAAATTGAGATATTTTGATGAAATTTGAAATGCAAGTTGGTATCGAGACTGGGACGGTTGGTATTGAAAATGGGCGAAATCGGACCATGACCACGCCCACTTTTCCTATATAGAAAAAATCGGAAATTTGGTATCTCAGTCCTTAATATAGCTCGAGCGATGAAATTCTACCCACGTGTTGAGCTCAGGCCCCTAGGAAGAAATTTGATGAAATTTTGGAAAATGGGCGGTGCCACGCCCACTTATTAAGGGGCAAACATTGAAAGTTTTATGAGTCATAACTCAGAAACCGTTGAAAGTATATCGATGAAATTCCGTACTCGTGATATACTTACTTAGGCAGATGTTTGGACGAAAAATTTCCAAAATCGGTTGACGGCCACGCCCAATTTTATATATGTGTATGTAGATATATCATTGAAATTTTATAGCAGGAGTCCAACTGCGGACATAAAACGAAAAACACAAAAATTTTGGAAAATGGGCGTGGCACCGCCTCTTTTTAGAAAGAGGAATATACGAGATTTCTGAGCCCATAACTCAACAAATAATTTATACTAGTATCGCTGGTGCTAGAAATTCGACCATGCAATTTATTTTTTCAACTTTGTATTGGTACAAAAATTATTCCTTTTCGCGGAGATAAGCAACACTTTCCAAATTCCAGTTGTACCGCAACACTGATTTGCCCTTTTGATCTGAATTCGCTCGGGGCTCGTCCATTCCTATTGGCCATGATGTGAGTTCGCTTTGATTTAAACATTACACTCTACCTTTGTAAATAAAAAAAGTTTTTCAATTCGCCGCCGAGCCTACCTGTTAGATATGCCTTGGTCAAAATTAAAATTACTCAGTGTGCTCTCCCGCCCTCTCTCTCATTTTTCGCTTTAATGGAAAAGCAATAGGAGATATTTGGCCGCGTTGATTTTGATCTGAGCGTAAACTGGGCCAATGCATGTAAAATAGAGAGAGCACTTTTAAATTAAAGCAACTCTTCAACTGTGTTTACGATATTTGTAAACACGTTTACGATATCTATTTCTCTTAACTGAAAACTTTATTTATTAATTATAAAGAAATTAAATACTTTATAGAAAAAATTATATGCCTATGCACTGCTCCTCACTCATACGAACACATCCATATCAATTTTATGTGGATATGAGTATGTTAAATGTGCTAAACAGCCTGGCAATTGTTTGTATGGGAAAAATGTTAGCCTATTAATATATAGATATAATGACGAAATTTGGTGTGTACACTTTTATTACTTGTGGTAATACATGTTCAAAATTTTAGCGAAATCGGTTTGAGGACCACGCCCACTTTTATACATGGGAACTATAAAGTGGCCTAATAAAAACATTTTAAGCGATATCTTTGTCAAATATAGAGATAATTCATAGAAATTTTGTGGCATGAGTTCCACAATAGACCGGAAACAAAAAATATAAAAATTTTGGAAGATGGGCGTGGCACCGCCTCTTTTTAGACAAAGGAATATACGAGATTTCTTAGCCTATGACTCGACAAATAATTGAGATATTATAACGAAACTTGGTTTATACACTTTTATAACTTGTGTTAATAGACATGCAAAAATTTATTCAAATCGGTTTGTGACCACGCCTACTTTTTAACAAAGATATTTCTGGAACACCCTTTGGGAATTTGTAACGTGACATCTTTGTAACTAGAAGTCAAAAAGGAATGAAATTTTTCACAAAGAATAATATTTATATGCTTAGTTGGATGACTGATAAAAATTTTGAAAATGGGCGTGGCTACGCCCTCTTTATGCGGCACTCGCTTTATATAAAATACGCCGTGTTTCCATCGCAAACAAACAATGAAAGCATACAGCTGAGTATCTAATGTTCGATTCCACTCGAACTTAGGCTTCCTTACTTGTTTTTTACTAATTTTTTTATTTATCTACACGTCTTTGCCTCTTGAATTTTATTTGTAATGTAACTGCTTTGATGAGTGCTTTTTTATTTGCATAAACATTAGCGTGTTGTTTATTGGCAAATAAAGCGAAAATTGACTTTTTTCAATATAATTTTTTTATGAGATGATAATATATTTAACAAGTAAGGAAGCCTAAGTTCGAGTGGAATCGAACATTAGATACTCAGCTGTATGCTTTCATTGTTTGTTTGCGTTTGATGGAAACACGGTGCACTTAATATAAAGCGAGTGCTGCATAAAGTGGGCGTAGTCACGCCCATTTTCTAAATTTTTATCAGTCATCCAACTAAGCATATCAATATTATACTTTGTGCAAAATTTCATTCCTTTATGATTTCTAGTTACAAAGATGTCATGTTACAAATTCCCAAAGGGTGTTCCAGAAATATCTTTCTTAAAAAGTAGGCGTGGTCATAAACCGATTTCAATAAATTTTTGCGTGTCTATTAACACAAGTTATAAAAGTGTATAAACCAAGTTTCGTCATAATATCTCAATTATTTGTCGAGTTATAGGCTAAGAAATCTCGTATATCCCTTTGTGTAAAAAGAGGCGGTGCCACGCCCATTTTCCAAAATTTTTCTATTTGTTGTTTCCGGTCTATTGTGGAAGTCATGCCACAAAATTTCAATGACAGATCTTTATATTTGACAGAGATATCGCTTAAAATGTTTTATTAGGCCCCTTTATAGTTCTCATATATAAAAGTGGGCGTGGTCGTCAACCGATTTCGCTAAAATTTTGAGCGTGTATTACCACAAGTAATGAAAGTGTACACACCAAGTTTCGTCATTATATATAAATTATTTGTCGAGTTATGGGCTCAGAAATCTCGTATATTCCTGTTTATAAAAAGAGGCGGTGCCACGCCCATTTTCCAAAATTTTTGTGTTTTTCGTTTTATATCCGCAGTTGGACTCCTGCCATAAAATTTCAATGATATATCTTTATATTTGACAGAGATATGGCTTAAAATGTTTTTATTATGCCACTTTATAATACCCATATATAAAAGTGGGCGTGGTCGTCAACCGATCTTGGCAATTTTTAATCCAAACATTTGCCTAAGTAATTATATCACGCGTACCAAATTTCATCGATATATCTTCAACGGTTTCTGAGTTATGACTCATAAAACTTGAAATGTTTGCCCCTTAATAAGTGGGCGTGGCACCGCCCATTTTCCAAAATTTCACCATATTTCTTCATAAGGGCCTGAGCTCAATACGTGGGTAAAATTTTATCACTCCAGCTCTATTAGTGACTGAGATACAAAATTTCCGATTTTTACTATATAGGGGAGGTGGGCGTGGTCATGGTCCGATTTCGCCCATTTTCAATACCATCCGTTCCTGCCTTGATACCAACTTACATTTCAAATTTCATCAAAATATCTCAATTTTTGCGCGAGTTATCGTGCTCACAGACGGACAGACGGACAGACGGACAGACGGACAGACGGACAGACGGACGGACATGGCTCAATCGATTTCTCTTTTCACCCTGATCATTTTGATATATATAAGTCTATATCTATCTCGATTATTTCATTCTGTTACAATCCACCGTTAGGAAATCAAAACTATAATACTCTGTGTACTAGTACAGCTGAGTATAAAAAGAATGTTTGTGTCTTAACAAGCGGTATACCATAGAAAACATTTTAGCTTATACAATGATGAAAGAACCGAACAAATAAGAAGTAGAGATCGCTAGAATCGTGGCATGGTATTCTTTTAACTTAAAACAAGATGGAGATTCTATGGACATTGCCAGCTTAAATTCTTGTTATTACTAGGGAAGCTAAAAATATGCAAATGCATATTTAGACCTAAAATGCATATTTACGGCCAAAATGCATTTCGTGCTTATTTTGGCATATTTTGGCAATATCGAAAAATATTAAGCTGACATTTTATCTGTGGTTAATTCAGATAGTTGCGTATACATACAAACAAGGCTATTTAACCATTGATCTGGGCATTTTTCCTTATAAAAATTCAGCACCACAAACACTAAGTTCTTGTATGCCGATCAGAGCCTCGAAGCAAACCAAGAGTAAAAAAAACTTTGCTCCGATGCCCTGTTATTGGTAGCAAACCGCTGTAGTGTGAAAATTTGAAGTTTTCCCTTCAAATAATATGCAATATGTATCGACATACATAGGCATACGCTACACTGTCAATATGAATCGCGATATTTGGATCGCGATTCATATTGATGGTCTGATGAATCGCAGACTAGTGCTACACGTTCAATATGAAATGCGATATTTTTCTCGCTCTGAGGTTTAAAATATTTTACTTCCGTCCTTTTCACACTTTCACTTTCAATTGGTTTATTGCCAATATTGAGATCAAGATCACGGATTCCAAATTTCTAAATATACACGCATTTTGATGGGTCGCAAAATTTTCACGATACACAGTCAATCCGTATTGTCAATATTGTGGCCGGATCGCGGATTTCAAAATTTCTAAATACTTTGCGATCCAGAATATCGATCCATCGATACTCGATGCTACACGGTCAATATTAATCGTTTTCCCATACAACAGCTTTTTCTCGGAAAACCGCCAAAAATTCACACTAGAAAATATAGTAAAACATAAGATTGTTCAATGCAATCCTGCGCAATATTAATGGAATCGTTTCGTTTGCTTTGTAAAAAGCTCACATGTATTTACATAAATACAAATCTAAAATTAGTTTAAAGTATTTTATAGTAAGCTTGAAATGAAATACATAAATTTTTTGAGCATATTTCAGGTATTTTTTAGGCATACTAGCATTCATATTTTGAAATTTTTCGTGCATATTTTTAGCTTCCTTAGTTATTACATACTGGGCGAAATCGGACCATGACCACGCCCACTTTTCCTATATAGAAAAAATCGGAAATCTGGTATCTCAGCCACTAATATAGCTAGAGTGATGAAATTTTACCCACGTGTTGAGCTCAGGCCCCTAAGAAGAAATTTGATGGAATTTTGGAAAATGGGCGGTGCCACGCCCACTTATTAAGGAGCAAACATTGAAAGCTTTATGAGTCATAACTCAAAAACTGTTGAAGATATATCGATGAAATTTGGTATGCGTGATTTACTTACTTAAACAAATGTTTTGACGGAAAATTGCCAAAATCGGTTGACGGCCACGCCCACTTTTATATATGGGAACTATAAAGGGGCCTAATAAAAACATTTTAAGCGATATCTCTGTCAAATATAAAGATCTATCACTGAAATTTTGTGGCATGAGTCCAGCTATGTACATAAAACAAAAAGCACAAAAATTTAGGAAAATGGGCGGTGCCACGCCCACTTATTAAGGGGCAAATATTGAAAGTTTTATGAGTCATAACTCAGAAACCATTGAAGATATATCAATGAAATTTAGTACGCGTGATATATGTACTTAGGCAAATGTTTGGACGAAAAATTTCCAAAATCGGTTGACGACCACGCCCACTTTTATATATGGGTCTTATAAAGTGACCTAATAAAAACATTTTAAGCGATATCTCTGTCAAATATAAAGATATATCATTAAAATTTTATGGCAGGAGTCTAACTACGAACATAAGACAAAAACCGTAAAAATTTTGGAAAATGGGCGTGGCACCGCCTCTTTTTAGAAGCTGGAATATACGAGATTTTTGAGCCCATAACTCGACAAATAATTGATATATAATGACGAAACTTGGTGTGTACACTTTTATTACTTGTGGTAATACATGTTAAAAATTTTAGCGAAATCGGTTGACGACCACGCCCACTTTTAAATATGGGTATTATAAAGTGGCCTAATAAAAACATTTTAAGCGATATCTCTGTCAAATATAAAGATATATCATTGAAATTTTATAGCAGGAGTCCAACTGCGGACATAAAACGAAAACCACAAAAATTTTGGAAAATGGGCGTGGCACCGCCTCTTTTTAGAAACAGGAATATACGAGATTTCTTAGCCTATAACTCGACAAATAATTGAGATATTATGACGAAACTTGGTTTATACACTTTTATATCTTGTGTTAATAGACACGAAAAAATTTATTGAAATCGGTTTATGACCACGCCTACTTTTTAACAAAGATATTTCTGGAACACCCTTTGGGAATTTGTAACGTGACATCTTTGTAACTAGAGTCATAAAGGAGTGAAATTTTGCACAAAGAATATTCATATGCTTAGTTGGATGACTTTATGCAGCACTCGCTTATATAAAATACACCGTGTTTCCATCAAACGCAAACAAACAATGAAAGCATACAGCTGAGTATCTAATGTTCGATTCCACTCGAACTTAGGCTTCCTTACTTGTTTTTTATTCTCCTTATTCTCCTTTTTCTTCTTTATTTTATATTCTCCTCCGGATTCGAACCATGACATCAACCTGAAATTCAATCCAACGCCATCACATAGTGGAACATTAAACATTATATTGAATTGTAGTAAGCTATTTATATATTTTGAATTATATGAATCATTGTAAAAAAATTAAAAAAAAAATTGATTCTCGATATTGTTTTGGTTGGATTTCTCACAAAAAAATATTTTCTCACAAAAAAATTTTGAACAAAGAGCGAGTTTTTGAATCAACATTCATTTTCATTTTTAATTTAAATATGTTACTTTTTTAATTCAAAATGCACTTTTACTTCAAAAATTTCATTCTTAATTCAAAAATTTCATTTTTAATTTAAAAATTTTCATTGTTAAAATAAAAATGGTTTGGTTTAAAACGCGCAATATGAAAATTTAAAATTCTCTTTTTTTCCTGAGTGTACAGATAGAATGTGGGGAAGCAAGTGGTTGATTAAATAACGCCTTTTTATAAGGCCTTATTAAGGACTATTTTTATACAAACTATAAGCCTTATTATAAGGAATGAGGTAAACTTTATTATAGTGTAATTTAACTCCACGCAATTTCATACTATAACGAATAAAGCAAGCTTTATTTTCCATTTCGAATAAGCCTTATTATAAGCTATTTAAATTTCATAATTTAAGCTCTTAATATAAGGAGTAAGCTAGCGAAAAAAGATACTGAAGATCACACATGGCCGAAACCGGTTTATAACTAAATCAAACTTGACAAGGATGACAGAAATTCGTTGCGCAATACATAGTAAGCTGAGCCATAATTCCTATAGAGAATAAGCCTTAGGTATAAGGTTTACGCTGAGATAAAGAGAGAGAGAGAACTCCTAATGACAAAAGACCAGAAAATAGTCCTTATTATAAGGTTTTGTTCATACACCTGCCATCCCTTAGAGATTTCAGGCATTAGTTTCTAAGCCTTTGAACATCTGAAATAAGCCACAAATAAAGTGTATACTTATTCCCTGGAGGGCATACATATATACACACAACCATCCATACATACAAATTGATCAGACTTTTGTCTAATGCTTCTAATTTGGCGCCTGATATACGGCAACACAAAGCAACAACGCAACAAAAAGCAACAACGCAACGCAATGCAACAATTTGCTAAGACTTAATAGCAGCACAGCAAGCTTGTAACATTTGGTGCCAACTAAATCTAAAAATAATGCAAATTATGTAAATTAGTAGCTGTTTGTTTTCGCATTTGAATATGTACATATATGTGTTTTCGTGTTTTTGTGTGTGTGTATGTGGAAAACACAAGAAAGCACTGCTTTAGCCAAAAGGAATTAAAAGAGCAAAACATTGAGGTTAATTAGATTTATTATTGTTGGTTTGTAATTTGGTAAATTCAGCAACACGGGCGCCATTGTAACAATGTCTGTTTGTGCATACATATGTATATATGTATGTGTGTATACATATATTTATATGCGTGTTTCATTAACTTCTGCTAATAATAAAGTGCCATTCAGCTTTGTGTGCAGTGAGTAAGCATAGCGCCAAAAAGGCGTTGTTACACTTTGTGTGTGTTCAAAGTTTTTTCCGAGCACAAAAGGAAGGAGATAATGGGTTTTATATTTAAATAATTAAATTCTTAGCATTATTTGTATGTCAACAAAATTGTAATATAGCTAATAAAGTGAATCAAAAACCATTTTAGGAAAAGAAACTTTCAAATAAACAGGATATGGCAAGCGAAAAGTTCAAAAAGGTTCATTTTATAAAGATTTTTTCTGAGCAGACCTCTAGTGAAATTTTATGGCGAATATTTTTCTTGAACACTTTCACCCCCTGATTTTTGACAGCGTTTAACATTCAGGTATAAAAAAAAAGGTACATTAAGGTGATATAAACTAAGTACTGGATGGTAGTGATCCCCATGGCGCACATAGGGTTAATAATATTATGTCATATGCTTTGAAAATATGTATATCGAT
This sequence comes from Urophora cardui, assembly GCA_960531455.1. NCBI lineage: Eukaryota > Metazoa > Arthropoda > Insecta > Diptera > Tephritidae > Urophora > Urophora cardui. The sequence goes on from OY482673.1 coordinate 30,968,002, forward strand.
GAAGTGTGGTATGCGTAATTTACTTACTTAGGCAAATGTTTTGACGGAAAATTGTTAAAATCGGTTGACGACCACGCCCACTTTTATATATTGTATTATAAAGTGACCTAATAAAAACATTTTAAGCGATATCTCTGTCAAATATAAAGATAATTCATTAAAATTGTGTGGCATGAGTTCCACAATAGACCGGAAACAAAAAATAGAAAAATGTTAGAAAATAGGCGTGGCACCGCCTCTTTTTAGACAAAGGAATATACGAGATTTCTTAGCCTATAACTAGACAAATAATTGAGATATTATTACGAAACTTGGTTTATACACTTGTATAACTTGTGTTAATAGACACGCAAAAATTTATTGGAATCGGTTTATGACCACGCCTACTTTTTAACAAAGATATTTCTGGAACACCCTTTAGGAATTTGTAACGTGACATCTTTGTAACTAGAAGTCAAAAAGGAATGAAATTTTGCACAAAGAATAATATTCATATGCTTAGTTGGATGACCGATAAAAAGTTAGAAAATGGGCGTGGCTACGCCCACTTTATGCAGCACTCGCTTTATATAAAATACACCGTGATTACGTCAAACGCAAACAAACAATGAAAGCATACAGCTGAGTATTTAATGTTCGAGATCACTCGAACTTAGGCTTCCTTACTTGTTTTTTTTTTTGTTTCTCTATGAGGCGAGACAGCCTAATGTACTTACATACTATATAATAATATTAATATAATACAATGGCGCTATTATAACTCTGACGAATTTTATGGCCGAGCTTCTCTCCCAATTCGAGGTGTGCTCCTTTTTGTTTTTCCTACTTATTGGGTGGACCTACAGTTTTATGCCGGCTTCGAACGGCGAATGCATTTTTTGTGAGAAGCTTTTTCATGGCAGAAATACACTCGGAGGGTATGCCGCCCACTGGGGAGAGGTGACCGCTGCTCTTAAAAAACCCAATAATTGGATTTTTACTGATTAGAAAAATTGTTTTGGTGTTTTGCTCTGACCGTGGTTTGAACCCCAGACCTCTGGCATAGCAGGCGAGCACTCTACCCACTGCACCACAGCGGTACTTACATACTATGTACCTCAAAATGCTTAAGCTATGTATCGGTTGGGATGGCAACGTGCAAATTATCTATAAATTATTTATATTTTTGAAAAGAAAAAAAGAAAAGAAGCGTTAGAGTCAAGCAAGCGCACCATATCTAAATGATCGCGATTATACAATTTTGAAATTTTATTGAACTATGTACATAAATTTTTAACGCTCATTAACAATCGCCTTTTCAACTACCAACACACCAACACCAACTATAAAAAAAAATCATAGTATTTATTTAAACATTAAACTTTAACTTTCACACGCGTTGCTCGTTTATTCAAAAGATTTATGCAAATATCAAATTGATTAACTGCTGTCAGCTATTGCTGCTGTGACATTTGCAACATTTACCTGCTGCTGCTTCATCATCGACTTTTTCAACACATAGTACCTACACTTTGTTCTCAGCTTTTTTTTTTTTGTTCTTTTTTGAAATATGTACATCTTTGACCACGCAGCTGACAGTTAGCCACACTAAGAAAAGTAACCCCGGCAGCGGTAACAAAAACAACAGCAATAGCAGATTACAACTTTCAAACTCACAATGTACTTAATTAAACAGTTAAATCATAAATATATAAAATTATCGCACATTAAATTGCTCCTTCTGCAATTCTACTCAGCACTCACTTTGCACATTGTCTTTCGCTGTCGCTCTGTCTCTTTCTGATTGTTGCTGTCTCTCTCTTTGTCGCTGTCTCTTGCTCTCTTGTCTTTGTCTTTGTCTTTGTCTTTGTATTTGTCTTTGTCTTTGTCTTTCTTTTTGTCTTTGTCTTTGTCTTTGTCTTTGTCTTTGTCTTTGTCTTTGCCTTTGTCTTTGTCTTTGTCTTTGTCTTTGTCTTTGTCTTTGTCTTTGTCTTTGTCTTTGTCTTTGTCTTTGTCTTTGTGTTTGTCTTTGTCTTTCTTTTTGTCTTTGTCTTTGTCTTTGTCTTTGTCTTTGTCTTTGTCTTTGTCTTTGCCTTTGTCTCTGTCTCTCTCTTCGTTCCCGTCTCTCTGCGCTTTTCTTTCTCTTCTTCGATAATACTGCCTGCAGGGCTTGAGCTAACGCCTTGCTTTCTTACTACTTTGTACGCTTTGCTTGCGGATTCCAGGCTTGAAAAGAAGAAAAATTATGCTTCTCTAAAGCAGCTTAACATATTAAATAATAATAAAATAAGCGCTTTTTCTTCACTGGTGAATTTTCATTTCAGTTGTATGGAATTACCCACAGTAAATGCAAAGAAGTTTCAGTTCCACAAAAAATGGCCAAAAGAAAAAGTAAAGCATATCATTAAAAGTACAATTTTCAGAAGATGGCGGTTGTAAAAACTGTAGCAACAAAACTTTCCTCCGCGCTTCACCCTCCATCGGCCAACACCAACTCTCTCTTCTTCGAACACAATTTTCATTTTGCCTGCCATTCGTTTGCAGTTAACCGCTATGTGGCACTTCACCTACTCCAATCGCCTCCACTCTGCTCCTTCGCTCCAGCTGATTGTTACGCTTTCGTCTTGCTTGTGTGGGGCCAATTGCAACATTGTGACTTTTGTGGTTGACTTGTGTGTTGGCTCTGATGTAGAAGATACCCGGATGGCTGGTTGACTGACAATGACAGGAGTAGCAGTAGCGGCAGTAGCGACAGTACTGGGAACAGCAACAAAAATAGTTGTTGAAAAGACAACACACTGGCATATTGAATAAACTAAATATAGGTACACACTCATATATACATATGTATTTACTTTTCATTGCCAACTGACACTTTTGCGGTCTTACCCATTGGTAATGAGCAAGAGCGCTGCGGCGGCAAAGTGAAAGAATGCGGTTAAAGAATGTTAAGCATGTTTTGATAGATACTTCAAAAATCTAGTTAAAATTTAGACAATGAAAGTTACATTTAAATATTTCCTTAACTGCTAACATTTAAACTATTCAAATTGGGTTATCTAGTGAAGTGCTTTTGCGATGTGGCAGAGCCAATAGATAATTGCGCTGTTGGAAATGTAGCTAGATAATAAAGTAAGAGTTTTCAGTTCAGTTCTGTTTGATTTTTTTGCCTTAAGGCTTACAATTAAAGCGTATACATATATTCAAGTATACAGACAATGTGTCTTACAATTTAGATTAGTTCTGAGAAAGTCCGCTCCTTGATAACAACTAATATGCATTGAAATATTTGAGTAAGCGCTACAATGATGTATTTCATTTCTATGAAAATATAATTATATACATACATATATTTTATATTCAAGTAGATCCCATCATTCATTATATTGAGCGCGTTAAGCATGGCCTTAAATTCTTAGCATAAATACATATGTATATAGTTTAGATAAAGTTTTTCCACCTAAAATTGAAAAAGGCAAAAGTAGCTCATATCTCATCACAAAACGAAATTAAATATATATTTACATACGTAGATAAATGCATTGGCGACAAGAAAATTGAAAGCAAAATCAAGTTTATGTGATATTTATAAATTATTCGCATAAAATATGAGTACATATGTACCTACATATGTATGTATTTACTATTTATATGTTTTTATTATACACACATATCTCTGTCATGAAATCTTATGTCAATAAATGATAAATTGTATTGAATTTCCGCACACGCTTAAAGGTAAATTAACACACATGTCAAATACAATAAAAATGTAGACGCATATGTGTATATAAGACCCCTGAGAATTGGCAAGAATACATAGATGTTTGCCTTATTTCAGTGCTATTTCAGGTTCTTCTAAGGCTTATAAAATAATTCAGACCTGTTAAATTCCGATTAAAAGTAATGATGATTAATTTTTTGGATTTTTTTAATTTTAATGATTACACTGGATCACAAAATGAAATTTTTTGTCTGTACTTTGGACGTGACTATCCTATCTATATGTAAAATCGGTCTCTGATTCCGAAAATCGGGTTCATTTTTAATTCTATGGGAAGGTTTTTGAGATATCGGCAATTTACCGTTATTTGGCCAATGGGTCCACTTAATCCAGTATATCTCTTTAACACAGTGAGTTAGGGTTACTTGATCGCCTATAACTTTTCCATTTTACCATGGATTTTCTTCGTTGATAGCTTATCTTTTTCCCAATAGAATGGAGCTTCGCGCAAAGGAGTAAAACCGAAGGTGAAATCATTGGTTTTAAAGATATTGCCTGACAAAATAAATTTTTTCTTCAAAAAATCGTAAAAAATCGAAAAAATTCAAATTTAATCGTCAATATTTCAGAAACTATAAGAACTAGAGAAAAATGTTATGGGAGCCGTGAAAAGGAAATTTTCTTTCGTTTGGTGTGACCCTAAGGAAGATAACTCACTGTGTTAAAGAGATATACAGGATTAAGTGGACTCATTGGCCAAATAACGGTAAATTGCCGATATTTCAAAAACCTTCCCATAGAATTAAAAATGAACCCGATTTTCGGAATCAGCGACCGATTTTACATATAGAAAGGATGGTCGCGTTCAGAGTATTTTTTGGCTGTAGAGCAGTGTTATTTTAATTGTCTTACATTAACCGGACAATTAATAATCGCACGGTAGGCAGGAAGCGACGATAGGTTGCATGAAAATGTCGAGAAAAAAGGAAAGTGGGGTTGTGTTATGTGATGTTTATAGATGAAACATCCGTTGAAATTAAAATCCGAGCTGCTCCTTTTTCAAGGATATCCACATTTTTTGTTTTTTTTTTGAAAGGATCAAATATTGAGGAAATCGAAAATTCGCCACCGTCCAAATTTTTCCGATTTCAATACATTATTTGGTCGCTAAGGGATACAAAAAAAGGTATTAAAAAGAAAAAAGGACACCTGTAGTGGAAAAATCCAATGTGAACAGGACCTAAAGGATAACCACTGAAATATAAAATAACACAAAAAGTACCCACTATAATTTGCGTATAACTCCTAAAATGTTAACTGTACGTGAAAATTCCTTATAATATGTTTCATTCAGAATAAATAAAGGAATATTTCTTTGATATACAATTTTGATGTACCTGCAGTGGTTAATGCACTTTGGTCCATCTAAAATGAAAATTTCAAAAAAACTTTTTTTATGGTGCTATTTTAAGTTCAAATATTTTTCTAGTTTATGTAAATATTTTAATCTAAGGATCTAATTATCATTCTTACATATCTATGCGTTAATATTAAAAAGAATTAGAGCTGAAATACGCGCTAGCTGTGCACGGTGGGCGGTAAGCAACAATAGGTTGCATGGGAATATCGAAAAAACGATCGCCGCCTAAAAACTTACGTAAAATGATATTCTAATATACTTCATAAACACACAGCAATCGTGATTAAAATCTCCAAAATTTTTTTTAAACGAAAATTAGTACCAGCACGCTGCTAGGCACATATTCGTTGAGCCATCGTTTTTACGATATTCCCATGCAACCTATTGTTGCTTACCGCCCACCGTGCACAGCTAGCGCGTATCTCAGCTCTAACTCTTTTTTAGTATTAACGCATAGATATGTAGGAATGAGAGTTGGATCATTAGATTAAAATATTTACATAAACTAGAAAAATATTTGAACTTAAAATAGCACCATAAAAAAAACGTACTTTTTTTGAAATTTTCACTTTAGATGGACCAAAATACATTAAGCACTGCAGGTACATCAAAATTGCATATTAAAGAAATATTTCTTTGTTTATTCTGAATGAAACATATAATAAGGAATTTTCATGTAGAGTTAACATTTTAGGAGTTATACGCAAATTAAAGTGGGTACTTTTTGTGTTATTTTATATTTCAGTGGTTATCCTTTGGGTCCTGTTCACGTTGGATTTTTCCACTACAGGTGTCCTTTTTTCTTTTTAATACCTTTTTTTGTATCCCTTAGCGACCAAATAATGTATTGAAATCGGAAAAATTTGGATGGTGGCGAATTTTCGATTTCCTCAATATTTGATCCTTTCAAAAAAAAAAACAAAAAATGTGGATATCCTTGAAAAAGGAGCAGCTCGGATTTTAATTTCAACGGATGTTTCATCTATAAACATCACATAACACAACCCCACTTTCCTTTTTTCTCGACATTTTCATGCAACCTATCGTCGCTTCCGGCCTACCGTGATCGATTAAATTAAAAAAAATTGTAAAGAAAAACGTGATTAATAACCATTAAAAAATAATTAGAAATAATCATATAATCACATAATTTTTTTAATCGCATGATTATTTTTAATTGCCCAAAAATTTTTAATTGTATGACTATTTTTAATTGCCCAATTTTTTTAATCACATGATTATTTTTAATTACTAGATTATTTTCAATTGTGCGATTATTTCTTTCAATATGATTATTTTAAATTATTTTTGAAAATAGGTATGTACATATATACATATATGCATGTATGTATGTATGTATGTGTGTGTATGTATGTTTTTTTTTTGACGATTAGGAAGCATTGAAAGCCGTTACCAGGACATTGCGGGACTCTAAACGCACTAAAACTCCTACTGTCATCGTACCCAACCCGCCGGTACTGCCGTCAGGCTACCGTCGGGAGGTGGGTTGAGTACTAGGCTCGAAAGTCCACAATGCTCGCGTTATTGCCCTCAGTCTGCCTTAAAAGGCTTTACCCATTTATTTTTTATAAAAGTGCTCAGTGTTAGGTGGTCTGCGGAGGCCAAAGCTCCGTACCACGCGCAATGACAAATGTAGAAGATCGAGCTACTGTACGTATCCGTTCCACTTGAGGTGGTCATTGTTAGACGTGCCTATGATTAGAGGGATACAATTAGTGCTCATTTAGTTGCCACTGCCTCGCCGTATTCTCTCTAGGCTTTTTAGCGTTTTCATGGTGTCTGCTATTACGTCACTCGCTGCAGTCCATTTTGCCTTGCTTTCTAGCATATGCTTCACGAACGACTCAGGTGTATAGTCTACTCCAAATATTCTACGCAGCTTGCTTCTAGATTCGTAAAATCTTGCACACTCAAAGAATACGTGGCATGCATCGTCTATTGCTTGCCTCCCGCAGTAATCGCACGTTAGGTTCGACTCGTGCTTAAAGCGAAAGAGATGGGCCTTGAAACCACCGTGTCGAGATAGGAACTGCGTCAGGTAGAAATCAACTTCGCAGTGTGCTCGTTCCAAACAGCATCTCAAATGTGGTATGCATCTATGGGTCCAGCGTCCCTTCGTGAAGTTGCTCCATCTAAGCTTTCAGCATGCATGCCTGCCTCTCTCGCGACGGAACGCTCCACATCGTTCTGTGCAATAATTGCAGCTTATTTTGCTAGTATGTCTATAGGGTATAGACTAGTAATTACTAGTGCGGCCTCATCCGATACGGCATACTCTCAGCACATGTATGTTCACAAGCAAATTTGAAAAAAAAATCAAAAAATTTAAAATAATTAATCGATTGATTAATTAATCATGCAATTAAAAAAATCATAGATAATTTGAAATAATCAAATAATTGTATTAATCATGCAATTAAAAAAATCTAAAATAATTGAAAATAATCAAGTAATTGTGTTAATCATGCAATTAAAAATAATTAATCGATTTATTAATTTTTTTATATAATTTAATTAACTTTAAATCATTAAAAAGATGAAAATAATCGTAATTAATCATTAAAGCGTTACAAAGACAAAACAGGCTTTAATTAATAATCATTAACATTTTTAATCATTAAATAACAGGTCTGTTTCTAAGGCATGTCAGTTGTAGGAATAAAGCCTTAGATTTAATAAGGATTATTGTCATAAGGAATTCTCTGTTTATTTCTCTGCGAGGAAAACCCATTTCGTACACTTATTCGCTACGTAAATTAAGGTTCAACTAATTCCTTATAATAAGGCATTAAGGTATAAAGTTTAATTTTCCTTCTTTTTTTATTGTTTCCTTTTCCGACTGGGTAGCAGTGTGATGTATCATGCAACGAATTTCCGTCATCCTTGTCAAGTTTGATTTGGTTATAAACCGGTTTCGGCGATGTTCCCTCTGCAGTATCATATCTTCCATAATCAAATCAAACTTAACAAAGCATGACGGAAATTTGTTCCGCAATACACCCTATTTAATTTTACATTATAATACGGCTTATATAAGCGAATAAATAGGTGTTTTTTGCTTAGCTCTGCATAATTAAAATTTTTTATTTTCTAAGCAACGATCGCCTAAAATCAGCGTAAGCGCTCGTTTTACGCTTTTTATTATACGAGTATGTAGTAGCAGGGTTCGGATTTGCCTCATTTTGGCTCCTCACTCACACATGCTTCACTCATGAGGGTGCAGCTGCATGAGTGGCCTCTGAGCGCATAAACAACAGAGGCCACACATTAGCGTGAGCGCTCTGCGTGAGTGGCAGCAGAGTGAGCAGCCAAGATGAGGCACGCTAGTAGCGTTGCCTCTCCTCAGCTGCGCCCTCATGAGTTGCTCTGAGTGAGTGAGGAATATGAGCGACGCCTCACAGCTTGGCGATGACGCAGCCAACCGTCTGTAGTAAGTATGCAGTATGGAGCTGCATGAATGCTACAAATTTGTTTACTCTGCAGTGTGCACACTGCACGCATATGTGGTAAATCTACAGCACATTTTTTTAAATATGAAGATCTACTGCACGGCGTTTAAAATCTATCGCATTTTAAGATTAAATATTTGTTTAATCTTGACTTTTGTTCAAAATAATGTACTTTATGGCAAATATGGTAGTAGAAAACTCTTTGGCAGCGCTTTTATGTTCGAAATCGAATAACGAAAGCCCGTATGACACCACTTTATTTCTCTGAATTTTTCTTGTATTTATTGTTTGAAAAATCTACCGAAAGTAAAACTACAAAAACAATTCTACTGTAGGTTGAAAAAAGATAAACTATCCCTCAAAGAACAATTTGATTGTCATTTAATTTTAAACTCAACTAGAACAATTTTTTTTTTTTTAATTTGAATAATAAATTACTAAAATAAAATAATAATGAAAATTAAAATTAAAATAGAAGGATGGCTATGTACTGAGTATATTTGGAACAATACGGTACGCAAATAGGACTTCTTCATTCCCTTGATTGAAAAGCGGAAATAAGATAGAGCTTGCTAAATTTACAACTTGTAGGTACATACCTATTTTCATTTCTTTTTTATTTCAAAATTATTTTATTTTATTGTTGTCAATAATAATAAAAACTAAACAAGTAGGTAAGTACCTACATATGTAGGTACATACATACATATATTTTATCATACAAAAGACATTATATCAAGCAACGAATGCACATTCTTAAAAATAATGTTCCTTTTAACTACCTACCTACATACATACGTATGTAAATATTCGTAATTGCATCTGCTGAATTAAATACATATCTACACATATACATAGATGAAAAACAACAAAAACCAAGTTTAGGTAGAAATATGGATTTTACATACCTACTCAATCGCCTAAAACGGGCATAAATATGAAAAAAAAGCAGAAAAACAACCAGACATGCTTTTTATTAGAAAAACATGTCACTAAATTGCACACTGCAACATAAATATATGTATGTATGCATTCTAATATATGTATGTAATATTTACTGAGTTTCTGCGCACTCACCCACACGCTCACTCGCATTACACAAAGAGAAGAGGAATCCTACGACGGCTCATCTCACAAGCAGCGTGAGAAATGAGTGAGGAAACAAAAAAAATCCTCACTCTGCTTTAGAGATGAGCGAGAAACGCAAACGGCCACTCATCATCATGCCGTGAGGCTGAAATTCCTCACTCACTCACTCATACTCTGAGTTTCTTCCTACCCTGTGTAGTAGTAGTGACAATCCTAGTCCAACCAGTCAACGACGCACGCACGTAGCCCGTGTCAGCTGACACAACCTGTCTTATGGAGTTGTAGTGTAAATGCCCATTCACCAACGCACGACGACGGCTCTCTTGACGCGCGTATCGTAGAAACCTAGCTCAATTTGATTTTTCACGTAATAACGCATCAGCTGATGCTCTCATGATTGCTTTCTTTGCAACAGGGTTGCCGGAGCCATTATTTTGTAGTAAATTTGTACCAATCTTTCAATATGCTCCCGAAGTACCTCAATAACTATTCCGAATGTTGCCGATTATAAAATTATGTTAACATAAGTGTATTTTTTTTAAATATGGAGATAAAAATGTATAAAAAAATTAAAGTTTTTTCTTGCGTTTTTTTTACTAAATTTGGCTATTGCCGCAATCGTTTTTTTACACGGAAATAAAAATGTAAATAGAGAAAATGAAGCTTTTCTGGCGTTTTTTTTTTACTAAATTTTACTACATATTGTATCAATCGTTTGTATTTGTTTTTATATGGAGATAAAAATGTAAATAGAAAGAAATGAAGTTTTTTCTGTTGTGTTTTCTTTACTAAATTTGACTATTGTGGATATTTTTGACTGTTGCATTTAATATATTTGACTATTGTGAATATTTTTGACTGTTCAATTTAGCAAAATTACCCCGGATAGCAAATTTTTAAAAGCTGTCAGGTGAATAATATTTGGTGAGCCGGCAAGACTCGTGAATGTGACAACAAGCATAAACAACAAAAAGACCGAAATACGTACATATGCAATACATAAATTAAAAAGTAACCGCGGTGAATATTATTACTAAAAATTAAAATAAAAATAGTATCTGTATATAATTGCTGCATTTTATTAATTTCAAAAATTAGGTTTCTTAGTACCCATACATATGTACATATTCTTAAAAGCCTTTAAGAAATAGTAGTAGAAAATGTAGAAGCACGGAGTCAGAAGTAAACAAAACTGCAATTAATATTTGGTTTTAAATTATCATGATACATTTTCAATTTAAAAATTTATTTATTAATAAATTCTATGAATAATACGATTTTCAAGAAAAATTACTACGAAATCAAACACAAGTTACTACGAAATCAAAAACTGCATGTATACTTTGCTGTACAATGGTAACGCTGTTATTCAACTCATTCCAAACAATGCAGAATGTAAACAAAGGAAAACAACTGATTCTTGCGTTGGGTATGCGTGCGTTTACGTGCGTGAATGGTGTCGATTTTGAACTATTGCGTGAGGTAACTGAGAGATATGACGCCGTCGGTGAGTGGTTGGACTATCCGTGTGTGTACGTGCATAATTTTTTGCCTGAAGTGTGTTTGTGCTCTCTTTGTCCATGCTTGCTCATTAAATTTAATTTTCTCTCTTTCTATTTGAAAGATACCTTATGGCCGCCTTATTTTGATCAAATTGCTTAGACCACTTTTTGGAGAGTTTGTATACATATGCGTTATATATCTACTCATGTTATGCGTTTCATATATGTATTATACGTACAATACTTTCCGGCCACGAATGACGAATTATAAGCTAAAAACTATGCATACAAAATCCATTAGCAATTCAATGCTGCTACTGCTAATACATAATTTATGCGCTAAAGTATGAAAAAGATTTTTTCTTTTGTTATACCAACTATAATAGGACGTATAGAGAGAAATACATACATGCATACATAGAGACATGCATATGTGTACACATATCAAAGTTAATGTGCATTCATAATGAAAGCAAAACAAAAAAAAACAGAAAATATTAATCAAAACTGCTCATAAATAAATGTATCGGAGATGTTCAATAAATGCAACGGATGTATCGCTGACAGCAACAACAACAACAATAGTGACAAATACTAGCATAAACGTAGTCGCAACATCATTGGTAGGGGAAAAGACAATACGGCGCACGAATTTGCGCAGCATTTTTTAAGCTACGAAGCTCCCTGCCTTAGAGAAATTGTAGACCTAAGATTTTTCACAGATTCTTCACTGAATTGCAGAGATAAAATTATGTTTAACCAAAGAATAAAGTCGTTTAAGTGTTAGGTTTTCTAACAGATTCACTTTTCTATAAATTTCATCTTTTTGAAACTCCCTTTTCATACCGAAAACGATTTCAAGTCCAAAGCCATGTTATTAATATGAAAAAAAAAAAAAAATTTTATGTTGTGAAGAGCCGACCAGGATGTTTTTTGCAAGCACCCTTTCCCCCCAAAAAAAAGAGTACAAAATACGCACCTGCTGAGCGTTGTCAAATAAGTACATATAAACAAAACTGCAGTGATTTGTTGGGCACGAAGTGCTAAACTCAAATACCAGATATACCAGTTTAGAAATCTCTTGAGGTGTTAAGAACTCTGAGAAAGCCATTCCTAACTGCCAACGCCCCTTAAAAGCCTTCATCAAACTCGTTATATATGTATAGAAAAGTATTGATATCAGAAAAAATTATCAGCACACAAACAAGGTATCTACAAGCTATTATAGCAGCTTGGCCTAAAACTTGCCTGCGTTATATTCACGTCACACAAACATTATTATATTATCCAACCATATTATGCTTGCATAAATAATAAAAAAGCCAATATTTTATATGCACAAATATAAAAAAAAACGAAAGAATAAACTATGAGCTTATTGTTAAATTCAAGCGCAAATTTTCCAAGTATTTTCCAGAGAATTGATTTCACTACTTTTATCAATGAATAAAGCATGGTTGAAAATATTTAATTGTTTGTGCAGAGGTTGATGACAATCGCTGAATGGCAACAACCTTGACATCACTTTAGCAACAGCAATGACATACATAAATTTCAATTACCTATAATGTACCTTTGTGTGCGAAAAGTGATTGGAAAAATGGATTGTAATTTTATGTATGTATGTATGACTTAACATATGAATGTCATTGATTTTATTTAAACAATTGCAACGGGAAAACTCTTGTGACTTTGTTTAACGGCAGTTGGTAGCAGTTGCATTAAAGGCAACGTGCTTTTTGATTTTTATACTCAGCTGTACTAGTACACAGAGTATTATAGTTTTGATTTCCTAACGGTGGATTGTAACAGAATGAAATAATCGAGATAGATATAGACTTATATATATCAAAATGATCAGGGTGAAAAGAGAAATCGATTGAGCCATGTCCGTCCGTCTGTCCGTCTGTCCGTCTGTCCGTCTGTACGCACGATAACTCGCGCAAAAATTGAGATATTTTGATGAAATTTGAAATGTAAGTTGGTATCAAGACAGGAACGGATGGTATTGAAAATGGGCGAAATCGGACCATGACCACGCCCACCTCCCCTATATAGTAAAAATCGGAAATTTTGTATCTCAGTCACTAATAGAGCTAGAGTGATAAAATTTCACACACGTATTGAGCTCAGGCCCTTATGAAGAAATATGGTGAAATTTTGGAAAATGGGCGGTGCCACGCCCACTTATTAAGGGGCAAACATTGAAAGTTTTATAAGTCATAACTCAGAAACCGTTGAAGATATATAGATGAATTTTGGTAGGCGTGATATACTTACTTAGGCAAATGTTTTGACGAAAAATTGCCAAAATCGGTTGACGACCACGCCCACTTTTATATATGGGTCTTATAAAGTGACCTAATAAAACATTTTAAGCGATATCTCTGTCAAATATAAAGATATATCATTGAAGTTTTATGGAAGGTGTCCAACTATGGACATATAACAAAAAATACAAAAATTTTGGAAAATGGGCGTGGCACCGCCTCCTTTTAGAAGCAGGAATATACGAGATTTCTGAGCCCATAACTCGACAAATAATCGATATATTATGACGAAACTTGGTGTATACACTTTCACTACTTGTAGTAATACATGTTCAAAATTTTAGCGAAATCGGTTGACGACCACGCCCACTTTTATATATGGGAACTATAAAGGGGCCTAATAAAAACATTTTAAGCGATATCTTTGTCAAATATAAAGATAATTCATTGAAATTTTGTGGCATGAGTTCTACAATAGATCGGAAACAAAAAATAGAAAAATTTCGGAAAATGGGCGTGGCACCGCCTCTTTTCAGACAAAGGAATCAACGAGATTTCGGAGCCCATAACTCGACAAATAATTGAGATATTATGACGAAACTTGGTTTATACACTTTTATAACTTGTGTTAATAGACACGCAAAAATTTATTGAAATCGGTTTATGACCACGCCTACTTTTTAACAAAGATATTTCTGGAACACCCTTTGGGAATTTGTAACGTGACATCTTTGTAACTGGAAGTCATAAAGGAATGAAATTTTGCACAAAGAATAATATTCATATGCTTAGTTGGATGACTGATAAAAATTTTGAAAATGGGCGTGGCTACGCCTACTTTATGCAGCACTCGCTTTATATAAAATACACCGTGTTTTCATCAAACGCAAACAAACAATGAAACCATACAGCTGAGTATCTAATGTTCGATTCCACTCGAACTTAGGCTTCCTTACTTGTTAATATTGATATTATGTTCAGACATTAGTCAAATAATATAGTAATTTTGCTTGGCATTTGTAGGTGAATGGGAATAATTCCACCTTTTTTTAGGGTTAAGTTTCAAAATATTGGTATTTTCTAATATTATGCCGCATTTATATTCAGTACGTTAAGAGATCTGCCGGGTGAGGATTTTTTTTCCGTAAAGCGCTACCAAAGACCGACTATTTTTGAATTAAGCGTGAGGTGCTTCCTTTTGAACTATTTTCGAATTATTAATATTAGAACTATCATATGACTCTCCATATAGAAAGTAGTTTACAACACATTCCAAAGTGCTGCAGTGGGGGATAATTGCCACTTCATAGGACATCGATATGTTAAAACAGACAGTTGAAAGCATTGCGTTGGGATAGAACAAGAATTAACCCCGTCAATTTTTAAACTACACCTTTTTCAGCAGTACTTTCGAAAGCATCAATTTGATTTTAGAAAGCATCATTTTGATTTTAGAAAGCATCAAATGTACTTTAGAATAGCCAAATATTCTTTAGAAAGTGTCAAATGTACTTTAGAATTATCAAATGTACTTTAGAAGTCATAATTTTGATTTTAGAGAGCATCAAATGTATTTTAGAAGAGTCAAATGTACTTTAGAATGCGTCAACTGTACTTTCTAAAGCGTCAAATGTACTTTCTAAAGCGTCAAATGTAATTTCGAAAACGTCAAATGGACTTTCGAAAGCGTCAAATGTACTTTAGAAATTTATAAGTGGGTTTTAGAATTATTTTAAGTTTTTTTTATATTATTTTAGTTAAAAAGTTGAATGATTTTATTTTTCAAGCTGTATATATGTATACATAGAAATAAGAAACAAAATTAATAATTTTATTGTCCAACAGGCCGCTTCAACAAATTGGACAATTCATTGCCGTTGTCAAGTCTCTAAAGCAATCTTTGTGGAAAAGGTGCCTGTACTCCAATAGCCTTACCAATGCTTCTAAAGTACATTTGACGCTTTCTAAAGAACATTTGACTATTCTAAAGTACATTTGATGCTTTCTAAAATCAAAATGATGACTTCTAAATTACATTTAATAATAATAATAATACAATGGCGCTATTATAACTCTGACGAGTTTTATGGACGAGCTTCTCTCCCAATTCGGGGTGTGCTCCTTTTTGTTTTTCCTACTAATTGGGTGGACCTACAGT
Source organism: Urophora cardui (assembly GCA_960531455.1). Classification (NCBI taxonomy): domain Eukaryota; kingdom Metazoa; phylum Arthropoda; class Insecta; order Diptera; family Tephritidae; genus Urophora; species Urophora cardui. Next base: position 30,983,614 of record OY482673.1, read on the forward strand.
TTTATGTCGGCTCCGAACAGCGAATGCATTTTTTGTGAGAAGCTTTTTCATGGCAGAAATACTCTCGGAGGGTATGCCGCCCACTGCCGAGAGGTGACCGCTGCTCTTAAAAAACCCAATAATTGGATTTTTACTAATTAGAACAATTTTTTGGTGTTTGTTCGGACTGGGGTTTGAACCCGAGACCTCTGGCACATCAGGCAAGCACTCTACCCATTACATTTGATAAATCTAAAGTACATTTGACGCTTTCTAAAATCAAAATGATGCTTTCTAAAATTAAATTGATGCTTCCTAACACCAAATTGATGCTTTCTAAAGTACAATTGGAAAAGGTGTAGTTACACTAGCCTGGAACTACATAGCCCAATTTGCTGCAGCGTAGTTTCAAAGTGTTCCTATTAATTATTTTATGCATGCAGCGATCAATATCGATACATGTATTTATGTAATCGCAAACAGACTGGCAGTTATGTATGTATGTGCGTACAAAAATGAGATTGGTTCTTGGCTGTTTTGTGGAAAAATTGCGCGCTGCGACAATTATTATTGTGCCTTCCAAGTATTTTCAATTGCGTTCTTACAATACGATATTTGGCCGCTCATTTAAATGGTGTGTAACACACGATGGCCAACAGAATATTGACTATGTAGCAATACCAACACCATCACCACAACCATTTATCATAATCGCCATCATCGCCAGCAGTAACAACATTTAAGGCAACACCATTTCATCAGCGTTATTTTGTGCATATGTTTATAGGAACGTATGTTTATGAATATAAATTGTATGATTATGAACGTACATACATACATACATACATATATTTGTTTGTTCGTTTGTTTGTCGATTCTTTTATTTGCTACTTTTTTTCATTGCTCATTCAACCAACAAGCCTCAAATTCATAATAAACCAAAAGTCAACGGAAACGGAAATAATTATAACGGCGAAGGAACAAAGGCGACAGGATATGGATAAGCGCATATTTCATTGCTTTTACTTGTGCTTGCAGCAAACATAAATGCCAATACTAAATATTAACAATTATAATTCATTTTTGCTGTGCAGCAGCGCAGGTGCGGCTAAACTGCACTATATATAATTTCAGCATATTTCCTAGACATTGTTTGTTTGTACCTTTTCTTTTTATACTCAGCTGTACTAGTACACAGAGTATTATAGTTTTGATTTCCTAACGGTGGATTGTAAAAGAATGAAATAATCGAGATAGATATAGACTTATATATATCAAAATGATCAGGGTGAAAAGAGAAATCGATTGAGCCATGTCCGTCCGTCTGTCCGTCTGTCCGTCTGTGAGCACGATAACTCGCGCAAAAATTGAGATATTTTGATGAAATTTGAAATGTAAGTTGGTATCAAGACAGGAACGGATGGTATTGAAAATGGGCGAAATCGGACCATGAGCACGCCCACCTCCCCTATATAGTAAAAATCGGAAACTTTGTATCTCAGTCACTAATAGAGCTAGAGTGATAAAATTTCACACACGTATTGAGCTCAGGCCCTTATGAAGAAATATGGTGGAATTTTGGAAAATGGGCGGGACCACGCCCACTTATTAAGGGGCAAACATTGAAAGTTTTATGAGTCATAACTCAGAAACCGTTGAAGATATATCGATGAAATTTGGTAGGCGTGATATGCTTACTTAGGCAAATGGTTGGACGAAAAATTGCCAAAATCGGTTGACGACCACGCCTACTTTTATATATGGGTATTATAAAGTGGCCTAATAAAAACATTTTAAGCGATATCTCTGTCAAATATAAAGATATATCATTGAAATTTTATGGAAGGTGTCCACCTATGGACATAAAACAAAAAATGCAAAAATTTTGGAAAATGGGCGTGGCACCGCCTCCTTTTAGAAGCAGGAATATACGAGATTTCTGAGCCCATAACTCGACAAATAATCGATATATTATGACGAAACTTGGTGTATACACTTTTATTACTTGTGGTAATACATGTTCAAAATTTTAGCGAAATCGGTTGACGACCACGCCCACTTTTATATATGGGTATCATAAAGTGGCCTAGTAAAAACATTTTAAGCGATATCTTTGTCAAATATAAAGATAATTCATTGAAATTTTGTGGCATGAGTTCTACAATAGATCGGAAACAAAAAATAGAAAAATTTCGGAAAATGGGCGTGGCACCGCCTCTTTTCAGACAAAGAAATCAACGAGATTTCGGAGCCCATAACTCGACAAATAATTGAGATATTATGACGAAACTTGGTTTATACACTTTTATATCTTCTGTTAATAGACACGCAAAAATTTATTGAAATCGGTTTATGACCACGCCTACTTTTTAACAAAGATATTTCTGGATCACCCTTTTGGAATTTCTAACGTGACATCTTTGTAACTCATAAAGGGATGAAATTTTGCACAAAGAATAATATTCATAAGCTTAGTTGGATGACTGACAAAAATTTAGAAAATGGGCGTGGCTACGCCCACTTTATGCAGCACTCGGTTTTATATAAAACACACCGTGTTTCCATCAAACGCAAACAAACAATTAAAGCATACAGCTGAGTATCTAATGTTCGATTCCACTCGAACTTAGGCTTCCTTACTTGTTATTTCTTGAGTTTTTCTGTGTATTTCCTCTGCAGTTGTTGATGATTAAGAAATCAAATGCAAACCTTTTCAAAAAAGGAAGTTGTTACACAAAGACTTTAGCGTTAGCATTTCCTTTTGTGCTTAATTGTTTAACTTCAGAAGGTAGTAGGTATTTAGCGTTGGTACTTGGTTGGGCAAGTTCGAGCAGTTTAGAAAATCAGGAGAGAGAATTCGTTTTCAAAATCACAATCCAATCAAAAGTTGAATCGCTCCTCGACTAAGCAATCGAGCTGTTTCTGCGATTGTGCCGAGTTGGAGGTTTTTATCGAGAGCATTCGAGATGTTTCAGCAATGGAATAAAGTAACTCGGACTCGCCTATCAATAGAGAAATGTAGCCGGTGTGATAAAACTCGACGCATCTTTTCGGTGCTTAGACGCGACCGAAGTGGAAACATATTGCGACCAGTCAAATTAGATTCTTTGAAGCGATCGAAAACCACCTTCTTCTCAAGAAAAAGGAATCTGAGCAAATGCTTACCTTCGATAAAATAGACCCAATAACTTCGTGAACAAAATGGGAAAGGCGACATCATACACGATATTTTGCAAAGTCTTCAAAAACTTCTATCATACAAATGTATTGATTCACCTTTGAGAGAACGATATGTTCGAAAGACCTTTCTGAGAAGAGATCGATGCATTCCCAATGAGTTTGTAACAGACATCGATATTTTCGCCGATATGAGTAACTGAGAAACATCACACACATTTTAACCAATATAGCGCAAATCGCTCTGCGCTCACCAACACAAAATCCCTCAAAACTTTACTGATGCTTACCCACCAAACCGATCTCAACCGTGGACCATGGGTAATAATAGAACAGAATGGATGGAAGAAAGACTATGAACCAATCAAGTTATTTATATACGGATCAACGATAGACGCAAAGGTGGGAGCTGCAGTATTTTGTTCGAAGCTTGCAATTCAATAATCCTTTAGATTTACGTGCTATTTCAGTATTTTTCAATCTGAGGTATACGCCGCACAGTGGGGAAGCTTCCATACATTCAGCGGAAAAAAATAGAAGGAGTTGTCGTAGGGCTTTGAAATTTTGCAGACAGGTTATATATGAGCTAGTTAAGAAAATTTCCAAAAATTGTTGAAATCGGTCAACTCCTAGGAGTACCTCCCTTGGACCTATAGTAAAAAATTAAAAAAAAAACATTTAAATACAAATTTTAATTTCAGCCGAAAAAAGTAAGATATCTTCACGAAACTTTGCATATCAGTTACCCTCATAAAGGGCATTGACGGTACAAAAAATAATTGAAATCGGCCACTCCCTAGGGGTACCTCCCTTGGACCTATAGTAAAAAATTAAAAAAAAATTTAAATACAAATTTTAATTTCCGCTCAAAAAAGTTAGATATCTTTACGAAACTTCGCATATCAGTTACTCTCATAAAGGGCATTGACGGTACAAAAAATAATTGAAATCGGCCACTCCCTAGGGGTACCTCCCTTGGACCTATAGTAAAAAATAAAAATAATTTTTAATCCATACCTGTACTTAATTGTGAATAAAAGCGAAACGCGTTCATCGATTTTCTTGATTTATGTATCATTTTGTTCATAGGTTATGCGACTTTACGTGAAAATAATAGGACTTTGAACTTCTTTACCGTTTTCGATTTTTTATGAATTAAAAAAAAAAAAAATTATTTTTAGGCAAAAAATATTTTTTTTTCTCCTTACATTTATTTATAACTGGGAAACTGTTGCCTATATAGCGAAACGTTATATAAACAGATGAAATTACTTGTAATTCTTGATTTTTATAAATTTGTTTAAACAAAATCCGACTAGTGGTTCTTGAGTTATGTTAAACAAAAGAGCCTTATCAGAATTGAGTCGCGAATCAATTAGCTGAAAAATGTTGTATTGTATAATACAATAAATTGAAAAGGGGCACCTGGGGGCACTTGAAATTGATTAAAAATGTAAAAGCAGATATGAAACAATGTATTAGTAGTGACTTCCAACTGGAGGCAAGTGGCGCTAAAATTACAGGTCCAAATGTTTGGAGAAAAAAGGGATTTTTGTTATATGTTCATAAAAATAAACAAAAAAAAAAAACTTAAGTCTCTGCAGAGTTTATTTTTTCAATTTTAGTAGACTGAAATATCCTACTTTAAATAAAAAATAAAACGAAAAACGTTAGCTCACATAATAAAAGATTATTCGTTTTGAAATTCTTAGGTTTAAATTAAGTTGGTTCGGTAAAACATACAAGTACTGAGTTTGAGACGGCTATAAAAAAAAAACTAGCAGTCAGATCGGAGTAATTCTTTTTGATTTGGTTGTACCATTTAGTCTAAATTCCAAAATATCACTGCATATTGCCTGAAGAGTATGTTGACAATTTGACTTTTTTCCGCAAAATCCCCAGTGTGCGCCGCCTCAAAAGTGGCGGAACTTGCAGCTGAGCTAACGAACTCAAACTCATTTTCATACACAACCAACTCTATGTGTGTGAATCAGTGCAGGGCAAAGCCAATTGAACTCTGTGCGAATAGTAGCTTTACTATCTAATGGGTACCCGGACACCAGGGAATCGAGGTCGGAATGAGAGGGCGAACGTATTAGCCAAAGTCGAGGCATCTCTAGCATAAGTGAATGTGGAAAACATTTTCCCTTCTCTAAGTTGCCACAGAGCTCAAATAGATCAGGCACTGTTACGCAAAGGCGATTGCCAATGGAACATAGCTGGGGAACTTCGATTAGAATTAGAAATCATTACGATTAGAAAAATTAAGTAATCTAATCATTAGATTTTTTTTGATTCTTTATATTTTGATTACTAATTGATTAGATTAGAGCTAATCAAAAATCTAATGGCGATTAGCGACGATTAGCATATCTAATCAAAACTAATCAAAACTAAATTAAAAAAAAAATCAATTAGATTTCTCGATTAGTTTTGATTAAATTTGATTAGATCAACTGTTTTGAAATATTTTTTTTTCTGTCATTTAATTCATAAAGTAACAACTCGTAAACATAAACACTAAATACTAGTTAAAGTACAAAAATTAAAGGCACATTCTGATGAAAAAGCTGATTTATATTATATACATATGTATCACGAAAAGTTTATATTCGACTTCATTAGTACCAACTTTTCAAAAGAAAAGTCAGACAATGAATTCCGTCTTGGGTTATTGACTATACCAGCAAATGAAAATAGCCTTTCGACGGGCACTGATGACGTAAGCGGGGTATTGAACGCTAGACACGCTTCCTTCAGTTCACCATATTTATTCCAAATTTCAGGACCTGGCATCGGGTCATTCAAATACGCGTTTGACGCGTTTGGTAAAATTGGTATTCTGGGTGTAGCTATGAACAACGACTTAATGCAATATTATGAAATACATATTCAAAAATATTTATATCATGTAAATAAATTTAGTATAAAAAAATAAATAATTTTTTTTTTTTACAAAAAATTTCAAAATAGTTGATATAATCAAATCTAATCAAAAATAGTCGAGAAATCTAATTGATTTTATTTTTGATTAGTTTTGATTAGTTTTGATTAGATATACCAATCGTCACTAATCGTGATTAGATTTTTGATTAGTTCTAATCTAATCAAAAAGTAAACTATTAGAATAGCCATCTAATCCTAATTAAGCAATTAGGATTAAAAAAAAAGTTTATAATCCGATTAGTAATCATTAGGATTACTAATCATTATTCCCCAGCTATGCAATGGAATAACCAGTCATCCTGCAAGATCGTCAAAGTAATGCTTCGGTCATAAAAAGCAAACCCCTACTTACACTTCCTAGAGCACACTGCAAACTGACGGTCAGCCTCCGCTTCCCACTATCTCATGCGTTCAAAATGGGACTGGTGCAGAGACGGTCGTGCACGGCATGCAATTAATCTGATTTTATGAAATGAAATACATTTCATTGAAACATATACATTAATAAAACAAAACTCGTATTAAAAAAGTACAAAAAACTATAAAAAAAAGTTAATTTAAGCTTAATGTGGTCATGGTGACTTACACATCCAAAAAAAATTAACTTCGCTTATAGCTAACCAATCGACGTATATTGCAATTACAGCCCAATCACATGGGAATAAAAATTCACAAAAATAAAAAAGACCGCTAAAAAACAAAGCAGAATAAAATTGCAATAGTTCGCAATGCAAAAAAAAGAACTAAATGAATAATAGCTTTTAAAAGCTTATTATTGATGATAGCTCTACTGAGAGAGAGTTCATATAACGCTTAAACTTATATGGCGTTCAATAGATCATGATGGCGGAAAAAAAATATGTAGCAACGTATGCACGTAAACACATTTCAGGCAACAACAAAAACATGATAAAAAATGAATTGGAAGCAACGAAAAGTGTAAATTGGTGAAAAACAAACGAGCTGCAATTAAAAGCGCTTTGTGAAAGTTATTTATGCTTAGGCTAATGGAAAAAGTTTGTTTCATTTATTAGTGGTAAACTTTACAAATTGGTAATTGCAGGAAAATTTTACTGTTAACAAAAAAAACAAAGAATTTTGATTGGGGTTGCGATTTGGCAGGGTTGCATATTTGTGGGTTCGTAGATGGGCTCTATCAATTTCAAACATTTAACGGAACAAAACTAATGGCTGCCAATCCTTATTTGTTTGGCAGCTAGATTGCACATACATATATACATTAAGCCGTATCACGAAAATAAAGTTTGCGTGTGTCAGTTTTATTTGAACACTTACGTCGAAAAAATATTTATGGTGTAAAAAAATTTTTTTTAGGCCCGCGTTAAAAACAGCTAAATCGCGTTTTTTGTAATAACTTCCTTATTTGATGTCCGATCTCTATGATCTTGATGTCGCAGAAAAGGTCTCGCTCAGCACTATATTTGGCCCATATAAAGTTTCGACCTCAAAGGTTGTTCTGAGTTTTACCTTTAAAAATTTTTGAGTTACTATCCCTAGATTTTTTTATTTTTATCACTAATACAAAGCTCTCAAAAAACCATGAGGACTCCGCTAAAAAAGTTGTAGCCTTTACTCACAAACAAAAAAGTTATACCGTTTTAAAATCAGAGAACCTGTTTTTTGAAAAATTATCCCAAGTTCTTATTTATATGAGGCAGTAACGCCATATAGTATGAGTTTTTGATTAAAAAGTATTCTAAGTCCTCGCTTGACTTGAGAATGTTGTACCGCGATGGAACAGCTACCAATACTGGATACATGATATGCCAAAAATTATTGATGATTGGACTATCCGTGCTGATCAACGTTATTTATATTGAATGATAATGGCTGTAGTGAAGATTTGGTAAGTATTCAGGTGGGATCTCTAAGCACAACGCGCTGGCTTACAACGGCTTCACGATTTCTGCATCCGTGCGTATCGTAAAATCATCCAAGTTATTTAGAAAAACTGCTATAGTTCGTTGTAAAATTATACGCGCCTAAGAAGAGACAACGGAAGTCTAAATGTATTATCAATACTTGCGCTGGATGCGTCGTCTGCCCCTAGAAATGCAGTTAATTATTCAGCCTACAATTGAAAACAACGCACTTTACTTTAATCCCCAAAACATCTTCTTATCTATGATAACCGAGACCAAAAATGACGATGTCCTCCAAATTTAGAGATATTTATGAAAGCAGTTTCAGAGCTCTGAAAGTGAATTCTTCGTCGCTTATATTACTTTGCTCACACTCAAAAAAAAATTACTCAGATTATGGAAAAAATGAGAATGATTCGCCGCTAATGACATATTTTCATTGTTTTGAATAAAATTTTCTTTCAAAACGTTGTTTTTATTCCTTGATTTAAAGAAAATTGTAAAACAATGAAAATGTGTCTTTAGCGCCGAAACATTCCCATTTTTCCATAATCTGGGTAAGTGGTTTTTTCAGTGCAGGTTTCGAACGTTTAAAACAAATTGGAATTTATGTGCAGGGAATTCTCTTCCTTCTCATATGCATTTTATATACATATATGTACGTATAGTTTTTTCCCCTTTTCTTTATTTTTATTACCTCAACAATAGTTACTCATACGCCCCCACATCGGATCGCTTTGTATGTGAAAACTGAAAATGTTTTCTTAAATATCTCGAAAATGGGAGTGCATACACTTCACTTCTAAAAACGCCATCGTAATCTGGAGCCAAAAATTAAGTTGACGTGTTTCGCCGCTTCTCTGTGGTAATTTTTTATAAAAAAAAACAAGTGTTTCATTTTACAACGTTATAACTTTTTTGTTTGTGAATAAAGGCTAGAATTTCTTTGGGGGATTCCTCATGGTTTTTTGAGAGCTTTGTATTAGTGATAAAAATAAAAAAATCTAGGGATAGTAACTCCAAAATTTTTAAAGGTAAAACTCAGGACAACCTTTGAGGTCGAAACTTTATATGGGCCAAATATAGTGCTGAGCGAGACCTTTTCAGTGACATTAAGATCATAGAGATCCGACATCAAATAAGGAAGTTATTACAAAAAACGCGATTTAGCTGTTTTTAACGCGGGCCTAAAAAAAAAATTTTTACACCAAAAATATTTTTTCGACATAAGTGTTCAAATAAAACTGACACACACTAAACTTTTTTTTTGTCCATATAACGTGATACGGCTTAATATACATGCCTTTTTCTGCCAAACTCAGATTAGAGCCGTAAACCCTCTGGTATTGAAAAGGCATCAGTTCTATCCATTTCCGATTCCGATTTCCTTACACAGTTAGCGCTACTTGCAGACGATATCTCCTTTCTTATACGCTTTACTTTAAAGTGTTAGCTTGTAACACTATTTTAACAGAACTTAGCAATGAAAGTAATCTTTTCCCATCACAGTCGTACATTTAACATACATCTCTGAGTATTTCAAAGGCACACTATCCTTCCTCATAAGAAAGCTTTGCTTTAGTTCGATCTTCTTTTTTGTTGTTTACTCACAACACCGGAAGTCCTACTCCATTTATGGCTTTCCGTTAACTGTGCGCATTGAATGGAAGCATAGCATCATCTCCAGACAACAACACATGCCTATCGATAAACAAGTAATATAGACAACTCATTAATATTTCTATCCATTGCATAGCCAACGGGCACTCCATTCTGCGGACGCATCCACACAACAACTGAATTTCTTACTTTTAGTTGGTCGCAGTTTACGTTGCCCCCGTTTTCTTTTCTATGCATGTCTGCAATCGCTTTTGTTTCATAACCATTGAGCTGTTAAGCATAATGGCCAAATAATATGTCTACGCAACATAAATTTTATATTTTTTTTGTCTTCTAGTATATTTTTTCAGGAATTTTTTCTGCATTTTTTCACATTGCGCTCTGTTACTGTTATTGTTTTCTCTGTTTTTATACCTTTCATGAGAATGAAATGGTATTATAACTTAGTGCCAAAAAATTTTTGTCGAAAGTACCAGAAGGAAGCGTGGGGGACCCACCAAAATATATACCGATATGGTCAGAATCACGAGCTGAGTCGATTAAGCCATGTCCGTCTGTCCGTCGGTCCGTCTGTCCGTCTGTCTGTCTGTCCGTCCGTCCGTCTGTGTGAACGCAAACTAGTCCCTCAGTTTTTGAGATATCTGAATGAAATTCGGAATACAGGTATGTTGTTATATGCAGCTGATCATTTGTCGGAACCGGCCGAATCGGACCACTATAACATATAGAAAACAACCGATTATTCAGATATATATGAAATTTTTGGATGTAATTTGTACATAACTTCCCAGTTTAAACAGCTAAGGACGTGAAACTTTAAAGTAGACGTACCCATTTTGGCCCAAACAAGGTTACCGAAAATTGTCAAGATCGGGCCACTATAACATATAGTTCCACAACATCCGATTATTCAGATATACACATTTTGGTGTATAACTCCTCCATTTTAACAGCTAACGGCGTGAAATTTTGAAGTATTTGTACCCATATGGGCCCAAACGGGATTACCGAAAATTGTCAAGATCGGACCACTATAACATATAGCTCCCCTACAACCGATTGTTCAGATATGCACGTTTTGGTGTATAACTCCTCCATTTTAACAGCTAACGGCGTGAAATTTTGAAGTATTTGTATCCATATGGGCCCAAACGGGATTACAGAAAATTGTGAAGATTGGACCACTATAACATATAGCTCACCTACAACCGATAGTTCAGATATGCACATTTTGGTGTATAACTCCTCCATTTTAACAGCTAACGGCGTGAAATTTTGAAGTATTTGTACCCATACGGGCCCAAACGGGATTACCGAAAATTGTCAAGATCGGACCACTATAACATATAGCTCCCCTACAACCGATTGTTCAGATATGGACATTTTGGTGTATAACTCCTCCATCTTAACAGCTAACGGCGTGAAATTTTGAAGTATTTGTACCCATATGGGCCCAAACGGGATTACCGAAAATTGTCAAGATCGGACCACTATAACATATAGCTCCCCTACAACCGATTGTTCAGATATGCACGATTTGGTGTATAACTCCTCCATTTTAACAGCTAACGGCGTGAAATTTTGAAGTATTTGTACCCATACGGGCCCAAACGGGATTACCGAAAATTGTCAAGATCGGACCACTATAACATATAGCTCCCATACAACCGATTGTTCAGATATGGACATTTTGGTGTGTAGCTCCTCCATTTAAATAGCCAAGACACCATTTTTTCTAATAAATCTTTCCATAAATGAACCCACAGAATTAAAATTATAAATTAAACTTAATCCGGCTATGTACATACATAGGTAACTTTTCATTTCCCCACTCATGAAAGGTATGAAGTCTTCGGTACGGCCGAAGACAGCCGCGCTTTTACTTGTTTTTTTTTTTTTTTTGTGTTCCATATATTTTTTTTTACCGTTGCACACAGCAAGCCTTGTCTATTTTGTAATGATAGCAGCATTATTATGGTTATTTAGGTATATGGTTATTGTTACAGCGCGTTTACATATTCACAATTATGAATGCGATACTAAGGTGACCGTAAAAATTGAGAGAGGAGAATTGTCATAATTTTAATAAAAATACTAATTTTCTAGTTCATAGCATTTGAAGAAGGAAAAAGGTTCAAACAAGCGATTCGAAGCAGTTCCTTTCTCTCGAAGAAAGATATCATATCTTCTCAATACACACGAGCTTACCCAATGAGATAGTCACTACTATAATTCTGGTAAAAAAATCACTCTTGTAGAAAACTCAAATCATGATGTGACATTTTTATACTGAACAAACAATAGAAAAACGAATGGATTCAGTAGGACTCAATTGGAAATAAAAATATGTACGTGTCGATATGGAACATGTTCGAACGAGTTTGAAAATCTGTGGCGATCACAACTCATTAAACTTGAAATGCAGTACTCGCCAGCTTTAGTACTTTGTGTAGTACTTCCTGATTCGCAATGCCTTCTAGAGACGAGTATTGTGACGAGATGGTGTGAGACAGTGCACTGTTAGTATGCCGACCACCAGTCTACAGTCTGCAGTCTCCTCTAGGAAGTGTGTGTAGATAGTTTGTAGTTTTTATATTGTATGACCGAAGAATGATTTTGGCGATCCTCCACTGGAAGTCGCCTAACACTGAGAAAAGAATCATCAAAAAATTGGTTAATAGTACTATTTTTATATTAAAAATAAAATCAACCGGAGTTTTGGTTAAAACAAAATTTCCGATTTTATGCAATATTTCGTTTTAGAAACAAAAAATAACCCAAAATTGGTTCATATGGAATAAGTTTGAGTTCAGTTAAATATTTTATAGTTCATTTTTTTTTGAATATTTTGATTTTAATATAAAAAAAATCAGCGTTGTCATATTTACCAAAAATCTCGTTAATTCTTTTTACATGTGAAAATAGTACTTTTTTCTTTGTGAAGAGGATCAGCACTTGACTGGCGCTAGTGATGACACGGCTTTGGCTAATACGTCCACTCTCTCATTTCCCTCTATCACCTAGTGTCCGGATACCCAGTAGATAGTGACGCTTCTGTTGCATACCCACACTTCTCCCAATGAAACGCATAGTTAAGGGAAAAGTCCGAAGCCAGAAAAGCCCTTAGGTATTCATTTTTAACTAGCACCGACGCGCATCGGCTTAGCCCAACTGAACAACTGAACTGCTCGCCTTCGTTAAGAGACAGCTGGACCTGTGCGAAACACCTCTAACTCAGTGTTGCCATCTCGCACGAAACAGTGGTAGTTTAAAGCATTTTTGTATCCCAAGCTACACACAGAAAACCCTAAGCTCTCAACTTTGATCTGCTTGTAAATAATTTGAACATATGACGATTAGTTAGTAGCCCTCTCTTCCATTCGTCTTGTTCTATTATTAGCATGGTGCCGTGTTGAGGTCGGTTTGGAGAGCAACGTAGTCTGCACTGCCGTTTGGCTCCCGTGTGTTTCTGCGCCGTTTACAGGCGCGAGGTGCGGGTTGAATAGCCCATTTAGCGCTTCTGCGAGGGTTGTGCGTAACGCTCCTGCTAGAGAACCTCTGTATAACCTCTAGCTTCTTTGCTTTTTAATAAAACATACTTGACCTCATTTCTTTATCGAACATTTTGAACTGAGATGTCATGTTTGAAAGACTTTGGTCATCACAACTCTATCATACCAGCAGTAAATGCTTCCCCAAAAGATCCATTGGCCACCTAATTATAAAATCGAGATATGTACATATAATGGTAAATATCAAATAACAAATGTTTTCAGCTACTCTTCCAGCGACATACCCTAATGTATTAATTCCATATAGCATCGAGATTAAAGCAAGTATCTATTTGTAATAACTACAGATGTGTGTGCACAATAATATTCATTCTACTTTTGCTCCACTGCAATATTCATATTGTACTATGTGAAAATTCATTTCGATTTTAGTTTGCCTCACTGCGCAATAATAGCCACTCAGCTAATTTTCAATTTTCAATACAGACAGCCCAAGGCAGTGCTGCGCCCACAGTTATCCAGCTGGGCTATTCGTTCAGGCAGTTGGTCGCTTTTTTTTTTTTTTTTCCTTTTTTTTTGTGAAAAAAGTTAAACACAAATGTAAACGTCATTGTGTTCAAGTAGATATTCCAATAAGCAATAGAGAAAGTTCGCTTTTCGAGCTGATTCGCAATATGAAGTGGCGCGTCATTCGTCCTCCAAACACCACCACCACAAGCGCTGACTTGCGTTATCATAATAAATACGAGCTGAAAGCAGCGTTGTTGTTCTATTTACTTATTTATTTATTTTGTTAAAGTTTCGTTTGTGCCCAAATTTGATTTTGTCCATAATATTTATTCTTCCTTCGTTTTTTTTATCTCTTTCACTTAGCGCTGAATAGAATGAAATGAATTACCAATTAACTTTATTTGCCTTAGGTTCCATTCACCATCGCGTGATGGTTTGGTTTTATTTTTTTATACACAGGTGTACTAGTACACAGAGTATTATAGTATTAATCACATAACGGTGGATTGTAACAGAATGAAATAATCGAGATAAATATAGACTTATATATATCAAAATGATCAGGGTGAAAAGAGAAATCGATTGAGCCATGTCCGTCTGTCCGTCTGTAAACACTCTAACTCGCGCAAAAATTTAGATATTTTGATGAAATTTGAAATGCGGGTTGGTATCGAGACTGGGACGGTTGGTATTGAAAATGGGCGAAATCGGACCATGACCACGCCCACTTTTCCTATATAGAATAAATCGGAAATTTGGTATCTCAGTCACTAATATAGCTGGAGCGATGAAATTTTACCCACGTGTTGAGCTCAGGCCCCTATGAAGAAACTTGATGGAAGTTTGGAAAATGGGCGGTGCCACGCCCACTTATTAAGGAGCAAACATTGAAAGCTTTATGAGTCATAACTCAGAAACTGTTGAAGATATATCGATGAAATTTGGTACGCGTGATATACTTACTTAGGCAAATGTTTGGACGGAAAATAGTTAAAATCGGTTGACGGCCACGCCCATTTTTTATATGTGTATTATAAAGTGGCCTAATAAAAACATTTTAAGCGATATCTCTGTCAAATATAAAGATATATCACTGAAATTTTGTGGCAGGAGTCCAACTGCGGACGTAAAACGAAAAACACAAATATTGTGCAAATGGGCGTGGCACCGCCTATTTTTATAAACAGGAATATACGAGATTTCTGAACCCATAACTCGAAAAATAGTTTATATATAATGACGAAACTTGGTGTGTACACTTTTATTACTTGTGGTAATACATGTTGAAATTTTAGCGAAATCGGTTGACGACCACGCCCACTTTTATATATGTGTATTATAAAGTGACCTAATAAAAACATTTTAAGCGATATCTCTGTCAAATATAAAGATAATTCATTGAAATTTTGTGGCATGAGTTCCACAATAGACTGGAAAAAAAAAAGAAAAATTTTGGAAAATGGGCGCGGCACCGCCTCTTTTTAGACAAAGGAATATACGAGATTTCTTAGCCTTTAACTCGACAAATAATTGAGATATTATGACGAAACTTGGTTTAAACACTTTTATAACTTGTGTTAATAGACACGCAAATATTTATTGAAATCGGTTTATGACCACGCCTACTTTTTAAGAAAGATATTTCTGGAACACCCTTTGGGAATTTGTAACGTGACATCTTTGTAACTAGAAGTCATAAAGGAATGAAATTTTGCACAAAGAATAATATTCATATGCTTAGTTGGATGACTGATAAAAATTTAGAAAATGGGCGTGGCTACGCCCACTTTATGCAGCACTCGATTTATATAAAGTACCTACACCGTGTTTCCATCAAACGCAAACAAACAATGAAAGCATACAGCTGAGTATCTAATGTTCGATTCCACTCGAACTTAGGCTTCCTTACTTGTTTAATCTGAAGTTGAAAAGTCTTCTTGTTTTTTTTATTGTGGATTTAGGAAGGAGGACTGATGGAGTTAAAGGCATAGAAGATATTCTCTATGCACGAAAATAAGTTGAGGAAACGCATAAAATAATGAATGCACAAGCAAAAAAAGCTGGTTTTACTGAATATTTTTTTATGAGAATTCAGCCATTTTTTTCTCCTATATTTCACTTCCTTTTAATAGTTGTAGTTTCTACAATTTGTTTCTTAATTTTCTTTTCCTCTCATTATTACCTTCAACTAGGTACTACATTTTCTAATTAATTGCTTAATTCAGTTATTGCCATTATATTTGCTTAGCTTTGCGGAAATATTCACTGATTGATATAATTGACCACATCAAGTATGATTCGATTGTTGGCGAAGTACTTCCGACAACTATGTATGTATGTGTGTGTGTTTTTGCAGTCAGTGTGGCCAACGAAAGCTTTGCGAGGCGAATTCGATAAGCAACGCTGCTTGCTGCTCAAAGCGATTGCGTTAGAGTCGTATTAACTGTGGTTTCGCTTAGGGTAGAGGAGGCTGTACTGCCTTATTCCTGATTTCTTTATACTAATTTAATTTGTTTGCGCCCATAAACCATTAGCGAAGTGAACATATGACCCAACCGCCCGCTCTGCAAATACTCTATATGTGAACATGCATTACTTAGTTGCCAACATATCCATTGCCTTACATATCCATTGCCTTACATATACATTATACAAAAAACCAAAAACAAAACAAAAAACTTGACTAATTACTTTCCCCAAGAAATTCCATTCAAAAATAGCATTTTAATGCTTAAGATGACAAAGACAGTGAAGTGCGTAAAGTTTAGCGAAAGTTAATTAATTATTTTTTTTTTTTTTTGTTTCATATTAAATTGATTGCTGCTTTGCACACGCGTGCCAAGGCGAGGCGGAGCGCGTCTCACACCAGTTGCTGACAGGTTTCAAAGTTTCACATTTCACTTTTGACTTTTTCTTCATTGCGAAGGAAACACGAAACATCAAATTCTAATGAAAGCAATTATTTCCTTAAGATGCGTATTTTTATGTACGCACACGCATATAAGTACTATGTACACATATGTGTATGTAGAATCACTGTTGCTTGCTTTTTTTTTTTATATACCACATTATATGTATTTTACATCTATGTCTTAAAAGGTTTCAAAAATTAATTACCTTCATGCAAACTTCTCTCGTTACAGGTACGTATTACATATATCGTGAAGCCAACCACAAATCCATTTGCTTGCTAATTAAATTTGTTCGGGATACTTGAAGATATACAATGTATATTATACGTTCATAGTATATATGTATGTATGTATATCTCATGAATGGAAAATTTTACACGTAATGGGAAACTCGCTAATATACATATTTACACATGTATGTATCTGTGTATGTAAGTACATAAATAAATGTTTGAAATTGAGGCCATTAACCGCAAAAGCTCTATATGCCACGGTCTCAGTGTATCTTTTGGCATTATTCTAGGAAAAAAAAACAATATTTAGTTCAGAGATATTTATTTAATTTTAATTGAATTATGTTTTTGTAAAATTGCTGTAAGCTGAGTCTTTGCAAAAAGTGGCTTGATCACATACTATTAACGACGTATATGTATTTGTTGAAATAAGACAAATTCTATGGAGCGAATTTCTAACAGCAATTTCATAATTCACATTTGGTATTTATACCAAACTAGCTGACCCGGCAGATGTTGTTTTGCTAAAATTTATTCCTATGAAGACTAAAGAAGAGTCTTCGATTACCGCATTGCTTACCATTATCTTAGAGTCCATCTTAATAACTGCTAATGATAAAAAAAATTGTCTATTTTCTGAATAAAAGTTATATAGTTATATTCGCCGCGACAAACCTACTTCCCCCGATCCCTAGCTCTAACTCTATCTCAATCTCTATCCCTATCCCCATCCATATCCATATCCATATCCATATCCATATCCATATCCATATCCATATCCATATCCATATCCATATCCATATCCATATCCATATCCATATCCATATCCATATCCATATCCATATCCATATCCATATCCATATCCATATCCATATCCATATCCATATCCATATCCATATCCATATCCATATCCATATCCATATACATATCCATATCCATATCCATATCCATATCCATATCCATATCCATATCCATATCCATATCCATATCCATATCCATATCCATATCCATATCCATATCCATATCCATATCCATATCCATATCCATATCCATATCCATATCCATATCCATATCCATATCCATATCCATATCCATATCCATATCAATATCCATATCCATATCCATATCCATATCCATATCCATATCCATATCCATATCCATATCCATATCCATATCCATATCCATATCCATATCCATATCCATATCCATATCCATATCCATATCCATATCCATATCCATATCCATATCCATATCCATATCCATATCCATATCCATATCCATATCCATATCCATATCCATATCCATATCCATATCCCTATCCATATCCATATCCATATCCATATCCATATCCATATCCATATCCATATCCATATCCATATCCATATCCATATCCATATCCATATCCATATCCATATCCATATCCATATCCATATCCATATCCATATCCATATCCATATCCATATCCATATCCATATCCATATCCATATCCATATCCATATCTATATCCATATCCATATCCATATCCATATCCATATCCATATCCATATCCATATCCATATCCATATCCATATCCATATCCATATCCCTATCTATCGGATTTTGGCTGAGAACTCTCTACTGAAAGATTCATTAACTAATGTAAAATACCACAACGAATATATTTAGCAAAACTTGGCTTAAAACATATGTATGTCTATACGCGTCGATATCGAACATGTTGGGGAAAGTTTGAAACTCTTTGACCATCACAACTTGATCATACCAGCAATAAAGTTTCCAGCAAAAGAAAGAGCACGGAAAAAGTATACTGAAAATGGCACATCGCCGAAACTGGTTTATAACAAAATTAAACTTGACAAAAGATGACGAAAATTTGTTATACAAAACATAGCAAAGCAAACATAGCTCTGACATATCTTCAATGAAAAATATGATGGCAGCACGGAAACTGTAATAAACTTTCTTATGAAGGAAACATGATGATCTGACATGTCGAAATCTTAAATAACAAGTTTGAGAGCCCTTCATCATCACAACTCGAACATATCTGCAAGAAATAGTCCAATAAAATATGCATTGAGTTAATAACATAGAAACAAAATATTCTTATGGAAAAATAATATAAAGATCGCATTCACTAGCACTTAGTTTAAAAAACGATTACGTTTCGGTATCGAACTAACTGGACCGATATAACGAGCTTGAGAGCCTTATTTTGTCATCACAACTCAAACATACCAGCAATTGAATGAGTAAATTTTGCATACAAACAAATGAGAAATCAATAACTTTTTCGGTAAAAGAGTTACTATAAATTGATACATATATGTATGTATTCGTAATGAATAATACTTAGTAGAATAATTATCTCTAACAAAACTTCATGACTGTGCATATTTTGTTATAAAACATGTTGCGTTAAATCGCGAGTTTTTGAAAGCCGCTCTATGCCGGAAAACGATCATAACAACACGTACACGTTCTACACGCTAAAGTAACAATTAACCAATCACTAGTCCTTTATTAGTAAATCGTGTATACAGAAGATGTTAAAAATATGAAAAAACGTTCCATGGTAAAATTTTTTATTTCTAGAAAAAACAAAAAAATGCATGAAAATAAAAAATTAATCAAAAAAAAAAAAGAAAATTTATTTCACTAGAAAATCTAGGCGATCAATTTAATATGAAAATTTTCGCTTTTATTAACTATTTAATCGCCACATTACTACAAAAAAGACACACACTCTCTCAAAAATTGATTCAAAAATTGCTTTGGCGACAATAAACGCATAAATTTTTAGTGACACAAAGAAGAAGACGCATAAAAATAATATGACTTTTATTACTTTACATCAATTAGACATTTATGTATGTATTTATTAGCACTCTTACTACTCTACTAGTGAGCTCTTGTGTTCAAAGCTTATTGACAATCGTAAAAAAATTAATAGCTTTAATTGAATTACTATCGCACAAGCACATGAACATATGCACATTAGATGAGTTTTTTTTTAGATATTCTCTCCGGCACCGGAATATGAAAATAGGATGTTTTAGAGTGAGTAAACTGAAAAAAAATTTCACTTTTCCAAAAACTGGATGGAGCTACACCGAAAACCGCGCAAATTCCCAGAATTTCAAGGTATGTTTAGATTTATGTCTGAAAAAAGTTGGGATTTTGCACAAGAAAAAAATTGATACCCACCCATACGAAGATTTAACCGCTAAATCGAATGGCATATTCAGTTTTTTGGTACACTACCCAGGGAAGGTAATAACGCGGCCTAAAGTGACCATTTTCTTTTTTTTCTCATGAATCTTCAACTTCTTGCCCTATACTCTTCCCGAAAGCGAACGTTATTTTTTAACTAAATCACACGGTAGGCTGCGTTATTTAATGCGCTTTCCAGAAATGTATAGCTATTAAAAATCGAATAATATTTGGATGAGTTCATCAAGTTTAAGTGAAGTAAAGTCGGGTATAAAAGGGTAACATACCTTAAAATTTCTCAATTTTTTTTTTAAATTTTGCTATTGAAGACGGTTTTTGGGGTTATTAGTGATTGTTTTATTTTGTTGGATAACTCCACAAATGTAAAAAAAAATTTGAAAGATCGAGACCGTGGATAGCGGAAAAAACCGTGGCCCCGGATGGCGCCAAAATATTATTGGGCAATATTGGTATCAAATTAAAGGTCTTAACTCGGGCTTGCATATGGAACTTATTACATGCCAATTTCTTAACCAATTTCTGATATACTGGCGAATAAGTGGTCCAGGATGACTACAGAATATTTTAAAGGATATCGGCGACATTTGAGTCTAATTTTTGACTTATATGTGTCGAAACGGTGGACACAGCAAAATGGATTGACTTTACATTAAAGTCCTAGGTAAAATCTTTATTTTGATACCCATATTGCCCACAAATGTTTTGGCACCATCCGGCTCAACTTTTTGTCCGTTATCCGCGGTCTCGGCCTTTCTATTTTTTTTGCATTTATCCATTTTTTTTTTGAGTTATCCATTCACATAAAACTATCACTTAAAACCCAAAAAACCGCCTTCAAGAGCAAAATTGTTAAAAAATTTAAGAAATTTTAAGATATGTTACCCTTTTATACCCGACTTTACTTCATTTAAACTTGATGAACTCATCCAAATTTTATTCGATTTTTAATAGCTATACATTTCTGGAAAGCGCATTAAATAACGCAGCCTACCGTGTGATTTAGTTAAAAAATAACGTTCGCTTTCGGGAAGAGTATAGGGCAAGAAGTTGAAGATTCATGAGAAAAAAAAGAAAATGGTTACTTTAGGCCGCGTTATTACCTTCCCTGGGTAGTGTACCAAAAAACTGAATATGCCATTCGATTTAGCGGTTAATTCTTCGTATGGGTGGGTATCAATTTTTTTTCTTGTGCAAAATCCTAACTTTTTTCAGACATAAATCTAAACATACCTTGAAATTCTGGGAATTTTCGTGGTTTTCGGTGTAGCTCCATCCAGTTTTTGGAAAAGTGAAATTTTTTTTTCAGTTTACTTACTCTAAAACATCCTATTTTCATATTCCGGTGCCGGAGGGAGGATCTGAGAAGGTTTAAAGAATCCCATACAAAAAAAAACTCATCTAATGCACATACCCTGCAGGGAACTCAATAACTAGTGAGCAAAATTTCTAGTTCCGAACTAGCGAAAAGGTGTCAAAAGGGAACTAGATCAATTGTAGTTAGACCGTCACCAGTTCAGGAGGGGTGAACTGAGTGACCATTATAAGACACACTTTGATTTGTATGCAATTTCGAAGTGACAAAAATTCTATGAAAATTTTTCGTTCGTTCAATTTCCGTCGGCTTTGTATATTTCTGCAATTCTCAGATGTTTAGTGAAGCGTTTCATATAAAGAGTTTTCTATTTGCATCTTAACTTGTATGAAATGAAATGTCCCCCTAATTATGCTTTTCCGATCCCTCAGGCTTATTTTTAATTTTTTTTATTTTATTACTTTTTAAATATTTCTGTAAATTTTATTAAATAAATAAATAAAAAAATATTAGTCAAAAAAAAAAATTAAAAAAAAAGTTATCATCCACCTTGACACCGACAGGATTCGAACCCGCGCCCCTCAGATTGAAAGGCACATGCGTTAGCCAGTCGGCCATCGCGCCACTTGCATGAAGTGTGTCAAAGTCTGCACTTAAGCGGCAGATGTAAAACTGTAGAATTTGTAGATACTTGTAGCTAGTTCAGAACTATCGAAAATGTGCCAGTAAACGAACTAGTGTAAACTGTAGAATTTAGTACTAGTTCGGAACTATCGAAAATGTAGTGCAGAGGGTGACAATTGACACCGCCTAGGACATCGCCATGTTAAATTCGCCAGTTGATAACATGCAAAAGAGATTTAACTCGCAATAGTAGTGTCGAAAAATGCACTAGAAGCGACCTAGTTCGGAACTAGAGATTTTCCCTACAGGGTACCTACTTACCCACATACAAGTGCATAAAAATGCATGCATGTATAAGCACAGCACATCTCAGTCGAGCATTGGCTAAATGGTTATTGGCACTGGCCAATGAGATCACCTCAATCCCCACGACCGTCTATTGTTATTGTCAAATCTGCCGGCTGGGAATTGAAAATTGGGGTTGCATATGCAATTATACTTTGTTTGTTGTTGTTTTTGTTGTTGTTTTTATTGTTGTTTTTGTTATTGTTGCTGTTTTTGGCGCATTATTGGTATTGTTACATTGTTTTAGCATCAGCTGCAACAGTTGTTGTCCTTTAACCTCTTGCCATCGTTCTGTAATCCACTACACAAACATACAATAAATATAAACATACAACCATATAAACATATTTGCAAACAAAATTATGGCGAAGCAAATATTTGGTTAACGCAGATATTCTCCCTCGTGTAGCAATTTGTCAATATATAAATGTGGTGGCAAGGTGAAAGTTAGCCAAAATGCAGAGTAAATATACATACCCAATAAACACAACGGATTCGCCTCGAATTCGCGTCGGATTCGCTTTCTCCGATTATATTATCGCGGCAATAGTTCGCCGCGATAGATCGGCGAATCCGAATTCGTAGGCATGTCACCTATCACTAGCGATTCGAGAATTTGTTCATTCTCGGATCGCTGGCGATTCGAATTTTTATCATTAGCGATTCGAGAATTTTTAATTTCTCTGATCGTTGGCGATTCGAAAATTTGTTCATTACCGATTCGAGATTTTTTTATAAATGGCGTTTCGAAAAATTAAAAGTTCAGAATTTGGTTTACTGGCAATGGGTTAGATCCCTATAAAATAATACAAAGCATTTAAAATATTTTTATAAGAACTATAATGATTTTTTAGTGCAAAACAACTTAAAAAAATAGAAAAAATGATATCGCGAAAATTGATTTACTCGAACTTGCCGCGTACTCGAGGCGAGTCCGAGAAATTACATTCGCGAAAATCTGCTTTCGCGAACTCGCCTCGAATTTGCCGCGATATCATCCTCGCGTCTGTGTTTATTGGGTACCTATGTATATATGTGGCCGCTGTGGTGCAGTGGGTAGAGTGCTCGCCTGCTATGCCAGAGGTCTGGGGTTCAAACCACGGTCCGAGCCAAACAAATTTTTCTAATTAGTAAAAATCCAATTATTGGGTTTTTTAAGAGCAGCGGTCACCTCTCGGCAGTGGGCGGCATACCCTTCGAGAGTATTTCTGCCATGAAAAAGCTTCTCACAAAAAATGCATTCGCCGTTCGGAGCCGGCATAAAACTGTAGGTCCACCCAATTAGTAGGAAAAACAAAAAGGAGCACACCTCGAATTGGGAGAGAAGCTCGGCCATAAAACTCGTCAGAGTTATAATAGCGCCATTGTATTATTATTATGTATATATGTTTGTATATATTTGTATGTTACGTTCCACTCTGGGCGTTGGCGGCCAATGCTGGTGATTAACATTAATACGCGCGAATGGTTCGTGATGGTGTGGTCACAATTGTTGTGGCTCTTTTAGTGGCTATCAACCAGAAATAAACATGTGCACATATCTACATATTGATGAGAATTTATACATATCTAATAGCTATGTATGTATGTATTTATGTATATATCTAAATACCGCTACCATTCGCATGACACATTTAGCTATAATGACGCGAAACAAAGCAATCAAATCAAAATTGTAATGCATCTTAGGAGATGATTTGCTACAAATGCAACAATGGCCAAAGTATCCCAGTATAGCATGGAGCGAGATCTGCTCAAGCGAAGAGTAGCAGAGTACCATACTTTCAGAGAAATATAAAAAAATTCAATTCAATATTATTTTATTTTGCTTGTGTTTATTACAACCCTTCCTAGGACATACAATGTTAAAAGTGAGTATACAAAATATTATGCTTATACACAGAAATATAGGGAGTAATTGAGTACTCGCAAGGGAGTATAAAAATTATAGGCTGCCCACTTAAATCTGGGCAAACGGTAGGGTTGCCAGCTTGATTTTAAAATAAGGGAAAAAATGGATTAAAATACATATCATATATAAATATATATGTTGTTATGAAACATAATACATGTTTATATAACAGTAGTAGAATTGCACGAAACTTAATTTTGTAAAATACTTTAACCCTCCAACACCTTCCCGAGTAGATCGTTTTGACCCCTGTTTTAAACAGTACAAAAAAATAGTATTTTGAAGGTCGATAAAAAATCTCCAAATGCTCTTTCTGATGGTGATTTTGGTAACGCACTTCGATTGTTGATTTTAATATGTTCTGATGATTGGGTTTCAGTAAAAGTTATTTCTTAAGACAAGAGCATTGGACCTCATGCACAATTATTAGTTTGATCACTTTGAAAAAATTTAAAGGTCGACTAAAATGTTTTCCCCCATCTGAAAGAGCATCTTCAAAACCTTTGCTTGAGTTTTATGAAATTTCGGTCCTTTTTGGACTGCAATGAAGGGTTTTAGTATAAAAAGACTTTCAAGAAATTTAAGGATCGACTAAAATGTTGTCCCCCATCAGAAAGAGCATCTTTCAAACCTTTGCTTGAGTTTTATGAAATTTGGGTCCTTTTTGGACTGCAATGAAGGGTTTTAGTATAAAAGGACTTTCAAGAAATTTAAAGATCGACTAAAATGGTGTCTAGCATCTTCAACATATTTAACCACATTTTTATGGGAAGCAAAAACAAAAATAGGAATAAAAAGCCATTGTATATATACATATGTATGTACGCAACTAAATTTTCTCAAACCCAAGAAAAATTTAATTGATATGATTCCATTACAATTACTTGTAATTGGTGATTTTCAATTATATTTGCATGTAACTGTAATTGAAATTGTAGTCAATTACAAAATATAATTGAGGGTGCCCAGCATATGATCTCTCAGTTACCACTGTCCATTGATAAATAACAGATGAGGGAATATATTTGTTCTGCCGTATCTCGGACTACATAGTCAACTTTGTACTCATATTTTTTTTCTCTGAATTGTCTGTATCAGAAATTATCTAGTAAAATTACTAGCGGGGTACACATCTGTATGATATATACATACGTACATAGCTCTGCTTCATTTCTTATTCAATTACTAAGCTTTGATCTATCAATGTACAAATGAAGTGATCACTTTACTTCTGAATACCTATCCCATTTCATTGTTATAACGTAATCATCCTGTAAAATGTACTTGAGCAACATCAAAAATCAACGATCTGAGCATTTCTAAATTTTGAGAGTTTGTCATTTTCATGCAAAGTTTTAACAAATCACAACCCGCATGGCAGTTTATTAATGCGTTAGGCATCTATTATTGAATTAAATAGCACACATAAGTATATAGGTACTTTATTCTAGTATTATGACAATAACCGACTTTTAAGAGCTCTAAGGAGTTGTAATGTGCCTGTGTTAATGCACCCAAAAGCATCTCTGTAGTACTTATTGAGATGTAAAAGAAAAGCACTTCTTATTACGCTTGAACAGTAAATATTTAAATGTATGCATATGGTCAAAGCAATATAAATTTAATTGTGTAGTTATGTACGAACCTACTAGATAGATAGATATGTGTAATTTAATGCTGGCCAGTCAATTGTACCTACATGCACTTCACATTTACATATGTCACATCAAATCAAATAACATTTTTGGCATTGCTTTAGTTTAGCTTATTTCATGGTTTTGTTAGAGGAAAGTACACAAATGCTTAAATACATATGTACACAAAGTTATATATATGTATGTTTGCCAGCACAATACGACGGCTACAATGCATTGCCATTTTCATTTATGTTAGCAACATGTGATTGCCTCGAATTAATCTTGTAGAAAATCACTCAATTATTTATGTTTATAATTAGGATAATTTAGCCAACGGGCATTTGCTGCAAAACACATTTCTATCTAGATGCATATGTATTTACCTACATACTGTCACACACCTGGACGGCCTGTCCTAACTGTCCAGTAGACTGACCACAAATGCAAAAGTGCTGATTTTTTTTGCTCCCCGGGCATTTTCTGATAGCTTGACAATAGAAAATAAGATCTGCATAAAAATCTGACCATCGGTAGTGGGAAATAGCCACGCGCATTTGAACTAAAGTTCAAAAATTGACTTAAAAATTATGCATTGCTTTAGAGACCAATATCTCCTTAAACAATGATTTTTGGAGAAATAATGCAATAATCATTTTTATACTAAATGAAACTGGGAACATATTCTCCATATGATATTTATACCTACCGTTATCCTTTCAGGAGGTGTTGAGTCCTTAAAGTGAAATTAAAATTTTTTTGTTTGGTAAAAACGCAAAAATGAATATTTAAAAAATAGAGAATTGCATAAACTATACATCATTTAATAGGTTATTTAAAGTAGTTTTACACATCATAAATTTTTTTGATTTACATGCACAATTATAGTCAAGAAAATGATTTAAAATAAGCAATTCGCATTTTTTCAAACTTTTTTTTTTACTAAACTGAAAATATCGTAGTAGGCTTTGCAATAAAAAAAAAAATGTGGTATAGTTTCATATTTCAGCTCATTCAATACTTTGTTGAACTTTCTTTAAAGTGAACTTGTAGCGGTAGTGCTCATAAGTGTGTTATATTCAGTTCAAAAAAGTTTTTTTCAAATTTTTTTAAAACTATTATTGTAATGGCATTAAGATCCAGATGCATTCCCTTAATTGGTAATTATTTAATAATATCTTACGAGCTAAGTGCTATGTAAGGCTTTTCTATTGTATAATGTAAGAGTATCTTTTTTAAACACAGGCTTGAAAAAAAAACTTTGAATGGAAATATGCTTCCAAGCAGAAGAAATGGGTTTAAGCTATTTATTTTATTTGATTCGTGATGAACATTAAACGGCAAAGGAAAGCATTCCTATTTTGTCCAATAGATTGATTGAGGTCTATACGAAATTCGGAATTCCGACGAAAAGAAAAGATG
The DNA here is from genome assembly GCA_960531455.1 of Urophora cardui. Classification (NCBI taxonomy): domain Eukaryota; kingdom Metazoa; phylum Arthropoda; class Insecta; order Diptera; family Tephritidae; genus Urophora; species Urophora cardui. The sequence goes on from OY482673.1 coordinate 31,010,869, forward strand.
GAATAGAGAAAATGATTAAAAGGCGTTTAAATCAATACAACAAAATTATTAAATTGAAATGTGGTAAGGTAAAAAAACATTTTACTGACTCTCTGGACGTGTTATTTGACATATCTCATGCAAATTCCATTAAAACATTGCAAAAGAATAAAAATACGAAAGCCATAAACTTTTTAAACGAACATCGCGTATCAATAAAAGCTGTGCGCTCAAAATTGGCTTTAGATATTGAAGTACAGTATTTTTATTCTTTTGCAATGTTTTAATGGCATTTGCATGAGGTATGTCAAATAACACGTCCAGAGAGTCAGCAAAATGTTTTTTTACCTTACCACATTTCAATTTAATAATTTTGTTGTATTGATTTAAACGCCTTTTAATCATTTTCTCTATTCCATCTTTTCTTTTCGTCGGAATTCCGAATTTCGTATAGACCTCAATTAATCTATTGGACAAAATACGAATGCTTCCCTTTGCCGTTTAATGTTCATCACGAATCAAATGAAATAAATAGCTTAACACATTTCTTCTGCTTGGAAGCATATTTCCATTCAAAGTTTTTTTTTCAAGCCTGTGTTTAAAAAAGATACTCTTACATTATACAATAGAAAAGCCTTACATAGCACTTAGCTCGTAAGATATTATTAAATAATTACCAATTAAGGGAATGCATCTGGATCTTAATGCCATTACAATAATAGTTTAAAAAAAATTTGAAAAAAACTTTTTTGAACTGAATATAACACACTTATGAGCACTACCGCTACAAGTTCACTTTAAAGAAAGTTCAACAAAGTATTGAATGAGCTGAAATATGAAACTATACCACATTTTTTTTTTTATTGCAAAGCCTACTACGATATTTTCAGTTTAGTAAAAAAAAAAGTTTGAAAAAATGCGAATTGCTTATTTTAAATCATTTTCTTGACTATAATAGTGCATGTAAATCAAAAAAAATTTATGATGTGTAAAACTACTTTAAATAACCTATTAAATGGTGTATAGTTTATGCAATTCTCTATTTTTTAAATATTCATTTTTGCGTTTTTACCAAACAAAAAAATTTAAATTTCACTTTAAGGACTCAACATCTCCTGAAAGGATAACGGTAGGTATAAATATCATATGGAGAATATGTTCCCAGTTTCATTTAGTATAAAAATGATTATATCATTATTTCTCCAAAAATCATTGTTTAAGGAGATATTGGTCTCTAAAGCAATGCATAATTTTTAAGTCAATTTTTGAACTTTGGTTCAAATGCGCGTGGCTATTTCCCACTACCGATGGTCAGATTTTTATGCAGATCTTATTTTCTATTGTCAAGCTATCAGAAAATGCGCGGGGAGCGAAAAAATTCAATACTTTTGCAAATCCCATATGTTTTGTAGTCAGTCTACTGTCCAGCCATGTTTTGTATGTACATACATCCTTGCTATCTGGTTGTCCGATTGCCTGGTTCCGCCTATTCCGCCTGCTCTGGCAGCCTTTGGCCTATTAGTAATTAGTTGCAATAATAATAATTTTACTCAGCAACGATTCGGCATGTGCTATTGTTTTTATAAAATTGTTGTTGCTGTTTGCTAGGTTTTTGTTGTATTTAGATTGTGAGTTAATTCAATGAGCTAATTCAATGATTTTATATGCATGTGTATGTTTGCCTATGTTTTAATATCCTAAATGGTTGTGACCTAGACTAGTCTCTAGGGCAGTGCCAGACAAAGGTTTCGGGAATTGATGAAGAGTTTCAAAAGGAAAAGAAAATAAATCACTGAACATGCTTGTATGCAATGTAGTAATTCAATACACATAACGTCTGCTGTGAGAAAGATTGCTTTGTTTCAAACAAATTTGTTTTAAAAGCATCCCAATTCAATAGTTGCTGCAACAAAGCTCCATTTTGGAAAGAAATATCTGCAAAAAGCTGTTTGAATCACACTTTGAAATAGTTGGTTGATCTTCCACTACTGAGTCAATATAAAAAGTTAAAACGTAGCACTAGCCTCATTTTGTTCCTCTGCGTCTATTCGCAGTTGTATGCATTTAGTACTAGTCGCATTGTTTTCGCAATGTTCAGACCTAACCTAACTTGATGTGTGTGTGGCGTTTTGTTTTTGTTTTTGTTGTTTGCATTCAATAGATATTAATTTATTTAATTGAAATTACAATTAATATTTGCTTATGCAACACATGCTTCTTTGACAATTTGTGAAAGTATATTTTATTGTTCATTTTCCAGTTAGTCGCTTACTTAAATTGATTTGTTGTAGTTAACTTATTTTTTTTTTCTATAAATATTTTGCATAAATTAATATTGCATTCTTATAAACTAGATTATAATAATATGTAATGTGAATATTCGACACAAGCAACGTTATTGCAGATAAGAAAAAGTTCCCATGACAGACGGTTCTAAGTACCGGCATGATCCGGATTAATATTCGATTAAGGACTACCACTAATACTGCCTCACTCTACATTGATTGTTTGATTTAATAACAACAAGAACAACAACAGCACCACCAACAGCAACAACAACAAAAACAGCAACAACAACAACAACAACAACAACAACAACAACAACAACAACAACAACAACAACAACAACATAAGAAGAAGAAGAAGTAAATTAAATACTAAGCCCATCATGACAAAACCAAAGTGGCTTTCCGACCAATCGTCTATTTTGTATATTTTGCAGGGACCCATAATTCGTTATATTTTCAGTGAAAAAAATTAAATACTTGCAAACATCGTAGAAGAGTATTGAGTTTGTGTATGTACATGTCTGAAAGAGCACTATCCGAATCCACTATGATCGAAAAATTTTAAATTTTATTTTTTGGTTTTTTATTTTTTTGATCAAAAATAAAACTTATTCCTTGAGTGATATATTTATCGCTCAGAAATAATCGTTATTCTTTGAGTTTAATTTTTTGCTTGGGTCGAAAAACTCAAATCGTCTCTAAAGTGCTCTGGAACATAATTACTAAAAAATTCCCATCGATATAACTTCGTGAATGAGTGATATTTTTGATTGAAAAAAGTAAAACTCACACAATAATGATTATTTCTGAACGATAAATATATCGCTCAAGGAATAAGTGTTATTTCTGATCAAAAAAAAAAAAAAATAAAACTCAAAAATAATGATTATTTTTGATGAAATATAAAAAAACTCAACATATAATGTTTAAAAGCGATTTTTATTATAAAAGTCATAATGATTACGGTCCCTGATATTTTGTCGTATTAAATTGTGTTAACTAAACTCGAATGCTCTCGTTGATTTTCATTTGTACGCGAATCCAGTCAATCAAAGCAATCGCTAAAACATCTGGGACTCACTTTCAATGCAAACCTAAAATAACGCGGACTCGCCCCACACTAATCGAAAAAACTTTGACACGGAACAATCGCAAAAATGTCTCGATTGTGTAGTCGAGAGAGCGCTAACTTTTACCTCGATTGTGATTTTGCAACGAAAGCGATTCTCTTTATTGCCTAAATATCTCGAACTCATTACAGTCTGATCATTAGTATAAACCACAGTTAGTGCCACAACTCGTAAGTTTCTTCGCCTTTCTTATATTATTTGCGCAAAAAATCACACTTGCCATCTAAAATAGAGAGAGTAAAAAAAAACAAGTAAAAGCGCGGCTGTCTTCGGCCGTACCGAAGACTTTATACCTTTCATGAGTGGGGAAATGAAAAGTTACCTATGTATGTACATAGCCGGATTAAGTTTAATTTATAATTTTAATTCTGTGGGTTATTTATGGAAAGATTTATTAGAAAAAATGGTGTCTTGGCTATTTAAATGGAGGAGTTATACACCAAAATGTCCATATCTGAACAATCGGTTGTAGGGTAGCTATAGGTTATAGTGGTCCGATCTTGACAATTTTCGGTAACCCTGTTTGGGCCCATATGGGTACAAATACTTTAAAATTTCACGCCGTTAGCTGTTAAAATGGAGGACTTATACACCAAAATGTGTTTATCAGAACAATCGGTTGTAGGGGAGCTATAGGTTATAGTGGTCCGATCTTAACAATTTTCGGCAATCCCGTTTGGGCCCATATGGGTACAAATACTTTAAAATTTCACGCCGTTAGCTGTTAAAATGGAGGAGTTATACACCAAAATGTGTATATCTGAATAATCGGATGTTGTGGAACCAGTGGCGCACACAGAAAAATATTTTGGGGGGGGTTTTCAATATCCAACGGAAAATTAAAAAAAAAATACTTGAAACTCGTCCAGACAATTTTTACTTAAATTTATGTTTGGGGAGTGGACCTACGTATGGACACATTAAACAAAGGCACCTTTTAAATCTCAATTCATTGCATTTTCTCTGTATTTAAACTAAAACTAACAAGTAAGGAAACCTAAGTTCGCAGCCACGCCCATTTTCAAAATTTTTATCAATCATTCAACTAAGCATATAAATATTATTGTGCAAATTTGCAACTCTTTATGACTTCTAATTATAAAGATGTCACGTTACAAATTCCCAAAGGGTTTTCCAGAAATGTCTTTATTAAAAAGTAGGCGTGGTCATAAACCGATTTCGCTAAATTTTTGAGCATGCATTACCACAAGTTATTGACGTGTACAAACTGATTTTCATCATAACATCTCAATTATTTGTAGAGTTATGGGTTCCGAAATCTCGTAGATTCCTTTTTCTTAAAAGAGGCGGTGCCACGCCCATTTTCCAAAATTTTTCTACTTTTTGTTTTATGTCTATAGTTGGACTCATGACACAAAATTTCAATGACATATCTTTATATTTGACAAAGGTATCGCTTAAAATGTTTTTATTTGGCCCCTTAATAGTTCTAATATATAAATTTGGGCGTGGTCGTCAACCGATTTTGGCAATTTTTCGTCCAAACATTTTTATAAGTAAGTAAATTTCTTCGATATATCTGCTACGGTTTCTGAATTACGGCTTCTAAACCTTTCAATGTTTGCCCATTAATAAGTGGGCGTGGCACCACCTATTTTCCAAAATTTCATCAAAATTCTTTATAAGAGCCTGGTCCCAATACATGGGTAAAATTTTATAGCTCTAGCTATATTAGTGTCTTAGATACTAAATTTCCGATTATTTCCATATACATAGGAAAAGTGGGCGTGGTCACAATCCGATTTCGCCGATTTTTAATACCAACCGTCCCAGTCTCGATACCAACTTGCATTCCAAATTTGATCAAAATATCCAAATTTTTGCACGAGTTAGAGTGTATACAGACGGACGGACGGACGGACACAGCTCAATCGATTTCTCTTTTCACCCTGATCATTTTGATATATATAAGTCTATATCTATCTCGATTATTTCATTCTGTTACAATCCACCGTTATGTGATTAAAACTATAATACTCTGTGTACTAGTACAGCTGAGTATAACAAACCTCAGCTAATATCCACAGCATACTTTTAGGGAAATGTCTCCACACTGCTTGTTTATAAACATAATCAGTAGTTCTTGACAAATATTGGCAATGTACATCCACGAATATTCATAGATTTTACAACATGTATTTACACAAATATTTGTGCATGTACCATCTTTTATAAAATTATTTTTTGTATGGTGCTGTCAAATTTTGGAGGTGGGGCGGGGGGGTTTAACCCCAAAACCCCCCTTGTGTGCGCCAATGTGTGGAACTATATGTTATAGTGGTTCGATCTTGACAATTTTCGGTAACCTTGTTTGGGCCAAAATGGGCACGTCTACTTCAAAGTTTCATGTCCTTAGCTGTTTAAATGGGGAAGTTATGCACAAATTACATCCAAAAATTTCATGTATATCTGAATAATCGGTTGTTTTCTATATGTTATAGTGGTCCGATTCGGCCGGTTCCGACAAATGATCAGCTGCATATAACAACATACCTGTATTCCGAATTTTATTCAGATATCTCAAAAACTGAGGGACTAGTTTGCGTTCACACAGACGGACGGACGGACAGACGGACAGACGGACCGACGGACAGACGGACATGGCTTAATCGACTCAGCTCGTGATTCTGATCATATCGGTATATATTTTGGTGGGTCCCCCACGCTTCCTTCTGGTACTTTCGACAAAAATTTTTTGGCACTAAGTTATAATACCATTTCATTCTCATGAAAGGTATAATTATCTAATTCTGATTGCTTACACCCTCTTTTGATTACACAAAATCAAATCGAATCAAATCAAATCTGTAAAAGAATCACTAAAACTTAAAATAAAAAAAAACTTAAAAAAAAGAAGAAGAAAAAGAAAAAGAAGAAAACTAAAAAGAAGAAGAAGAAGAAGAAGAAGAAGAAGAAGAAGAAGGCAAGCGCAGCAAAATCACTTGCCGTCACAATTGTCCAATTTGTAACCATCAAATATTGAAAAGTCAACACCGCTCACCGTCATTTTGAAGCATACCAATTTTTGTGCTGACCAAGTGCTTACATAAATGGCACACAAAATCTTTATTTGTACTTACTTATCAGCGCTTTTGCATCAAGCAATGGTTCTTTTGTAGTTTTGTGTGCTTTTTTGCACATTTATATAAGACCTACTTACACGCTAACATCCCACCCCTAACATTCACTCTCTAACAATCCACCAACGCACAGTATGTAATTACCTTCCACTCAAATTCGATTAAACCAGTTGAAAGCATAATCATTACCCTTGAAAACAGCGTTTAGTTTCTTCGAATATCTTAATTAGAATTGAAAATATCGATATTTAAGTTTCACCATTTTGACGAATATTACCCATACAAAAAAATTTAAACTTTTTGAAGCATACTTCTGGGCATTTTGTATGGGAAAAATGTACGAAAACTTAAAAAACACCTTCGATAAGAAAGTTCATAAAACAAAATGGAGCAAACGAATTATTACGATTTTTTCACCTGTTTATAAAAGACATTTAGGATTATTAAAAAATTGAGGAGGTCATATTTTTTGTTTTTTTTTAATTTCATTTTAAAGTCTTACAATTTTTACCAATTTTTTTTTATATTCCAAAAGAAAAAAGCTGTCAAAGATATGAATTAACGCTGATAAAAAAAATTAGCTCATAATTTGAAAGTATGCACTATTTATTGCAGGACGATAAAGAAATATTCGATTATTCGCCTAAAGATAAACGTTTTTCATAATGTCAAAATTAACATAATTAATGCGTTTACAAAAACGCAGTTTTAGGCAAATGGGAAAAAAATTATAAAAGCAAATGGAGCAAGTGGATTTTTAAAATGAAAATGCAGTTTGATTAAGAATATATTATTTCAAATCATAAAAAAAATTTGAGGAGGTCATATTTTTTGTTTTTTTAATTTTTTTATTCAAAGTCGAGAAAAATTTTTTTCTTATCGACATTTTTTGTCAATTTTTGAAAATTCATATAAATTCAATAGTGAACGGTATTTACAACTGCGTTATAATTTCTGAAAGAGAAAATCATTATCTATGTAATGATGTATTACTTGAGTTCATATGTTAACAATTAAATGTGACAGAGCATTTTGTATGAGGTGTGTTCATTGAGAAAAAAAAGAAGCTATTTTTTGCTCAACTTTGGGCACCCTGTACGGCTAAACGAAAAGAGACTCAAAATTTTTTATATAAGCTTTTTTATTACAATTTGTTGTATCTGTCGATTTCTGTTTAAAAAAATTGTTTTACTCATACTTTAATTCTGAATTTATTTTTGGCCGCTATCACCCATTGTGCAACGCTTCTAAAAGTCTTCGCCTCAATCCCTGACTAGCGTGCGACGAAGCGCTGCAGTTGAGGTGAGTGCGAAAAAGAAGCATTATGAAAACTCTGCAAAACGTGCTGAAATATCATTGGTATTGTTTTTGTTGTGTGTTGCCACCTTAAGCATATTTTATATATGTAGGTAGATAACTAGATTTCGTGGCGAAAAAATTTAAATTTATCACTTTTTTATGGCTTTTAAATGTGCAATGGCAATTCGCTCTTAACGCGCTCTTCCCCCTTCCAGCTGTCGCTGTGTTCACCTTTCTCGAGTTCACCTTTCTCGTGTTCACCTTACGCTTTGCCAACTTGAATTGAATGCTTAAAATTTGCATTTAACTGCAAATGTTGCTTTCTTAGTTTAGCATTGTTCGGCTATTGAATATTATTTGATAACTTCTTCTTCTTTTTCTTCGACAAGAAGGGTGTTGCAGTTTGGCTTCAGTTGTAGAGTTTGAAAATGCCACAAGCAATTAGACTTAAGTTTTTATGCATTGGAAAATTGGAATATTTTAAGTGATTTTTTTTTTTTCTTTTAGCTTAAGCCTCACTTTGATGCATTTCAGTAGCGCTACGATTTTTACTCATACATACGAGCAAGAAAAATTTGTTAAAAAAAACTTTAATTAAAATTGAATTTGTATATTTCGCTTGAGCAATGATATACATCCTGCAATGCATTTCATTCCATTCGATTTCTCTTCTTTACTGATAAATGATTGCATTTCAAATTAAACTTCTCGCTCTCCTCTTAGACTTTTTTTACCTTTTGCAAATACAAAAATTTGCAGTCGCTTGCGTAAGAAAAAAGTTAAGAGAATCAGGCACTGATTTGAAGCATAAAAACGGATGAAGAAATACTAATTGATTAAGAAATTTTTTCCGCAAAAAAATAATGCAAAGGAAGAAGCTGAGTAGAAAGAAATGCGCTGCAATAAATTAAAGAAATTTAAATGAGTTTTTTAGCAGAGGTTATACTTTTATATAGTTAGTACTAGTAGATACGATAATAGTACAAGAAGGTGAAAGAGAATGCCAAAGACAAAGGAAAATGATTGTACCGGTGTACATATACATACTGCCTCCGCCCCCTTTCCTTGCCGATATCATACACGATTTTTAATTTCTTATCATATTGCGCTTTTTATATATCTATGTATATACTACATACATTTATGAATTTATACATACAAAACGATATTTGTATTGTGTTATTCTATTTTAGCCCACATATTTTGCTTAAAATTATTAGAGTGTATACAGTGCCTTATGCTGTTAAACACAGTTTGTGTGCACATGTAAAATGTATACACTTCAAACATCTGATCTCCGATATTCGATTATCGAATAATATACATGGCATATCGAAGTTGGTTAAACTTCCGCTTCAAACTCATCTTCCTTTTTCTTGGCGATCATCGGAGCGAGCAGAACTATCAATCAGCAGAAAAGTCCAGTTTCAGTGAATAGTTATTAATAGTGAAAAGTATAAAATATAAATGTATATAGTTAAAATATATACATATACGCATACCAAATAAATTCCGAACCCCAGCTTTAAATATTCATTTCTGGAATAGGTAAGAATACAAATTTTTTTTTTGTTGTATAAAATTTGTACGAAAAGTGAGCCTAATCCTACAAAACATATCCACTATAGGCGTGAAGAATTGCATCCACGTGTCAATCGAAAAATATCTCTGCAATCTGGTGGCTAAGTGGAAACTTGGGTCTGATAAAGGCGTGGCGATTTCCGCGCCACAAATCCACCCAAAAGCCGCTCTTTCCAAAACCACCAAACAATTATTCTTGCGCTTAGAAAAGGCTCGTCGATTACCACGCCAGAAATCCAACCAAAAATCTAAAGCCAAAATAACCAATTAACATAGCCATTCATCTATCCAACATAAAGTTGCAAACAACCCTGTAAACGAATTTGGCATAAATAAGTCTACGCCCGGATATTCTGATCCACATGGTGTGAGGAATCTCGATCCCGCGCCTAATCTCCATACAAACTTTTATTGATGGATTAACCAAAAATATATCGACATACATACATGCTGCTGCGCTGCTAAAGCCGAAGGAAAGAAGAAGAAAAACCAAACACAACAACAATAAGAAACACAAGAAAAGAAATGATGCAGAAATAATCTTATATATGAAAAATTAAAATAATATAAGTATAGAGAATAGTAGTCAGAATGAGAATAATTAAAATAACTTAGACAAGGAACAGGGACAGAAAGAAATGAATTAGTTAAAAGAATTATTGTAAGGAGATAATTTATATTACGTAACTCAAAAATGTAGAAATGCGTATATATGTATATATGCATACATACGCATATGTGTTTTTAAAGTCGAGTTAGGTCATTTTTGCAGTAAGCTAATTAAAGGCCATGTGGCTTTAAAGGAAGAAGAAGGACAGTGGAAAACCTCAACTCAACATTCTAATTAGAACGCGCGTCTGCTTTGTTTACTTTTTTTTTGTTATTCACCTGTTCCAACTCAGAAACCATGTGCATTGTTCTCGTGAGAAACCTTAGTTCCGATTCCTAAAGCTTTGCCGCTCAGGCTCTAGCAGCTCTTAATAATCACAGTGATGGTCGTATAAATATGACCAGTCAGCCGCGCGTAATATAACGTAAATCTTTGCAGAAGAAGAAAAAAAAAGTGAAGTAAAATTAAGGAAAGGCGGTTGTGAAATATATGTATGGGTAGGAAAAATGGCTAAATAAATTTTCTAGCGCTTCGATGCAGCTGAGCAGCAAACCTGACAAGCGAGAAGGCCTTCGACGCTTCGTGGGACTGTTTCAATAACCCAGAAATGTACGTGATATTGTTTTTCCTTTCAATATTCCAGAACTACATACTTAGTTCGTTACCTATAAAAAAATTATATATATATATATGTATATACGCACATTTTTGTTTGTTATATATTACTGTATGCATATACGTGCATATCTGCAAATGTACATAATACATACGTACATATTGCACACATAATAAGGGATTAAAATTAAGAGATCATTTCTTTTTCTCTGCGGGATCAAAGAGCATCAACGTCAAGGTGCATATATACATATTAGAGCGTAACTCTTGTTTATATTTTGGTTTTTTTTTATCAATGCAATTTACATTATCAATGCAATTTACATTTATATAAATATATCGATCCATTTATGCACATACATATGTTCATATCTATACGTATATACATATGCTAATATGTATGTTGGAATAATTTTCACGGCCAAGGTCGTCTGAGAATGTTGAGGTAGGTCCAGAACGAATATTAGGGCATCCCATAATTACCAATTAGATTACTTAGCAATAATCACATATTTCAATATATACAATTGTTAGATGCAAGTACTTTTATATTTTAACGGCAAACAAAGTTTATACAGAGCATATGGATTTACAATGTCTTGAATTACTAAAATTATATTAAAATGAGTTATTAATTCTAGATTCGTGGTCTGATTTCTAAGGGAGTGTGGGTGGAATAATGGGGCTTTGTGAACATCTATAAAGCCAAGGTTGGGTGGGTATTAGAACAGCAGCCAACAACATAATATATGCGCTGCTAAGACTGAGGTTGTTTCCATACCTTTGTACTTGGACGGTTGTACGTGGCTTGTGGTATTTTGCAGTTTCCCCAGTGTGCAAAATAAATTTATTTTCTGTTAAGATTATAGGCTTATGAGGTTGTTACTTGGGTCTGCTGCTGTGTTTAGGATCCCACGAAACTGAAGCTCCGGATATGAGCCAGTGCACACGCCATGGTAGCGGACTACCACCACAAGTACGATCTTACACTGTTTGGCCTATGAATTTCATAACATGATCTTCAAAACTATAAAATGGTTATAAGACTAGACTAAGCCAACAAATAATCTGAGTAGAAGTGCTTGACAGATTGTTGGAGAACGATTTTGCACTACAACTTGAGAACTTTGCCTACACGTATTTCTAAAGATTAGGTTAGACTGGCTGGCCGTTAATGGCCTTACATACATATACTTAGTTCGTAGTGTTACCAGAAAAGTTCTCGAACATTAACGCGTCTACATTAAAATACTGTACTTAGACTGAAAAAAACTCCGTCCCTTTGGCAAATACCAAGAATTTCTTTATCACTATTCTGGATATCTATTCGAGATCAATGAATACGACTTCCTCTAGTAGTCGAATTCTTAGCGCGGAAAAAGCTCCTGAGAACATGCTCTACTGTCTCTTCCTGTAAACCGCATCCCCTGCATTTCAATGCTAAAAGACAGTGTCCTGAGAAGACCCCAATTATACATATGTAAGTCTACATTCATCCATTTTCAGGAATAGCAACCATTTAGTTTCGGATCGTACGATTTACACATAATTTCGGACACCCTGTAGCCCTGCGATTGTTTGCATGCCTTATCGAGCTGGTCCATCATATATATGATAGCTATGCTTGATTTCACTGAGTGATATTTGAACGTTCAAGGAATTTTCTGCTCCTATAAATGTACCCTTCTTAGTCAGCTCATCAGGTTTCTCATTACCGTCTATCCTTTTGTGACCTGGGATCCAGTATAAATTGACATTACGAGTACTATCTATGTGGCCGCTGTGGTGCAGTGGGTAGAGTGCTCGCCTGCTATGCCAGTGGTCTCGGGTTCAAACTCCAGTCCGAGCAAAACACCAAAAAAATTTTTCTAATTAGTAAAAATCCCATTATTGGGTTTTTTAAGAGCAGCGGTCACCTCTCGGCAGTGGGCGGCATACCCTCCGAGTGTATTTCTGCCATGAAAAAGCTTTTCACAAAAAATGCATTCGCCGTTCGGAGCCGGCATAAAACTGTAGGTCCACCCAATTAGGAGAAAAAACAAAAGGAGCACTCCCCGAATTGAGAGAGAAGCTCGGCCAAAAACTCGTCAGAGTTATAATAGCGTCATGGTATTATATTATTATTTAACACGCTTTTATTAGCTTCACCTGTATGTATGTATGTATGTATGTATGTAACTTCATCCCATCCTAAAAGTTGCAACATTTAACTAAATGAATTATATCTTTTAAACATTCACTTTTTTGTGTTTTCTCTCTCTATTATTTCTATTCTCCTCCGGACTCGAAACATGACATCAACAGCCCAACGGCATCATATAGTAGGACATTCAACATTATACTTCATGCTTCATTGCGGCTTTTATGTTACCTTTCTTCAAAATAGCCTCTATGAATTTCAATTCACTCCCGTATACAAGCCAATAAGTAACAAGCTTGCAGGGTACGGAAAAACTCACTCACGAACCCTCAAAAATACATTCTTCTCAAATCACAAACAAATGTTCAAAGAAAAACGTATGACCACTCAAATAGCTAGCGAACTAACGCACAACAGCCAGCGATCGCTCATAGCGTTGGCGATAAACTCAATGCATAAATTCACTCAAAAATAAAGCTTGAAGCTTTCTGTTTTGTTGTTGTTGTATTTGCAATGAAATCAACCGCATGTACATACATACGTATGCAAAGCAAGAACTGGTTTTGTGTTTTGTGTAACAAGCTTTCTGTTTTGTTGTTGTTGTGTTTAAAATAAAAACAATCGCATGTACATACATATGTATGCAAAGCAAGAACTGTTTTTGTTTGTTCAAATTCTATTTATAGCACGGTTGCCGAACTTGGTAATTACGAAAATAGGTTATTTTTTCGATGTTGGTTCTTGGTAACTTTCACATGTGTTTCGCTATTTTTATTTTCAAGAAGTTGTTTACTATTTTTGGTATACAAGAAAAATATGGAAGTGATTATAGGACAATGAGAATATTTTGGAGCATAGCTGTCCAAATGCGACTCATGTGAGCAATGAGAGTAAGCACTTGTGTACGTATACTCACCGATTTTCACTACTACAGAAAAATAAAGAGCGTAAAACGAGCGCTTACGATGGGACTGGGCGATCGCCGATTAGCAAAAATAATTAAGTTGCCTTCGACTGGCATGAAAGCAAGTGGTCGCTAGCTGGTTTTAGCTTGAAATTCTTTTGTTCTAATTACAGATGCCAAACAACAAACAAAAGTACGAAGATCTTGCATATAACGTGTGTACACAAATGTAAATATGTACGTGTATATTTGTGTTGTTTCATAATTTCGCAAAGCGTGCGCACGTGACCCTGCTCGCTCAACATCTGCAAGCAGACTGATTATTTTTAGTAATTTTTCACTTTGGCATACGGTAGGCGCACCAACACACATTCATTTTTCGGTCGTTGCTTGATTGTGGTAGTGAGTCGCATTTGGACAGCCCTGTTTTGGAGCGCTGACTGAATAAAGAAGAGCATATCTCCGATTAAAAACTGAAATAGTTTTGCTTCGATACACATAGTACATATTAGTTGATATTTTTTCGTTTAGGCTTCATTTTTGAGCTCCCATGACCAATGTTTTTTTTTTATAAGGAAAAAATGTATGTGAAAAATTTACTTTTATTCTTGCGTTCACATAAAACATCCTTTAATGAAAAATTTCACTAAAAAGTTAAAAATAAATAATAGCTTAAAAAAACTAAAAAACACGCTTTAATCTTGAAAATCGTACTAAAAGTTGAGAAATAATTTAATTAGAAACAAAATGATGAACGAAAATATAAGTATTTAAGGAAAAGCGTGGGGGTGCTCAATAATATTTGAACATGAAAATATCCGATTCGTACAACTAGTACAAAAATATAAATACCTAGTTGCGAAATTAAAGAGTACGTTATATGAAATCTCAAAAAAGTCAAAATAAAAATATTAGTAAAAAAAAAAACAGCGATTTGAAATATGTTTTAACATACTGAGCACCCCCAAGCTTTTCCTTAAATACTTATATTTTCGTTCATCATTTTGTTTCTAATTAAATTATTTCTCAATTTTTAGTACCATTTTTAAGATTAAAGCGTGTTTTTTAGTTTTTTAAGCTATTATTTATTATTATCTATGTATATTACCCTTAAGGCTTCGTTACAGTCCGCTACACACATGGATGAGTGGCTAAACAATAGGATATCTCAAGTAAGTTGACCCTGGTTGTGCCTTTTCTGTTCATCAAGGCAGCGCTTTAGGGTCTTTTACGAGAGAACAAATAATGTTTCCAGCCCCGTACTTTTCCCGATTGCAGGATTAAGTAACTAATGCAGAAATGGTGTTATTTCATTAAAAAATTAAATTTCACTCTTAGACCACTCAAATATCATTTTCTTCATCCAAACTCTCTACAAATAAACTATGTAAATTTTTAACACGTTTTTATTAGCTTCAGCTGTATGTTTGTATGTAAACATTGCTTAATTTTAAGCGACAACGTGTGTATTCATTAGAGCTCAGATAATAGGTGAAAATCAAACGCCTAAAAATGTACGTAATGTTTGTGAGCACATCCAGTGGCAAGTTGAAGGGTGGGGTGCTTTCGGTTCTAAGCCCCCCGTGGATGCAATTGGATTTTTTGCTTACTACGATGCCAGAAAAATAAATTATTAAGGTTTTTTATGGGTTGCACGTGAAAAATTGCAAAGAAAGCTACAATAAATAAATAAAGATAGTAATACCTGTTATTTGAGAATTTTTTTCTAGCTTTGCACTGCATTTTGGTCATGTAAATTTACAAGTCAAAAAAAACTGCGTACTAGAAAATAAT
This sequence comes from Urophora cardui, assembly GCA_960531455.1. Classification (NCBI taxonomy): domain Eukaryota; kingdom Metazoa; phylum Arthropoda; class Insecta; order Diptera; family Tephritidae; genus Urophora; species Urophora cardui. Next base: position 31,026,310 of record OY482673.1, read on the forward strand.
ATAAAATTTCTACTCAAAAAGTTACAAATTTTGCTGAAAAAGTGGCGAATTTACCAGAATTTTGCACAACCTTTCTAACTTTAGTATATTTGGTTTCTGTTATAGATTTTTTTATATAACAAATTAAAATTATTAAAAACACATAAATAAATATATTTTACGAATAAAATCACTTTCTATTCTTCTATTTCGTCACACACCGCTGAAAACAAACAATATTTACAATACGTAGCATAATTTGAGACGCTTGATTTCACCTATTTTTCCGAGCTCTAGTATTCATACACTGAATAGAAGTTTTTTAGTAAGAGATGTGCTTATTTGATACATTTTAACTCTATTTGCAAATTTCCTAAATCACAGAGCAACAACAAAACAACAGAGATGCCTGATGATGAAAAACAAAGCTTTGCATGCACTTTTACTAAACCAGAAATGAAATATATCCACACATAATATCTACCTTCATACAATTGACGAAGAGCACTTCATTTCGAACGCACGTGCAAAATTTCTCTTTGTCACTAGGTACTCAATTGTTTCTTCAAATTTTTCTATTCTCACCTTGAGCGTGTGAACACAAAAAAGCGTTATCGTGTGAATCATACATTTTTCAAATTTACCTTCACCAAAAATAGTCAACAAAACCCTGGTTAAAGAAAAAAAATCACTAAAAGACGACAAAAACATGAGGGATTACAACGACAACATCAACGAAGCACGATATGAGGATGATGCGAGGAGTTTGTTAAGGAGTCTGTGGGGGAGTATGGCGAAAGTGTAAAAGTGCAACAGAAAAGAAAATAAACAATTTTGGCAGATTTCAATGTCGCTAAACTAAACGTCAACATCAACGGCAATGCCAACACCACAAGCTCAGCCACTCGCCATCGTCACCGCCACCACCACTGCTGACGTTGGCAGTCTGGGTAAGCTTTCTCTGTGCGCTGCACAACTCTGCTGTGCTTAGCCACGGCGCGTGACGTTTATTGTTGTTGTTACTTTTGTTAAAAAAAATTACGCGCTGTTGGCGTTGTGATTTAGCTCAAAAAAAAGCAGCTAGAGTACTCTGGCCGTTTGACAGAGATCAAAACAAATGACTAGAAACGAGTCTCGAAAGATCGAAAAGTACTACTAATATATCGTCGGCCTCCTACCAGAAACACGAATGTGAAATTTTTTTTTAAGAGCGATGTCTGATCTTTATCGGGTATATATTGATATAATAACAATTAATATTTGTATATATGCTTATGTACATACAAGTACATATTATGTGTGTATGTTTAATACAAATATTAATTGTTATTACATCAATATATACCCGATAAAGATCAGACACTGTACTTCAAAAATTTTCACATTCGTGTTTCTGGCAGGAGACCGACGATATGTATACATGGAGACATACACAAATATTTGTACTTTTACTTACACACTAGAAGCCACGTCCACGTAGTACTACAACGCCTGCAGCGCTTACTCATCCATTAGGTTAAGTGACAATTTGCTGGCGTGAAAAGTGAAAAGCATAACAACATAAACAACATTAGCTAACATTCATAGTAGTTATTGTTGTTGTTGGTAGTTGTTATTGTTGTACATATTGTGGTAGTTTAGCACTTGCTGTTTGCGCTCTTCTGCCGCCAGCGGAAATGGGTCTGAAACCAGTCAGTCAGCCACCATCAGGTGTAGTTTGTAATCTTTGCTGTTACTGCTGCTACTTTTGTTGTTGTTATTGTTTTTGGTGTTGTTGTTATTGTCTGCTGCTAGCTTTGTCGCAAGTAGCACGCTGCAAAGTGATTTGTAAGCTCCCTGGCTTTCACACTTGCTCGCCAAAGTGTCTTATGCCATTGCGTTGATATGCGGCGATAAGTTGTTGTTGTTGTTATGACAAGTAACAAAATGCCGGCAACAAAACAAAAAAAAATAGCAACAAAAGACAACATACAACGCACGCTAGCAATTTAGAGTGCGAAGGAGTAAAAACAACAACAACAACAAAATATGTGACTTAAATGACAACATTTACCTGCGCACATTGACACGCTTCCTTTTATCTACAACTGGTTATGTGTTGCTTTTGTTCTTGTGTTTGCAACATGCGTTTGCTGGCGAACTTGCAACAAAGTGTTGCGTTTCGTGAAGGTGATTTATTTTTTGTCTCTGAGTTTTTTCTTATTCTTCTTCTTCTTGACTTTCTCTATTATCACACAAAAGTTAGTCAGAGCATACGCTTTTAATTTTTTGTTGTTTTTTAAGTTGAAAAATGGTTTAGTTATACCCAGTTGTGGCGCGGAGGCAATAGATTTGTAAGCGGATGGAATTAATGTACAGATTTTATTTCAACAAAATTTAAATATAAAAAACACCCTTCGTGGCTTGTTTTTACATAGCAGCAAGCACACTCCACTTAATACGTGCTATGTTCGGTTATGCCAATTTGCTGGGTCAATTTATCTTGAACTGGCATCCCTGATTCAATGCTGATCAAATCAATTTGCCTAACACAATTAAATTTGACAACTGGAGTTGTTTTGTTTAGTTTGCAGTCATGTCTAATGATATATCAGTTATTTCTTATTTCCTTTTGATGACATTTTATCTACTCACTGGATCTTCTCTTTAAGAACCATACTCATATCATTTTTATTTGGTCCTAGCAAAAAGCCGCCCGCTTCGCAGCGACAAAAAATGTTTTTTTTTTTGTTATAATGAGCCTTTTCCTCTAACTTTACGTTCCCTTCTCTTCTCTTCTCTTCTCTTCTCTTCTCCTCTCTTCTCCTCTCTTCTCTTCTCTTTTCTTCTCTTATCTTCTCTTCTCTTCTCTCCTCTTCTCTTCTCTTCTCTTCTCTACTCTTCTTTTCTCTTCTCTTCTCCTCTCTTCTCCTCACTTCTCTTCTCTTTTCTTCTCTTATCTTATCTTCTCTTCTATTCTCCACTCTACTCTTCTCTTCTCCTCTCTTCCCATCCCTTCCTTTCGCTTCCAATCCCTTCGTTTCCTTTTCCATTTACCTTACATTTTCTTTCCCTTCTTCCTTTTTGGTTTTCGATATTCATTTCCCTTTCTTTATCACTCTCTCTTACCTCTCCCTATCTTACTCCCTTTCCCTCTCCCAACCCCCATTCGATTATTTTTCCTACTCCCTTTTCTGCCCTATTTCCTTTAATTTTCCCATTCTCCTTTCCCTTCCTCCAATTCCCTTTCTCTTTCCCTTTATTATTTCTTTTCCTTTTCCATAAGGAACCGAGTTGGGTATTACACCGAAGAGAGTTTTATATTGAAACGTTCATTTCCGCTTTGATTCAAGTCCATGTTTGGGCTATATCTTGGAAGCGGAATTAGACCTGACAATGAATGTAGTTCTCTGTTGAAGCCCCACTCTCCATCTTACATTTGAAACGAATATCGCTCAGAAATATTCCGGCATCATCTTTGTCGATTTTTGACCCATATCTGAGAACCCGGTCTAAGCATCACAATGAATGGAGCTCTATATCAAAGTCCTGCACATCACCTTTTATTTGATACCAATCAGAAACCACGTTGGTTCCACGTTTATGCGACCCGGCCTAGGCATTTCTGTGAAAAGAAGTCTGTTTTGAAACGTTGACTGCACTGAAGAATTCATCTGGATTATGATTTGCTGCTTCTTAATATTTCTAATATCTCAACCTACTAAAGAACTTCCCAGTTTGATCAACTCAATTCTATTAAAATTAAAGCCAAACTCTACGCTCTCTACCACTGGGTTATAGCTAAAATCTTTAAGTCCAAACTATGAACTATTTGCTCCTCTCTTCGTACAATGACAAGCCAAAAAGCAAATTCTGGCAAACCAAACGAACCATTGTGTAGCAGCAAGTCGAAACATTACCTGCATAAAAAAATAAAACCGTTAAGCTATCAAAAAAGTTAGAGTAGTTAGTAGCATTCAGCAGCAAAATATACAACCAAACAGAGGAGAGGCAGCACCAGCAGCACCAGCAGCAGTAGCAACGGTAGTACATCAGAATAACAGCGCACACCGCCACACGCGATGACAAATCCTGTGTGGCTGGCAGGAGGACCAAAATTTATGAGTGCACTTTATGTTATCCGCACAAAAAAGATGTCATGCAATGCTTCATGTTGCTTTCAACGTAACGTCGCCATTGCCGCCGCCGCCGTCACAGAAGCGCGCAGGCGGGCGGGCGGTTGTATAGCACGACAGCGCCAATGTTGCAAGAGAGATTGGCTAGTGAAGTGCATTGCAGTTAGCCACGCAATGACCAAGACAAGCGACTAAATGAACGGCCATTCACACTTTGGCACATGGTTTTTCTTTTTTTTTTTCCCTTTTTCACTTTGGTGGTATTCTTTCATTTACACTTTCTTTTCATTGCATGAGCTTACTTTATTCACTTTCTTACTTACTTCTTTTCTTTGCTACTCACTTTATCTGTCTTTCGATTTTTTGGTTGATTTTCTTTGCTTTCTTTGTTATTCTTTCTTTTCGATTAACTGCTCTGTTTGGCGCACGAGGCACCTTTTATCATTTAATACACCCAAAACATGTTGACGTTGGTGATGATGGTGATGATCATGATCATGATGGTGATGATCGTGATGATGATGATGGTGATGATGAGTGGGCCCGAAAGAAAGAAAGCAACAAAGAAAGCGAGAAAGCTTTGTCTTACATGAAAAGTTGAAAAGTTGAAAATTGCAATGCAACCAAAAAAAAAAATGCCAAGAGAAAGGAAAACATTTTGAAAATTTAAGGTCGCCAATGATAAAGTGCTGATGGATAAATGAAAACTAACATTGATGTGCAAAGTTTTCATTTGAGTCACACACAAAAGTTTTGCGCGCTCGACCTTGTTTTTTGTATTTTGTTTTCAGATTTTCTGCAAAATTGTGCGCCAAAATGATGGATGTTCATGGACACTGTACTGATTGAAATGTTGAAAATTGAAAAAAAAGTATAAAATCAGTAAAAGTAAGATTCTGGCGTTAGTCAAATCTTTTGCTGTTGAGGCATGCCAATTAGCTCATTCATTTACTTAGTTTAGCTTGAGATTTCAGCGCTTTATTTGTCGTTAAAATATATTCCATAAACATGATTTGTATGTAACTATGTAGAAATTTTAATGACATTTCGCTTACATGACAGTTCCTTTTCTTAAATTTCCTTTGCTCACTGAACACAACCCAGCGTTGTATTAAGCATCTTACTCCAAATCAATGTAGCGCGATTTTTAATGTAGTTACCACTAATAAGAAGTCCTCCAATGCTATACACCGATTGATCTAAGCTTAATGCAGGGGTGGTAGGAGGAGTCTACTCAGTCGAGGGGTGGTCTCATTTCGCTTACCTGATTGCTGTAGTGTCTCCAAGGCGGAGGTATCGGCGATAAAGAAGGCGCTTGAGTCATTGAAAGCAAGGAATAGCGAACGTAAACACATTTACATCTTCTCAGACAGCCAGGCTGCACTCAAAGCGCTTGAGACTGTCACATGTAAGTCCAGAACCGTGGAGATTTGCCGCAGATCTCTAATGGAGATGGCTGAGCAGTTTTCCATTCACCTTTTATGGCTGCCTGTACACTGTAATATACGGGAAAACAGCGTAACACACGAACATGCTAGAAGGGGCGCATCCGCTGCATTTCACTGTCGTAGCAGGGTTTAGGTATGCCGCTCGCTATCAGCAAGCTCATACTGAAGTAGTTCTACTTCCAAAAAGCGGAGGACAGGTGGCATGGTCTGAGTACTTGCAACTATACTATGTAGACTCTTTTGGCCTAATGGGAACGACAGACGGACAAAGAGTCTACTAGCACTCGACAGGTCCGAGCTAGTACAAATGAATTGGCTACTAACAGTCCAAATAGGGAAGAATGTGCCATATTGCGATTACTGTGGAGCCTCTGAGGATGAAGAGAAGCCCTACACAGCAAAAAAAAAAAAACACCTCCTGTGTGATTGCCCAGCACTAGGAAGGAGGCGAATGAATCATTTAGAAACCTACTAATTTGGGAATTTAAGAGATCTAGTGGCATTGGAATTCAAGTAAGTTCTAAGATTTGTGGAGTTCACACGATGGTTCGAGTACGGGGGTCTTCGGATCCACGTGTTATCAAAATTGGACCTTTGTGGCCTAAGTGTGTTATGTAGGAACTAGCAGCTACTGCAACCTAACCTAACCTAACCTACAAATAATATTTTAATTTGGATAGTATTTTAAATGACGCTGACTAACACCACCAGCACCGTTAGAATTGGGAAGGACCTCTCCGAGCCGTTCGAGACCAAATGAGGTTTCAGACAAGGTGACTCCCTTTCGTGTGACTTCTTCAACTTGATGCTGGAAAAGATAATGCGACGTGCAGAACTTCACCGTGCAGGGAGCATCTTATACCACAAGAGTGTTCAACTGCTGGTGTACGCCGCTGATATCGACATCATTGGCACTAACACGCTCGCCGTATGTTCTGCCTTCTCCAAGCTGGATAAAGAGGCTAAGAAAATGGGTTTGGCGGTAAATGAGGACAAGAGGAAGTACCTCCTATCATCACACAAAGAAACAGCACGCCTTGGCAGCCACGTCAATGTTGATAGCTACAAATTCGAAACTGTTAAGGACGGGTTGGGGTCAAAATTCTGCTTTTTTGGAAATTCTGCATTCATAATTCCGGAAGTCGAAACACCGGAAATCAAAATTATGGAAGTCAATATTCTGGAATCCAAAATTCTGGATAACGAAATTCTAAATTGCGAAATTCTGGAAACCAAAATTCTGAAAATCAAAATTCTGTAATCATATGTTTTATTGCTTAGTAAGTAGTTTTTTACAATTGCAATGATTGTATTTGTTATTGTTATTGCTTTTGTTTGTTGTTGTTCATTTACTGTTTTGTACTACCGTAATGATTTAGTTTACTATGTACCTACATATATACATATATATGAACATACTAAGCACTCTGTTTTGTTTATGTTATATTATTATGTATGTATAAGCAAATTTATATAAAATACACGATTTTGCTCAATTTTTGGGGAAAAAATTTCCAGAATTAATTCTGGAAAACGTAAATTCCGGAAATATGAAAAACCAGAATTTTGAAATACAGCCAAAAAAAGTGAAGGAAGTGCGGAATTCCGATTTCCAGAATTTTGTCGACCCAGAATTTTGATTCCGGAATTTTGACTTCAGAATTTTAATTTTAGAATTTTGACCGTTTCCCGTTAAGGACTTCCTCTAATTGGGAACCAGCATTAACACCAAAAATAATGTCAGCACAGAAATCCAACGAAGAATCACTCTTGCCAATAAATGCTACTTTGGACTAAGTAGGCAATTGAAAAGTAAAGTGCTCTCTCGATGAAGCAAAATCACACTCCACAGGACACTCATCGTTCCAGTCCTCATGTACAGCGCAGAAGCATGGACTATATCAAAAGCAGATGAGATGGCGCTTGGAGTATTCGAGAGGAAAGTTCTTCGGAGAATTTATGGACCTTTGCGCGTTGGCGAGGGCGAGTATCGACGGAGATTTAACTGTACGAGCTGTACGCAGGCATGGACATTATTCAGCGAATAAAGATCCAGTGGCTCCTCTGGGCAGGTCATGTCTTCAGAATGGAAGAAGGTGCTCCGGCCAAGAAAGTATTTCTGTCGAAACCCGCTGAGCGCAGAAGAAAGGGGAGACCTCCACTGCATTGGGAAGATCAGGCGGACAGTGATTCTGGCTCCCTAGGTATTCCCAAAATGGCGCCACGCTACATGAAACAGAAATAGCTGGCGCACTATGTTGGATTCGGCCAAAATCGTCTAGACGGTTACGTGCCAATTAAGTAAGTAATATTTTAATTTTTTTTAGAGTAAATATAACTCTATTATGGTTGGAAATGTTGGCAGGCTTTTTATGGTCTATTTAGCTCTTGTCCTAATATAATATTAAGTATCGCTACAAACCGGATCCCTATCCATCTTGGGATTGAGACATTCCACTGAAATTCTTATAACTTGAACTAGAAATTATTTCTGCCATTATAAAAATACCAATAACAACGAAAATAATAATAAAATATGACGGGGCGTTGTACAAAATAGTCATGGGCGAGTCCGAGATATTCTATTCGATTGCCTCAAATGTTCAAACATATCGAATGCTCTCGTCGATTTTCCATCGTATTCGACTTCAGTCGTGAAAAGCCGTCAATCGAAGCAAACGCTAAAGCATCTCGGACTCGTCAACGATTCCTCTCGCTTTCAAAGCAATCGCTAAAGCATTTCAAGCTCGCCCAGCACTAATCTAAAAAACCTCCGACTCGGAACAATCGCAAAAAATCTCGCTTCTTTAGTCGAGGAGGAAATCAACTTTTTATTCGATTGATGAGCTTTGGCAAGGTCTGCTTGGTTCGTTGATAGCTTAAGCGTATTACGCACGGCTAACTTGTTTGATAGATGGATTTGGTGACATTTTAGCAGTAAACGCAAACAGATTTGACAATCATCACAAACAATTTTAAATTCTTAAAAAAGACCTCGCGATTTCCGCTAATTTCAATTCTTTTAAAGCTTAAAGCGCTGAAACCAAGTCATAAAAAAACGTTCAAAATGATTTCATAACTTAATTGCTAACACCGCATAAACGAGCTTGCACGCACGTACAAATGCACTTGAGGGAACAAATTGTCCAGTACACACTTTACTTTTCAAAGGCGATGGCAAAGCAAAGCGTAGCGTTTCCGCGCACTTGTACTATGCATTTCTGCCAGCTACCTGCTGCCCGCTGCCCGTTGCCCGCTGCTCGCTGCCCACTGCTCGCTGCTCGTTGCTATACGTGTTTCGCGTATTTTATGTAATGACATTGTCATAGTCATCAAATAGAATTCATTGCGTCCATTTTCGTTGCAAACACGTTTTGCAAATATTTGCCAAAATGGCAGGAAAATTTCACGTTTGCCAAGTATGCAGACACCGACACACATACACACACACACACACATAAACCGATGCATATAAAAACACACACTCAAAACTAAGTCACACCATTAGCGGAACTTAGCGCGAAAGAAGGTCAGCGGTGAAGTATGTTTGTTGTTGTTGTTGGTGTTGTGTTGGTAGCAACTAACTAACTGTCACGCTTACGCTGCGCAATAGGTGATATAGGTGAATCTGCTAACTGCTAACTGCTAACTAACTGACTGACTAGCTGACTAACTGGCTGACTGACTAACCACCGATGCAACCACCGAAGTAAAGACCAAAGAATCCATACTTTTCGCCTGCAGGCGTAGCTATGTGTTTGTGTGTGTGTGGCGATGCTTTCTTTTAAGTGCTGTTCCAGTGACATCGTCGTCATTTTCTCTTTTCTACAAGTTGACTTTTGATGTTACTTTGTGCTTTGGCATTTGCTATGTTTTCTTCCACTCACTGGCTATTACATGCAGCTGTGCTAAGACTAAATTTAATAGATATTTCTATATAGCAGTGAAGACAGGGGGTGTTGAAGTAGAATATATGTATGTATAAATGTACATTAGAGTGGTCCCCAAATGTATGGAGACAATTTGTATATCATATTTCGTCGCTATAGAAGAAAAAATACGCAAACTGTTTTGTTGAGGAAGAAAGACGCAAACTTTTTTTCTTTCAAAGAAAGACGCATTAAAAATATTTTTCGAAAGAAAGACTCTTTATTTTTTTTTGATAACGAAGAAAGACGCTTTATTTTTTTTTACTATAAAGAAAGACGCATTCAAATATTTTTTAGGAAAGAAAGACGTATTCGATTTTTGTGTTTTTCTTTGTCAATATTAATGCTAATGCGTGTTTCTTCGCAGTTAATAATGCTAATGCGTCTTTCTTCGTCGAAATACTTTATAATGCGTCTCTTTTCGTCGAAATATTTCTTAATGCGTCTATTTTCGTCGACATGTTTTGTAAAGCGTCTTTTTTCCCCGACATATTTTTAATTCGCCTTTTTTCGTCGACAAATTACTGGCATACGTCTTTCTTCTTCCGGAGCGACGATTTCTTGAACTTCACTCACCAGGTCGATACTCATATAAATTTTTGTTGCGATCGGAGATGGTTAACAGGTAACACACAGGGCTCAAAATACATATAATCATATGTGACCCCATTGCGAGACCCCTTAGACGTCTCCGATTGGGACCAAAATTTATATTTGGTATCCTCGAGTACAGAACTATCGATTTTGGGTAATAGGTATGTATACATTTTTTTTTTTTATTCTTGGTCTTTATACGGTAATATGAATTTGGCCCCTTTGCGACATCCCTTAACCGTTTCCGATTGGTATTAAAATTAATATTTAATATCTTTGAGTACAGGACTATCGATTTAGGGCTTTAGATAGACAAAAATTACACAAATTAATTTAATTTGTTTAATCTCTATAGATTTTTCTGAAATTTTACCCCTGTGCGACACATCTCCGATCGGGACTAAAATTTACATGTGATGTATTTCACTGTGTTGTTACCGATCTAGGGAAGAGAATGAGGAAAATCACTAATTTGATTTTTTAAGAACCACCCTAATATGCATAGAGAGTAGAAGTGTATGCAAAAATGGTAGCCAAGAGAGCAATGAGGAAAATATGTTATAATAACAAAAAAATTCAATGTGCAAAATCATTTACTATGTGCTTCACTTTTCCGCTATACACTGATCATTTTTTTTTTGTTATTGTCTTTAATGGAAGAAGAATACGACGGCACAGTGGGAAGGGTGTAGTATAAAGGTTATCAAAAAAATTTTGGGATAAAATTGAGCACATACAATTTTGCGCATTTTCAATACCAACATTCTTTGCTCTCGTAAGAATTTCTGTACCAAATTTTATTAAAATATTTAAACTCTTGCAATATTTAGCATGCGTACAGGCATGCGGATGGACGGACATGGCTCAATCGATTTCTTCTATTAAATTTAAAGCACCTTATTTTGTTAGGATATAGAAAAGGAAAGAGAGAACCGAAACTTTAAAAGAAGAAAAGTGACAACAAAGCATATGTTTTTTTTTTATAAAATAAAGGGGTAGGTATGATTTTAAGCTGACAACTAGAGCGAAGTATATCTCTGGAGGTTGAGAAAATAACAGCAGAGTATGAATATTCAATACATTATTCACATTTAGAAATGAATTACGACAAATATTTTGAATTGATTATTATATTAAAGCACTTTATATGGCATAAAGAAGTTTCACAAAAGAAAAGTGGCAACAAAGCATAATAATTTGCAATAGATCTAGGTGAATGCATATTAGAAAAGCAGCTACGATGATAATTTCGAACTAACAGTCAGTATAAAAGCACTTTAGATAGCATAAGGAAGTTTCACAAAAGAAAAGTGGCAACAGAGCATAAGAGTTTTCAATAGAATTAGCTGACTGCATATTAGCTCGGATCACCCCACGTAAATTTTTTGAAACCCACATTGCTAACAACTTTGAACTGCACTTACTACCACAAACCAAATAGAACTGAGGAGAAAACTGTTGCTTCTATTTTAGCGCCACTGTACTTCTTCTTCTTCTGCTTTGTCTGTTTTTTTTTTTTTTTTTCTAAAAACAAAACCTCCCAAGCGCTTAAAATATTCACACAGCCAGTGCGTAATTATTTCTTTATTTGCAACATTTGGTCCAGCTGCAATTTTTGCGCGCATTTTCTTTTACACTTACGAAAAATAGTGTTGCCATCGCTTTTACTGGCATTTTCAAGCAAATATTGCCAACACAAATAACCAATGTAGCATTTACGTCGACATGGCACAAAGATATTTGTTGTTATTGCTTTTTAAATTTTTTCTTACCTTTCCACGCTTGCCTTTATTTTTACTTTCTTTTGTTGGCATAAAAAGCGTATCTGCAATTTTCGCGTTCACATAAAAAGTTGCTTGCTTGTGTAGCGTAACTTACGCTTTGTTTGTTTGAATGTATGTATGTAGTTTCGCCGCTGCAACATGACACTCACCAAAGCAACGCCAAGAGACAGAATGACAGCTAAGACAGTGTGCAGCAGCAGTTGTAATGGCGCTGGAATGTTGGACGTTTTCTTTTTCCGTATGGTTGTTGTTGTTTTTTGGGTTGTTATATACCTATCTGCTGTTGTTGTTGTAAACCTTCTTTGTTGTTATTTTTTATTGTTATTCTTCGCCCTTTTTGCTCTTCACCTTCGTTGTTGTTGTTGTTATTATTATAGCACGTGAATATAAATTGAGTTGTACATTCACGTTGGGGCGGGCGTCAGCATTTTCCTTCACATTTCTCTCCTCTAGTATTTTTTCTCGAGCAACTTTATGCAGTGGAAATCTAATACGCACATACATATATAAATACCCTGCAAAAAAATGTACGATTAATACCGAAAGGTATTTGTCCCGGATTGATCTCTTTCGAGAACAATCGGTCCACAATTAGTCCCCGATTGTTCCCGTACCGGTTATAAATGTAGACTAATTGTAGACCAATTGTTCCCGAACGGCTATAAATGTAGATTAATCGCTTTCATTCCGAACGGGTATAAATGTAGATTAATCGCTTTCATCCCGAACGGGTATAAATGTAGATTAATCGCTTTCATTCCGAACGGGTACAAATCTAGATTCCTTAAATGTAGAAATTTTACAAAAATATGGAATGTATTTAAAAAATTGTAGAACAACCGGAAAAACGAATTGAACACCCTTTCTTTTAATAACAATGATGAATAATAATTTTAACAAAATGTTGCCTAAAATATTCTATGAAAAAATCCTTTACATTACGCTCATATAATGCATACTAGAAACTTACAATTTTTTTTAATTTATTTATTGAGATTTTTTTTTTTCAAAAGTAAAACATTATATAATCTTTATTTATATATGCATGAACATTTACATACAATTTTTTAAAGATTTTTATTAAAAATTGCCTTGGCGAACAACTTGGAAAAATCTACATTTGTACCCGTTCGTGCTGGAAGCGATTGATCTTCATTTGTACCCATTGGGGATGAAAGCGATTAATCTACATTTGTACCCATTCGGGATGTAAGCGATTGATTTACATTTGTACCCGTTGGGGATGAAAGCGATTAATCTACATTGGTACCCGGGTATACAAGTTGAACAATTAGTCTCTTCATAGGACATGCTCGAACAAATGCGATCAATTCACTCCATATAAAGGGATGTAAAATTGTATTAGTCGCATGCTCCCTTGCGATTGATCCCGGACACGTCCCGGATTAATCGCATTTTTTGCAGGGTACCTACATACATACATACACGCATCTGTATGTTCATAAACGTATTATGGCAGTGTAAAATGTAGTCAGATGCGTTGCAGCTGCGAATGTGCCACAAACTTTGAAAAGGTTTAAAATTTCATAAACCAATTATGTTCAGTCACTGAATTGATTCGCAGTAAAAAATAATAAATAATAGGTTAAAAAAAACTAAAAAACACGCTTTAATCTTAAAAATCGTACTAAAAATTGAGAAATAATTTAATTAGAAACAAAATGATGAACGAAAACATAAGTATTTAAGGAAAAGCGTGGGGTGCTCAGTATGTCAAAAAATATTTAAAATCGGTGTTTTTTTACTAATAGTTTTATTTTGACTTTCTTGAGATTTCATATATCGTACTCTTTAATTTCGCAACTAGGTATATTTTTGTACTAGTTGTACGAATCGAATATTTTCATGTTCAAATATTATTGAGCACCCCCACGCTTTTCCTTAAATACTTATATTTTCGTTCCCGCATTTTTTTTTTATTTTATTTTATTTTTAGAGAAATTTTTTTCACCTCACGTTTACAAAACATTGTATAAAAATTGCTTTCCAAACGTGAAATACAATTATAGAATTAGGGTTCCTTTTCGTTGATTCAGCACTTACTATTAAATGAATTACAAACAAAACCAGTTCTTGCTTTGCATGTATGTATGTACATGCGGCTGATTTCATTGCAAATACAACAAACCCAAAACAGAAAGCTTCAAGCTTCATTTTTGAGTGAATTTATGCATTGAGTTTATCGCCATCGCTATGAGCGATCGCTGGCTCTTGTGCGTTAGTTCGCTCGCTATTTGAGTGGTTATACGTTTTTCTTTGAACATTTGTTTGTGATTTGAGTAGAATGTATTTTTGAGCGTTCGTGAGTGAGTTTTTCCGTACCCTGAAAGCTTGTTACTTATTGGCTTATATACGGGAGTGAATTGAAATTCATACAGGCTATTTTGAAGAAAGGTAACATAAAAGCCGCAATGAAGCATAAAGTATAATGTTGAATGTCCTACTATATGATGCCGTTGGGCTGTTGATGTCATATTTCGAATCCGGAGGAGAAACCATAGAAATAATAGAGAGAACACAAAAAAGTGAATGTTTGAAAGATATAATTATTTAGTTAAATGTTACAACTTTTAGGATGGGATGAAGTTACATATATACATACATACATACATACATACATACATACATACATACAGGTGAAGCTAATAAAAGCGTGTTAAAAAAGAAATAAGCACATCTCACACTGAAAAACTTCAGTGTATGAATACACACGCTTTCGCCTAAAAGTATGCAATGTTTACATACATACATACATACATACATACATACATACATACATACATACATACAGGTGGAACTAATAAAAGCGTGTTAAAAAAAACACAGACAAAAACTGAAGCAACAAATTTTAAGGAAACTGAAACTGTTGCCTTTTTCGCCTTTTCTTTCTATTTTAGATTTTCTTGCTTTGTTGTACTCTTACTTTAGTTTTGTTATGGAATTTGCCTTTAATAATGTTGCTTTCTTTGTTCTAATATCTACTAGAGATGACTGAGTATAATATCGGCAAGAATTCTATCAGTTTTTCTATCAAGATCTGTGTAAGCTTTAACGTTATGACTCAGCCTTCGTATAAGTCTACTTTGAAGTTGATGAATGTATGTCTTAACCACCTTTTCTTTGCTTAGAAAAGGAAAAAAAAGTACTCGCTCTAAATTTTTCTCTCAAATCATCTTCCAATTTGCATCACACAAACCGAATCGCCGCAAATGGAAGACCCTAAAGAGCAATGAGTCTATATTACCCCTTCTCTTCTTATTGTAAACTCCGGGGTGGTATTCAAGTCACTTTTCTTGAATCTGATGCAGCTGTAACTTTCTATGAAAAAATTATAATTTTCTTTCTACGCTGTCACTTAAATGATTTTTGCTGACAATCATTACATTTCTGCTGCAAGGCAAGTGTTAACTTTCGCAAACTTTTTCATCAAGTCAGCTCTTTAAATGGCTAACTTAAAAAGCAACAACACACCTCAAAATGGCGTGAATATATATAACATGCTACTTCCTTTAAACTATGCTTTTTCCACATTTCAAGTGTCCCCCACATACATACATACATAACTGCCTTTTTGCTCATGACTTGTAGATATTGCATTATTATTATTATCGCTATTGTCGCCATAAAGCTAAAGCTAAAGCTATGTGCTGTGAGTAGAAATATTATCCTAATTCTTTAACCGCTATGTGGCTTTTAGTCAAATGCACATGCAACGAATTTATCACGTACATACATTAATATCTATGTATGTATTTATACACAACCAAACTCCACTTTTCTACTCCAGTTTGCAATAGGGCGCCAACATTGTCTTGTAATCGCTATCGCACATTCGCCGTCATTCCGATTACATGATCGCGCATACAAACATATGTACATACATAGTTACTTATATACAAGGAGATGTAAAAATTGTCGCTTTTCAACTTTCGTATTTTTATATTTTTATGTTTTAATTTTTTTATAATTTTATATTTTAACCGTGTCATATTTTCATATGCTCCTATTATCGTATTTTCATCATACAGTTATATAATTTCATCATATGTACCATATTATCACTTCGTCATATCGTATTATCTTTTTTTTCATATGTAGTACTATTATCTTATTATCTAACTAACTTATATTTTTATATTTGTTTACATATATTTTTTTTATTTTTTATTTGTAATCTCATATTATCATATTGTCATATTTTCATATGTTCCTATTGTCGTATTTTCATATTATATTATTATCATATCATTATAGCATCATATAACATTGTCACTTCATTATATCGTATTGTCTTTTTATCATACATATATCATATTTTCGAGTGTTCAAATATCGTATATGATCATATCATATCATCACATCATCAATATGATCACAGGATTAACATATTTTCATATACTCATATTTTCATATTATCGTATTTTCATATCATTCAATTATAACATTGTCATATTATCTTATAATATTATCATATCATCATATTATCTTATTATAATATTATCATGTTATCATACTATCATATTATCATATTACCATATTATCACATTTTCATATTTTCATATTATATTATCATGTTATCATATTATCATATTTTCATATTATTATATTTTCATATTATCATATTATCTTACTATCATATTATCATATTATAATATTATCATATTATCATATTATCATATTATCATATTACCATATTATCATATTATCATATTTCAATATTTTCATATTATCATATTATCATATTTTCTTATCATATTATCATATTATCATATTTTCATATTTTCATATTATTATATTTTCATATTATAATATTACCATACTATCATATTATCATATTATTATATTACCATATTATCATATTATCATATTTCAATATTTTCATATTTTCATATTATCATACTATCATATTATCATATTATCATATTACCATATTACCATATTATCATATTTCAATATTTTCATATTTTCGTATTATCATATTTTCATATTTTCATATTATGATATTATCATATTATCATATTTTCATATTATCATATTTTCATATTATCATATTATCATATTTTCATATTTTCATATTTTCATATTTTCATATTATCATATTATCATATTATCATATTATCATATTATTATATTTTCATATTATCATATTATCATATTATAATATTATCAATACATCACATTATCTTGTTGTGATATTTCAATATTATCGTATTTTGGTATTATCTTATTATCATATTATTGCATAGTCGCATTTAATTTTATTGAGGAAAAAACTCGGTTGACAACTCAACTTCCAACCACGCACCTTGTATATTTAGCGTGCATGTCACACATTTCCGCGCTATAAGTAGCACCTGTTTCATTTTTGCCACATAGTTTACTTTATTCTGTTGCGCTCCTTGGCTTTTCGTTGCATGAAAACAACAAAAAAAAAAAAAAAACAAAAAAATATCTCACGCAAAACCACAAAAGAGACCTGGATAAAAACTTAAAAGTGAAATGCCACAAAATAAAAAGGCAAAACTCTAAAAAACAGCAACAAAAGATTATTTTTATTTGATAAAAGCAGTGCTTGCGAAAGGGAGAAAAGCAGAAGAGGCCAAAGGCACAAAGGTAGGGACAGTAGGGGGCACAAACCAGCCAAAGCGATGGTCAATGCGTTGCGGCATTCCGCATGTAATGTAATAATAAAGTTAATGTTTTTGTGTATGCGAGTATAACGGTTTATGTATATGGAATATTGTTGCAACAACAACAACAACCAAAACATGAAATGCGTGAAAATCCGATAGCAGCAGTCAGGGCTACGCTCCAGCACAAAATAATGCAGCGCCATATACTTACACTCATAACATAGTAATTTATAACCAGGTCACTGGGTAGAAAATTGTTAAGTTGCGGTGGAACGTGTGCCACATGCGCACACACACACAAGCGCACTGATTGCATGTCGCCACGCACTGGCTGGCGGCAGGTGTATAACACCAACAACAACAACAGCAATAGCATGCTCATGTTTTTAGTATGTTGTACATTGATATCAGCATTGCAGTGAACATGCACCGGCACACTGTCCTGTGTCCTGCGTTGTTTTGTTTACACAGCTCCTCCAGTTATTATCGTGGTTTGTTTTTAACAAACTCTGCGGCGTATATCACCCCGAGTTGCTGTTGGTTGTTGTTGTTGTTGCTGGTTTTTTTGTGTTTGTTATCCGCTTTGCTTCTTAATCGCATTTTGAGGAAATATTGTTAGTATTATCGTTATCTACTACAACTTTTTTAAGCTGCACTTTTTTTTTCATTGGCTTGGTCTAACTTGCAATTATTTTTGGTTACATATGTACACACGCGCATTTTTGAGTTGAAACAGTAACGAGAAAATCCATTAAAAATTTATTGCTTACTAGCAGATACCCGTCCCGCTTCGCTGCGACGAAAAAATTTGTATGTTATAATGAGGGTTTCCCTCTACATTTCCTTTTCTCTTTCTTTTTCCTTTAGTTTTACCTTTACCTTTCTCTTTCTCTTTCCCTTTCCTTTAATTTTACCTTTACCTTTCCCTGACCTTTACCTTTACCTTTACCTTTACCTTTACCTTTACCTTTACCTTTACCTTTACCTTTACCTTTACCTTTACCTTTACCTTTACCTTTACCTTTACCTTTACCTTTACCTTTACCTTTACCTTTACCTTTACCTTTACCTTTACCTTTACCTTTACCTTTACCTTTACCTTTACCTTTACCTTTACCTTTACCTTTACCTTTACCTTTACCTTTACCTTTACCTTTACCTTTACCTTTACCTTTACCTTTACCTTTACCTTTACCTTTACCTTTACCTTTACCTTTACCTTTACCTTTACCTTTACCTTTACCTTTACCTTTACCTTTGTCTTTACCTTTACCTTTACCTTTACCTTTACCTTTACCTTTACCTTTACCTTTACCTTTACCTTTACCTTTACCTTTACCTTTACCTTTACCTTTACCTTTACCTTTATCTTAACATTACCGAGACCATCCATCACCATCTGGGCCCACTATTTGAGCCATTTCTGGGAAATCTGTAGGTTGAAGCCCTGCTCAACGCCTTTCATTTGCTACGAATATCGCTCGGAAGCATTCAGGGGTCATCCCAGTCCATGCTTTGACCCATATCTTGGAAAGCAGCCTAGGTATAACTATTTAAAGAGCTTTTTGTTGAAGTCCTCCTCAACAGCTTTCCTTTGCTACCAATATCGCTCGGAAATATTCAGGGGTCATCCGGGTCCACGTTTTGACCCAGATCTCGGGACCCGGCCTAGGCATCGCAATGAAAATAACTCTATGTTGAAGGCCAGCTCAGTACCTTTCATTTGATACTAATATTGCTCAAGGACTTGCTGGGTCACTCTGGGTCCACATTTGGGCCTATATTCCGGGAAGTTCCCACTTTTCCGAAAGTCTGTATACCCTATCACCAGCGCATATACCATATGAATCTACTGTGAAAATTTCATAAAGATCGGTTGATTACTTTCGGAGTCCATAAATAACACACACACACACATACACACCCACATTCATTTTTATATAATAGCAGATGTGTGTAAAGTTAAGTTAAGAGTGTTAAAGTTTCCAAAAAGTATAACTTAGAAATTACATATGTATGTATATATATGTATGGAGAAGGTATATCGAAAGCTGCAGGGGTGTTTAGAACACGTATATATGAACGTTGAGTATGTGCGAAAGACGAGGCTTGAGTCTCTTGCTCTGAAACGGAGGACAAATTTGAGGACCAGTGATTTCAGATGATTGTGAAGACTGTGCTATAAGGTCAGTGGACTATAAGGTCAATGAACTATAAGGTCAATGGATTCGCAGTTTTCTGCATATTTATTTTTCTATAATTTTCCCTTCATATTGACCTAAATATGTTTACTGTGTTACAACTGTGTGCACTATGGGGCAATCAGTAGGTTAATGCAGGCACTTTCACAGCCTATGCACGCGGTACAAACTTTTTAGAGCTTTCACACCGACAGCCTCACACCGACGAGTCAAAGCACTTCGTTCACGCAAAGAAATTTTGCAAATTTCTATTCAGTCAGCATTGAGCTGTTGAACTAGCAGGTTGTGTTGCTCGAGCAGTCTCTGAATGCTTGTAAATGATTGTGTGTTGGGGGTGGTTTTTTTATTTTGATTTTTTTAAGTAATATTTTTATTAGGATTCGTGATTTTGCATTTCGTCTCATATTTTTTTATTTTATTTTTTTTTTGTTTGTGGTTTTTTGTGAAGTTAATAATAAAAATACTAACCATTTGCAATATAAAAATTTTACTTTTCGACATTGATTGAGTTTCTTTTGGGTGTAGCCAAGAGCTTTTGTGCTTTTAACACATGCACAATGTTTAAAAGTATTAGTGTGATAATCCCTGGGTTAGTGACATTTTGGTCACAGCAAGTTGCGCTTGAGTGCAACAACAAGTCATGAAATACTCACGTTAAAGAGTTTTAAATTAATTCCATAATATTTCAACAGGCTCATTATGGTACCATAGGAAAACAGATTCCTCCTCCTTTTTAAAGCAGTTTGAAAACCTGATGTAGTTCAGCAGGACCTTTTCATCGACTTCCGCGACCTTATAAAGGCTATCCAGAAAAAGAGTCACAAAAAAGCACCGCCTAGTGCCGTTAAGAGCCGGACAGTGGCAAGTGAAGTGTTCGATCGTCTCCTCTTTCTCAGAATCCTTGTAGCTTCTGCAGTATCTGCGGTAGGATGCACCTAGTCTCCCTGCATGTTTCCCGATGAGGCAGCTTCCTGTGAGTACCCCCACTTAGGTTCGAGATTTTCTCTCTCCTCAGGGTACATATTTGACGAGATGGTTTGTGAGTGCCCTGTGGCGTAGGGCTGACGTAGCCGCCGAGATATTTTGGCAGGATATTTAGAATGACCGCGGAGCTTCGCAAAAAGCTTCATACATAGAAAGTACAACAAAACAATTAATTTAGCTACAAAATAGCGGATTATTATGCTCTTCCCGAGAAATAACACAGCATTTATGATAGGTGAATACACAAATATCTTCTTCTTTATTCTTAATTGGCGTGTAACCGTCTAGACGATTCTGGCCTAGTCCAACAAAGCGCGCCAGTCGTTCTGTTTCGTGCTGCGTGGCGCCAAGTGGAAATGGCAAAGGAGGAGCAGTCAGTCTTCAGCTGATCTTCCCAACGCAGTGGAGGTCACCCTTTTCTGGTGCCTTTAACGGGTTTCGATAAATATACTTTTTGGGCCGGAGCACATTCATCCGTTCTCACGATATGACCTGCACAATGCAGTCGCTGGATTTTTATTCACTGACCAATGCCGATGCCTATGTAAAGCTCATATAGCTCGTCATAAAATCTCAATCGAAACTCGCCATCGCTAATGTGGAAAGGTCAATGAATCTTCCGAAGACCGTTTCTCTCGAATACTCCAATTGCGACCTCATCAGATTTTGACATCATCCATTCTTCTCTGCGCCGTACACGAAGACTGGAGCGATGAGCATCCGGTAGTGCGACATAAATATCTAACTACTGTAAACAAATACATATTAACACTGTCGTTACTATTATTACTATTAACAGCCATTTAACTATAAACAAACACTTCTTAAAAACCCCTTTGCACTTCACTTTGATGTACAAAAAGCTCACGAGAGACATGGCAACAAGATAACAAACATAAAATCAAACACCCTTCAAATGTTCTCAATACATTTCCACCAACAATTTAATTTAACAATAAAAATAAAAAGCAATAAAGTTAACTTATCAGAAAAGGGGTGGTACACTGTAAAAATGCACTTGAAACATGAGCGCCTCTAGAATTTTATTTAGGTGGGAGGCAAGTAAATATTTTAAGTAAAGATACATATATATATTAGGGCGGAGTTAATTGGGGCTTTTCTTGAAATCGTGATTGCTCTACCTGCAGAAAGTAGTAGAGAAGTAAGACTGCAAAATATTATTGGCCTAGTCCCTTATTTGGAGGTGCCCCAGTTCCATTAAATAATGGACAAAATGGTCCAGATGCATAAAATTTAGTTGCTAGATAAAATTAATTTGCTAATTTCTTCTAAAAATATACGTAATTTACCGATGAAAAATGTTTAAATCAGTGTCTCCAAGCTTATACAAAAATTCTGAAAATTGGAGAAATTGCATGTTATTAAACAAAAAATCTGTTGAAACGTTCAAAGCTAAACAAACCAAGCTCTAAACTATAAGAGCTTACAGTTCTTTATATCAAGAACCCTGGAACAATTCTAGGTCGAAAGAGATTCCTAGTCAATGATGATCGAAAGAGTAGATAAGTCTGATATCTCTCACCACTTAGCTGTGCACTATTTTAGTTACAGATCAGTTTCCACGGTAGAAGTTTAGGTACATATGTACCTGATGAAGAATATGATCCCACAATTTTTAATTTATATAACCTCAGAACCCCTTAACTGCTTACGCCACTGCCAAATACACGATATATGTATGTAGATATGAGCATTTTTCATATACATACATATGTAATAATAATATAATACAATGGCGCTATTATAACTCTGACGAGTCTTATGGCCGAGCTTCTTTGCCAATTCGAGGTGTGCTCCTTTTTGTTTTTCCTACTAATTGGGTGGACCTACAGTTTTATGCCGGCTCCGAACGGCGAATGCATTTTTTTGTGAGAAGCTTTTTCATGGCAGAAATACTCTCGGAGGATATGCCGCCCACTGCCGAGAGGTGACCGCTGCTCTTAAAAAACCCAATAATTAGATTTTTACTAATTAGAAAAATTTTTTGGTGTTTGCTCGGAATGGGGTTTGAACCCGAGACCTTTGGCATAGCAGGCAAGCACTCTACCCACTGGACCACAACGGCCACATATGTAATAGCAAAGCAAACGTATCAACCACATTGCAAGAGGAGAATTACAACAATAAAAGAGCACGCAATAAATTGCCAATAGTTGTTGCAAAACCTACACACATACATATACATATATGTACAAGCAGAGTACATATGAATAAACTAAGTTAGCAACAACAATTAAAAGCTTCAGATAATGGCAATGAAACATAATGGATTAAAAATAAAACACAACAACCACCACAACTGCTGCGGTTAAAACAAAAAACCAAAGAAAAGATATGTTAACAAAGATAAGAAAAATAATTACAATAATAACAATAATGTAAGAGCAACACTCAAATGTCGATTGCATGTTGCAAGCAAAAAGTGACATAAAAACAACAGTAACCAACAGCTAACAGCTAATGGCCAAATGGCAAGTGGTCAACGGCAACAAGCCAAGCAGCAAATGAACGCACGATGCCGACACAAATGGGTGGTTGATCGAACAAAATAAGCGCAAAAAATTGATATGATGGTCGTAAGGGCGCGGTGGTGGTGTTCAGGGAGTGTTAAAGTGTGCGATGGCGCGAACTCAAGTCAATTGGTGACTAATTTCTGTTGTGGATAATTTTAGCGACAGCGAGCAAAGTGCATATAGCTATGCAAACATACATACCTACAAATGTATATGTAAATATATGCCTTATTTAAGGTTTATTCTAGAAGATTTAAAAGCTTCCGAAAATTCTAAGCGAACAAAAATTGTTTGGACAAAGTCTTATAATTAGGCTGATTTTCCTTTATTGATGTAATCAGGCTATAATACTACTCTCTCTCTCTCTCTCTCTCTCTCTCTCTCTCTCTCTCTCTCTCTGAGAGGAAACCCTATTCTCAAGGCTTAACCGCCATTAGAATAAGGCTTAGACAATTTCATATAATAAGGTCTTATGTGTGCTTATATACCTTATAATAAGGCTTAATCTCCATAGGAAATAAGGCATAAATAATTTCTTATAATAAGCGATTATATGACTAAAAAAAAAATACCTTATAATAAGGTATAATAAAAAGGCGTTTTTTCTTTAGCTGCATAATTTACATTTTAATTCACTCACTCTCTCTATTTGAGATATGAGCGCATTACAGAAAATTAAGTATGAAAACGAGCGCAAGCAGCGCTGCTATCATATTCCAGTTTCAACAGCTTAGGCTTAAGCTTAGCTTATGAATCTTTTTGCAGGGTATATAGGGTATAGATAAATGCACACAACTAAATATATATAGATATAGAAAATCATGAGATTCTCTACATCCATACATATGTGAATAAGTTCATCTGCGATACGCGGAGCATTTAGTTTTGGTGCTCCAACATTTTCTATGTTAGGTACACTACACGCATGTACAAACTAATGGAAAAAAGTCGGAAAATTCGAAAATAAAACTCATGGTATTTTTATTTTCTTTACACGCTCTTCGATTGGCGCTGTGACATTTTGATAATTTATTAATAGTGAGCTAATAACGAAATTACACAAGACTGAAGAAGAAGATATTCATTCACATACTCAGCGGTTTACCCAGCAGTAAGAAAATGAAGACTCAAAAAGGGCAAAGGGAGAGAAGTTTTTAATTACTTTTACTTCATTGACTATGAAAGAAGCTGGTGTAAGGAATGAATACAGGATGGATAGTTGAGTGAATGAAATTTAGTTGACAAGGCCTTAGTATGAAGAAGCGGTCTAGTATAGACTCTTTCTTTTCTTATTTGTATTCAGTGTTTTTGGTTGTTAGAAAACAACACAGAATAAACGAAATAATAGAACAATTTGTTGTCGCTTTAAACTTTTCAATTTCGTCTATAATTGCTTTTATAGCACAAAAACATTTAAATGTGCTCATAAAAACATTTCTATCACCGCACACGCATAACACGTTGTTGCACAACAATGCTTAGCAACATGTTGCCGTAGACTGAAAATGCCTGGCACAGCGAGTGTGTTACCTCAAAATGCTACGCTATAAAAGCGTGAAAAGTGTTGAAAGCAGAAAGAAAATGAAAAAGAAAAACACAATTTATGATTATTTGCACATTTCTTTTCCAACTGAGCTGTCGTGAGATATTTAAAAATTATGTATTTCACCTGTGAAGCGAATAATTAGATATACAAAAAATGTGTGCATAGGTATATGAGTATGCATTAGTGCATATACATACATATGTAGATACACATTTTATAAACAAGAGCAGAGAATGATGAATGCGTTCGGAGCTATTTATTAGTATTTTAAGTGCAAATACATATTTATGTATGTATAATAGTATATATTGTATATAGTACACAGAGAGAATGAGTGGGTTAAATTTAATGCATTTTAATGTCATAATGGCTTAAGATTTATTATACCTTCTTTTTTTTTTGATTTTTTCGAATCTGAAATAAATACAAATTTTCACATTTTTATTTTGGCAGAACTCGTCATCTTCTAATCTGCCACTGAGTCAATGGTGCTTAGTCGATTTTAACTAGCTCTTTTTGCTTTATTCACCGTGTATGGATTCACCTTCAAATCGGTGCTAAGATAATAAGCAACTGTTTATGTAGCTACACATTAGACCGTATCGCAAAAAAACTTCGCCGTTCAGTTGGTTTAAATGTAAAGTGGTCAATTCAGGTGCAGTGAAATAACGCCCGTGGAATTAACGCCCGCGGGCGTTATTTCTTTTCTTGAAAAAGAAATAGCGCCTGCGAATAAAACGAAATTAAACCCGTGGGTATTATTTCCACTCAGAAAGGGAAAGAACGCCCGCGCGCCCTATTCGGCGATGTGGGCTTTATTTCCCTTTCGAAAGGGCAATTAAGCCCGCAGACGGGGTTTTTTTTTTAAATATGGTGTATTAGTGGGAAAAGCGCCGCAGGCGAAAAATTGGAATAAAAAATCGCGCGATATTTTATTCCAATTTTTCGTTTTTTTAAATATGGTGTTTGTTTTATTGGAAAAGCGCCGCAGATATATTTATTTTAAATAATATCCATTTAACTAATAGCGTTTTCTTTTCTACACAAAAATGTCGCACTCATGTAGTGCCTTCAAAAAGTTGTGTTCTTTTGTTAAATGAGTGCAATCATCGCAGTCCACATCGCTATCTTTTCTCAAAGGGCAATCCTAAAAAAATTCGAAAGGGCAAGATTTCTTGCCCTCTGTGCTATCGACGGGGCATACAATGACCCTGTCAAACAGCTGATCAATAACAATAACGAATAAAAAGTATACCTTTTATGTCTCTTTCTAGCACACATAATATGTATTATATAGATTGCGTCATACCAGAAAAGCTAAAGTATACACAATTGTGACATTTAGAATGTATTCTATTGTACATACATATGTGAAGGGCTGCACTGAATACGAAGAGGACGGCAATTCGACAGGGTGTAGTGCAAATCTGAGCTATTATTGCGCTTCGCCATGACAACCCTTTTGTGTAGAAAAGAAAACGCTATAAGCCTCTCTCAGTAATAACCCTGAGCCTCTCTGTCTCAGTAATTACTCGTAGGTATTATTTCTATTAAGCGGCGGAGTTGACACATATGTACATAATATTTGAATATTTAGAAGGGATTTAAAAAAAATTTAAAGAATCGAAAAATTGGAATAAAATATCGCGCGATTTTTTATTCCAATTTTTCGCCTGCGGCGTTTTTCCCACTAATACACCATATTTAAAAAAAAAACCCCGTCTGCGGGCTTAATTGCCCTTTCGAAAGGGAAATAAAGCCCACATCGCCGAATAGGGCGCGCGGGCGTTCTTTCCCTTTCTGAGTGGAAATAATACCCACGGGTTTAATTTCGTTTTATTCGCAGGCGCTATTTCTTTTTCAAGAAAAGAAAAAACGCCCGTGGGTGTTATTTCCTTTTTTGGGAAATAACGCCCGCGGGCGTTAATTCCACGGGCGTTATTTCACTGCACCGTCAATTCAGCAATAGTTTGTTGTAAAAATGACTTAACAATTTCATTTCAAAATCAACATATCCAGTGGTTAAATTTTCAACTTAAAGCGGGCAGTGTTGATCTCACGTTCAGAAATTTTAACTCGGTATGGCTGCACTGTCAACTTAAAGCAGGTATTGTCATATTAAATATATGTACATGCGTTTGTATATACAACAGAAGTTCTCTCAATTCATTTCCAATATGAAATATGAAACTTGTTACTTGCTGCTTTGCATACGTGAGCGAGTTGTAATTCATAGATGCTTTTTGGAAAAACTGAATCTCATGTTGGTGTCATGGTTCGAATTCGGAGGAGAATGTAAAATAGAGAACATAATATTGCAAGCACTTAAGGCGAAGAGAAGAGTTGCTGCAATGGAAAACAAGGGGGGGTGAAGCTATGTATTTGTAATTGAAAACCGAACGGAGTGAAAATGAAGAGAAAAATGCAAAGAAAAGATTTATTTTTTTTTTTATCTTTGCTCTGAATGTGTAAAATCAGAAAATAGCAATTAGTATTATAGTCGATTCAACAATTTTCAATGCAGGCTGACTATTATGACTATTTTTGTTGAGCTGACGTTGTTTATGTAGGATTTACGTTGTTTTTTCCCTCTGGGTAGTGTGGCTAAAGTAAATTTTTTCATATCTTCGGTATTTATAGCCCTTTTTGGGATTATTTTGAAAAGGATTTTTTCTGAAGAAATCACTTCTGAAATTTTTTCGCGAATAATTTTTTGGGGCATTTAACCCGTCAGGCCAAAGACACTGGTGTACTAAATTTTGATATCGGAGTATAAACACCGAAGATATGAAAAAATGTATTTTAGCGACATCTAGCGGCGCCCAAAAAAAAACAAAAATTTTTCCGGCAATATTTTCAAAGGGGGCATGCGTCCGATGAACTCAGGCGAGACGGCCTAATGCTCATATTTACATATGTACATACATTTCTATTGTGGCTACCTGCTATTTGAATAACATGTACCGATACGCAAATGTACATTCATACAAGTTTTTCAGTGTATGAACATGTATTATCTTGCAGATTATTTGCTTGAAAGCTTTAATTGTAAGTACGAAAGACCCTGTCGACGCTATTAAACGCTAACAGCAACAACAAGAAAATAAAAAACGAAACAGAGAAGCAACAAAAACAATAGCAAAAACCAACAAGAAAAAGCTTAAAGGCAACAAAAACAAATAAAAGAACAACAATAACAACAGTGAAATTTAAATAAAAACAACAATAACATGCAGTGGCATCTGTCTGAACTGAAAAAAAGCAGAGCGCCATCACTGACAGCAAATGTTGGCAGATGCAGCTAAAATAACAACAGCTACAGCAACAGCTACAGCAAAAATTCAGTTAGCACGCTGTGCGGCATTCAACATTGGCTCAGCCAGCCAGCTTTGATAGACATACATACAAACAGATGCACATTGATTCATACATACAAATACATATGTATACCATTTTCTAGCTCTACGTTGCGTTTAAAATTTTGCGGCCTTTGCATTGGCGCAACGACAACAGATTTTTTCAGTCTTTTATTGTTACGGAGTGGAAAACGTTTGGTGTGGTGACAATCAGTGCGGTGAGCTCTATAAAAGCGCAAACAAGACACACAAAATTTAAACGCGTACATACATATGTATCTACATATATAGATATACTACCAAATAAAGATAACAACAGCAAACTAGATTAGGTATATGAGTGCAAACGTTTGTATGTGCTTTAAAATTTAACAACTTAACTAAGGCAACAAAGTTAGTTGATCAAAACAAGTGTTGAAAAGTGGAGTTAAAAGGCGTGAAAAAAACGCTTTAAAAACCAAATTGCTTTAAAGTTTTTATTTTAAAATTTTTAATTAAAGTTTTGTGTGGACTTTTTTGTAGCAATTTATTTTATTTAACAATTTGAAATTTTTTTAATAAAGTCTCATCTTCATTTAGCAATATTTGCTGTCACCAAAAGGCATACAAAGTTAAATGCTTCACTGAAATAAAAAGGGAATCTATAAATTTAACGCGAATCTAACGAATAAAAATCGGCCAACTAAAAATTATCGGCATTTTCACAAATTCCTTTCGCACAAGTGCTAATTAAGCAATCGAACTTGAACTCAATAATTTCCAACGTAAAATTAGACGTGTGCGAAAATTGTCATCAACCACAATTACAACAACAACAACAACAACAACAACAACAATCAACTGCTGTTAGCTGCCGCCTTTGAAAAAGAAAACAAAAATCAACAAAACAAAAATGTATGTATTCATAGCAAATATGACACATATCGTCGCTCAAACTTCATAACCGCCTAAGTGTGACTTTCAAAACCGCCCAACCAACATTTGTGCCAAAAATTAAAATTGAATTGCTGACACACAACTCCACAACTTCAGCGCTGAAAAAGCCACCAGAAGTTTCCCAAGCTTGCCAAAGTCCAAATTTTTGGTAAGGATCGATAGAGCAAAGCGTCAGGAGTTTTTGGCATAGACGGTCATTTTTGGCATAGGCGGTAACGAAGGCTTAACTTGGGAGGTTATGAAGTTTGAACAACGTTTTTTATCTGATTTTACAAGGTGACGAAAAAGCTATTCACAAAAAGTGCTTTCGTTGATTACAACAATCGATAGTCCTCTCAACATCATCCTATACAATATTTATCATTCTCTTCTACCAGATTAGTGCCGACGACTGCCGTCTAATCTACGTATCATTTCTACGTACTTTTACCATTTATTCTATAATGTATCCCGTATTCCCAACCAAGCTTCCGACAAATATATATTTTTTTCCAATGACTTTTATTCAAATCCTCTGAATCCCTCGAAGCTATGTATGTAGATTACATTCTCTATATAACACATAAAAAAACAATGTCGAAGCTTGCCAGCCGGAAGGAAATAATTTCCTGATGTATTGTGGAACGATTTTCCGTTATCCCTTGTCAAGTTTGGTTAGGAGACAAACCGGTTTCGACTAATATGCGCCATATTCAGTGTATTTTTTCGTTCGAATAATGATGACGGAAAATTGTTCCAAAATACATCGCAATCCTACCCTGTCGGAATAGCAAGCAACCAAATTGCCGATTAATCATTTAAACGATTTTGTCTGAGTCCTATAAAGCGCGCAGTGGCGGACCTAGCATAAATTGCCTGTGCAAGCCTATGTGTGAAGCATAACCATTAGCCATTTATGTAATTTCCTTTGCTGTATTATTTAAAAGTCTGATTGCGTTCCGTCATTGACTTTGATTTAGAGTTCACGATTTCTTTTTAACTTTTTCGAGTGGCCCGAATAAATGCTTTTCAATGCTCGTTTGTTTGTTTATTACGCGTATGTTTGTACGGGCATTTGAACAATTCGGGTATTTGAAGATCGTTTTTTCTCGTTTATTTTTTTTTTTTTTTTTGTTTTCCTGATACTCATTTCTTTGTTTGTATACTCAGAGAAAAGGAATCAAAAATAAAATTTTTATTTTTATAATGCACGTTTTAAACGAAGTCATTTTTATTTTAATTAAATTTTTTAAATTAAAATGTATTTAGGATTTAAAATTTTAGGATTTGTTAGGATTTTTAAATTAAAAATTAAAATTAATGGAATAAAAACGAAAGTTATTCCTTCAAAATCTCATAGTGCTTAAAATAAAAATAAACATTTTTAAATTAAAATTGTTTTTTCTTGATTTTGCAATTTTACTCTGAACATTTTTAAAATAAAAAAATTTCGTATTTACATAATTCTTAAATATAAAAACGTGCGCTAGGGAAATCTTACACGAAAGCGCAGAGGTATTTTTAGTTTCCTTATACCGACGGAAATTTCAGCAGTAGCAAGTGTATTTGCTTATTGTCTAATACCTAAAAAATGGGTGCTTTAGTGTTTGAAAAACTGAGGTCTAATTTGATTTCCACCGCTTTTTAAAATTATCGTGATATTGTGCCAATAGTCGCCAAAAATCACAATCAACCCTTTTATAATCTGGTATTTGATATTTACTATGTTTGCATGCACATGCAGATGTAAGAAATTATGTGCATAAGTATGTACATGCAAACGAAAATCAAATCAAATATGCATATGGTTGAGAATACTGAACTTTTGAATGCCGAAGCCAGCTTCATATTCGCATACAAATTTGATGTGAAAAATAAAAAAAGTGCTTTGCTAGTTTTTTTTTCAATTTAAGTCTGAAAATAAGCAATTGGTTTCTCCTTAGCGAAAGCGAGAAAACAAGCTATGTTATTCTGTTTTGAAAGCCACGTAAAAGCTAATGTGTGGAAACGTTAAAGCATGCTCACTGTGCTATGATTGGCTGTACAAACAAAATACACATTGTGAGGTGGATTGGTGGTGTATTTGCGCTATTTTCTTAGCAGGCTTTTAGGCGCATGTTACAGTGGGGGCTATATTATTGAGAATTTAAATAGTAAACACATTTAAAACGTAAAATAACCGGATTTTAAAGAATTTCGTATGAAATGAACGAAAACGTGTACGCAAGCCGGGCTTCTCGGCTTGTATGAATCGACCGCCTCTGAAAGCGCGCCACTCATTTCTGCTCCGCGATAACTGTCGTCAACTAGAAACACCAGGGGAAGCCAAATTATTCTCCTCCCATTTTCTACTAGTGACGATGACGATTATAATTCATATTCGAGTCCAGTAGCGACTAGCGGTCAATCGAAACAGTCACTAAAACATCGTTCTGGCCAAAGATTCCTCTCGCTTTCAAAGCAACCTTAAAACATCGCGAACTCGCTCATCACTAATCGAAAAAGCCTGCGGCTCGGAAAAATCGCAAAAACATCTGGTTTGCGCAGTCGATGAGCGAGTCAATTTTTAACTCGATA
Organism: Urophora cardui; assembly: GCA_960531455.1. Lineage (NCBI taxonomy): Eukaryota > Metazoa > Arthropoda > Insecta > Diptera > Tephritidae > Urophora > Urophora cardui. The sequence goes on from OY482673.1 coordinate 31,057,926, forward strand.
GCGATTTTGCAAGGTTGGCGATTGTCTCGATGGTCCAAACATCTTGGACTGGCCCATCACTATTTTCCACGCAGTGGAAGCTTCCCAAATGGCGGATCTACTAAATTTTACCAGACATATGGACATTTTTCCCAGTCTTAAGTTATTCTTTCCACTGCAGGATAAAGCCTGGATTCTTCTTTTGTACTGCTTTTTGAACCGTTTTCTGCGGTTGTCTTTTGGTTTAAGTTTATTCGAAAATATTGTGTTTCTGAAAAAGACTTTGAAATCGTTTGCACCCCTTGTATGTGTTGATATGGACATATTAATGTATGTGTCTATTAACTTATATGAGTAGTACACTTTCAAAACTGGCTATGTGAATTTTTCATATTAAGCCACAAATTAGAAAAAAAAAACATAAAGAGAATTTTGAATGTATGTATAGCGTTTTGCAAAAGATTCTTAATGGATATCATACACTTTTAAATACAGAAACACAATCTATCAAACACTCAATAACGAAAAAAATTTTACACAGCCACTTTTGAAAGTGAGTAGTACTTCACCATCTATATTTGAGGAGGTCCATAACAAAACGCAATAATTCCACCAAAACAATTTTTTGGATAAACGAAAAAAACTAATTTAAGTCAATAGGATATATATATTTTTTAAACTGTTGTTGTAGTTTAATAGTTATCTAAAAACAATACAAATCATAAAAAAAAATTTTATCTGGCAATTAGTTTTCAAGTTATTTAGATTAAAAAAATGGAAATGTTGCGTTTTGGTCCGTCCAATAATATTTATTTCATTTTGTTCAGAACATGTATGGAAATGTTGCGTTTTGATATAAACTAGGTTTGGAATTTTGGCTTTTTGCTTTAAATAATTTTTTTTGATTTTAATTGCTTATACATATTCTATAGGAAAATTAAAAACTGTTTTATATCAACGGTTTTTGTTGCATTTAAATCACTATATTAACATACAAGTATTACAATAAATTCACATTATATTACACTTTCATTGCAGTGTCCTCCTCCAAACAATCACATAAAGTTATATCATCTGTTCCATTGGCACTATTTCCCTGCTGATCTAAAAATATTTTGGTATAATACCCCAACTCAGATATTTTGGACCACTATTCGCCAAAGTTTTCTCAAAATATTTAGCATTAAAAAGAATTAGCAAATGTGTTTACAATATTAAATGCAAAGTAGTTATTCACAAAGGTAGTTTAATCAAAGAATATTTCTAACAACCATAAAAATAAAATTAATTTAATTGGATAGATATGGAAATGTTTCATTTTGGTCTGAACTAATATTTTTGGTGTTGAAGAACAGTAAAATTATTGACCTTTGGTATGTTTTATAGCAATGGTTACATAGGTTTTAATGCGTAGAATTGGATTTAGTTAAAAAACCAAAATATTTGAAAAGTGGAATTATTGCGTTTTGTTATGGACCTCCTCATTTGTAAACATTATCATCATCATCATCTAACACATGTTGCTACCTATAAAAATTATTAATAAAATTATTATGTTTGCTTGCACAAAATTTTCTTTGAAATGTCAACAAAAAATTAAAATGAAATATAAAAGAAGAAACATTTGTTGTATTTTGGCAAGCGCCAAAGTATGTAATTAAATTGCAAATTTATCTATTTGTGTTAATTGTCATTGTATTTAATGTCAAATTATTGCAAGCGAAAATTATAATATTTGCCAAGGTTCCTTTTTTGCTCGCCGACTGTTGCCATGTTAAAAATAATTAAAACAAAGTGAAATTAATAAATGCTGCGTGGGTGAAATGTGTTTTGAGCTGTTTTTGGATTTAGTATGGAACAACCTGTTGCGTTTTTTATTGATGCATATATAGCAAGAGATTCGCACTGGGAATCGAAGCAGATGAATCTTTTTATTAAATTCTTTATTGCTGTAAGAATTGTAAACACTTTCTCATTTCCAAAGGTCGGTTCTTCTTGCATTTAAACTGTTATAAATAGTATCCTTACTGATCTGCCCAATCTAAGTAAAAACCTTTTAAATGACCTTGAAAGATTTGGTTTCATTTAATAACATCAGATATGGCCTTCCGCTGCCAAATCGTCTCACATTGGTAACCAAACTACCAACTACATGTGTTGCGCCTTTCAAATAGGTACAGACAAGCAAGCTATAAATATTCAATAGCAAATATGCATGCCCAAAAAATAATAAACATGACCTTACTCGATTGCAATGAATACATTTTTATTAATATTTTATTTATTAATTATTTTGATATTTGAAAATTACGCTCAAGTACGCATAGCCAGTCATACGTGAAGGAAAAAAATCTCCTGACGCTCAATGAATATGCAATAAGCTCAAGGATATTATCAACCATGCGCCATGAAAATTTTGATACAAATCTATAACAATGTATGAATTTATTAAACATGTTAGACATATTAGAAAACAAAAGCAACCGCTTTTCTATATAAAACACAACAACAACGACTAACAACTGATATAGCCAATATTCTTGGGATTATTCATCAATTTGGCGCCGTTAACAAATGGGAAAACACGACAAAGCTAGACAACGCAAATACATTGAAGCACTTTACTCTTCTGCTTTAATTTGTTATACCCTTCATGAACATGAAGTGTATTATGACTTTGTGCCAACACCGAATTGTTGACAGAACCAGTGGGTATGATCAAAATCATGAGCTGGGATGATTAGGCCATGTTCGGCTGGTTTTTCATCTGTCTGTATTTATGTGTGAACGCAAACTAGTCCGTTAGTTGACTAGTCTCATATTACATACATTAACTGGTGATAAGTCTTTGTTTCACATCTATTTTACAACGTCAATTATTAAAACTTATTCTTGAAACATTTCTTACAAAACCTTCAATTTAAGAAAAAAAATCGTTTTAAGGGATTTTTTTTTTACATAAATAAATTCGAAGCTTTGAACAATTTAAATATGATTTTTAACCTTATTACTTGAAAATATGGCATATTAAGAAAAAATCCCAAAAAGGGGAAATTTTTAAAACCAATATCCCTTTAGGGGAAATTTTTAAAATTTATAGCGAATTAAGCTCTAAACTTTCTAAAATACTATTTTCGACAAATATACTTGAAATTAATGCATATTACAAAAAATCCCAAAAAGGGAAATTTCTACAACTTTAAGTGAAATTTTTAAAATTAATAGCAAATTAATATGTTGCTATTCCAAAATGGTTTTTTTTTTTACCAACTTAAATGAATTCGTGTGACATAAAATCCCAAAAGCGAAATTTTTAAAATTAATATCCCTTTAAATTTTTTAAACTAAACAAAATCGATTCTATGAACAATTTAAGTATGATTATTAATTGTTTTACTTGAAAATAATGCATATTATAAAAAAGTTCCAAAAAGAGTAAATTTTTAATACCAATATCCCTTTAGGGGACATTTTTAAAATTAACAGCGAGTTGAGCTTTAAACATTCTAAAATTTATTTATCGCCAATTAACTTAAAAATAATACATATTACAAAAAGTTCAAAAAAGGGAAATTTTTCAAACCAATATACAAATTGAGGGAAATTTTTGAAATTAATAGCAAATTAATCTCTTACTATTCCAAAATTGATTTTTGATCAATTTACACGAAAATAATGCATATTACAAAAAAAACACAAGAAGGGAAATTTGTAAAACTAAATGCCTTTAAGAGAAATTTTTAAAACTAAATCCCTTTAAGGGAAATTTTTAAAATTACTAGCAAATTAATCTCCTAATATTCTAAAATTGATTTTGGCCAATTCACACGAAAACAATGCGCGTGACAAGAAATCCCAAAAAGGGAAATTTTTAATTTCATACATTTTGGGTCTAACTTCTTCCAATCTTGTCACTTGTCATGTAAAATTTCTTTCGACATTTATGAAAGGTATGAAGTGTTCGGCACGGTTGCTGACAGCCGCGTACTTATTATTATTTTTTTTTTTCTTTTTTATCTAAGTACCATACACCGACTGCTTAAGCAATTAATTTCATATACCTGTGCAATTAAGTATACACAAGTTTATTTGTGTGTGCATGCGCATGATTAATTTTGGCCAAGATGTTTGCATCGCTGATTCACTTTGACTAAAATAGCTGCATGTCGCTTTTCACTTGGCAGTCTGCAATGGTTTTTTTTTGTTTTTATTTTTCGAAGATTTGCGGCTTTTTTCCTTTTTTCTCGTTGCTTTATATTTAATTTTTTGCATCTTCTGCTAAGTGCGCTTGTCACTTCAAATTGTTGTTATGCAGCTAATTAGAGTTGAATGTTATTGAGAGCTCTAGAGCTTTAGGTCAAATAAGAAAAAAGTAATAGATGTATCGCTGTATGTGATTAATCATCTGATAAAAAAAGAACACCCTGTATCTGCGGCATGTGCCAAGGAACAATAGACGCTGGGATTATGTAGTTGCATCAAGGTTAAATAAACGAATCATTGTACTCGTACATGTATTCACACAGTGCAATCAAGCTAGCAACATAGAAATAAAAATTCTGGTGGTGCATCTGGCAGTATAATATAATAATAACAACAATCGGTCAACGCGAATAACCACCATTTTTCAACTGCAATCACTGAATTTTATATATTTTTCTCCGTAATATTTTTTCGCAGTCACTATACAAAAACTCCATCCCATTGAACCTTGTCAGCAATACTCGTAGATATCCTCTAAAATCATTTTCAAACCATTTCATAAAAGAATTGAACACTTTAACCTTTTCCAAAAATATCTTACTTAACTTAAATTCCTACCAAGAAAAAAATGTGTAGGTGCAAATACGTGCTCTACGCACTACTTAAAATGATTTTGCATTTTATTTGAAAGAAGATTTATAGTTGACACATACAAAGCATATGGTAATTTTCAGAATGTCAATAGCGCAACTCCAGTACGTGATAACGTGTTTGCGTAGAGCACAAAAAAAAGTGAACTGAAAACAATAAATACATGACATGCCATAAAATTGAATGTGAAATAAAATGGTGTGAAAAAGAAAAGCTTTTAGATTAGGAAATTTCTATATTATCAAACAATTTAAAATAAGGGATTATACCAATGGAAAGAGACAACACAAAAATGTGGTGAAAAAAAAAAACAAATGAAGGCGAAAGGTGTTGTAGAGAGTTGTAGTTATACTGTAAGCAAACGTTATATACCCAGTTATGAGCTAGAATAAACACTTATGCTTCAGCAAGATTTTTATTATAATCCTCATGATATTGAATCAAGGCCACAAACATCCACGTAGGAAAGATGCAATCATACTAGGAGCGATTCTAGTGCTTTGATAGTGCTTTCCGGACTCTCCAAATGGTCAAACAAAAAATGCAATGTGTTCTAATAGTACGGATGCTATGTACAATGGTTTAAACAAAAAGGATCCAAAGCGCTCTCTGGAAGTGTACCCAAAAACAGTAGTAGATTAGACATACCTCTTTGAGAAATGTTGCTACCTAAAACTGTAGAAATTCAAAAATCACAAAACCTTATCCATAATGTCAGCAAGGAAATCCGACGAAGCATCACTCTTGCCAATAACTGCTACTTTGGATTAAGTAGGCAATAGAAAAGTAAAGTTCGTCCTCTGAACGAACAAAAATCACGCTCTACAGCATGCTTAACATTTCAGTCCACATGTATGGCGCAGAAGCAACGACGATGTCAAAATCAGATGAGATGACACTTGAAGTATTCGAGAAAAGTTCTTCAGAAGATTCATAGACCTTTGCGCATTAGCGATGGCGAGTATCGACGGAGATTTAATGATGAGCTACACGAGCTTTATACAGACATTGGCATTGTTAAGCGAACAAAGATCCGGTGGCTGCATTGGGCAGGTTATGCATTCCTTGTACAAAGATTTTGTCTGAGGGACCCCCTAGTGAAATTTAAGGGCGAATAATTTCCAAAAATAGTTTAACCTTCTAACGACCTTAAAAACAATATTTTTTGAACTATATAAAAAGCGGTTGAAACGACCTCTGCGTGGGGGTGTTAAAGGAGTATAGTATTCTAATAGCATTAACAGACGGCAGCGATAATCCGGAATATCTAGCTAATTCGGAGTTAACTTGAGAATTAACTATAGGTAATGCGGAATATCTCTTGAGTTAGTTCTCAAAATTTTAGCAGATTAGGGCATTTGTAATGACATCTCTGGCCAAAAATTTCTATTGTGAATGAAAGTGAAGAAAAAGAAGAATCCAAGGCAGATATAGGAAGGTAGGCGCAGCGAATTCGGAAATTTCCAATGTAGTTTGTTATTGTAATTGGTAGAGCGTAAAGCATAGTACTGACTTCGAGTTTCACGTTAAACTGCTTTCAGAATTCATACAAAAAAACTTGTTGTGAAACATGTGTGAAATTTCACAGATATTTCACAACAAAGTTGTGCTGAGTTCCTGCCTTGAAAACGTTGCGCAACATACTAGCAACATTATGCCAGCAACATTTTTTCACGCCAATTTAAATATACAATGCCATTAATTTTCGAGTGAAAAGTGACATTTGTTGAAATTGAAATTTACATTTTGTATACAAATTTTTTATTGGCCAAAATTTGAAAGTTGGTTCTGAGGCGATGCTCCAATTTTTTTTTTTTCTTTTTACATTTGCTCAGTTTTAGTTTTGGCATTTATTCTCATTTGACAAAAAAAATTTCTTGAAACATTTCACGGCAAAATAAATGCATGTTGCTGGCGAAATTTCACGGCTGCGAACTTAGTACATTACGGCTTAATGATATTTCGCCTTGCTTGAAATCTAAATTCGCTTGGGACGCGCCCATTTGTATTGACCATGATGTGAATTCGCTTTGATTTTGACATTACACTCTACCTTTGGAATTAAAAAAAAAAAGAAGTTTTTGAATTCGACGCTGCGCCTACACTGAGAGAAAAAAAATATATGGAGGGGTCAAAGAAATTGTTTACCTATTTTGAACACTACTTTCTTTGTTTTGAGTAAATTTTCCTTAAAACATGTTAAAAGGTTTATAAAATATTGTTGTTACATGCGTTACCATGGTTTCATATACTTGTTTTGAAAAAATTCATACATTAAAATAATGAAAAATTCTTTAAGCGCCATTCCATTCCCAACTTTCCTTGTTTTGAAGACTTGATTTCTTTAATTTTGAGAAATTAAATTCCCATACAAATCCGCATGGCAACGAATTTGTTTGAATGTTTTTTTATGTTTTTTCCACATTTTTGAGAAAATTTACACAAAACAAAGAAAATTTTTTATTGGGACGCGTTTTCAAAATAAGGAAAATTATATCTTTGATCGAGAGAAATTTTTTTTTTGAGTGTACCTTCCTTCGGCTGTTTTGTTAATCCGCAATACTTGCCGTCTGTCAGGATAAAATTTTAATCGAATTAAGTGTTGCGGTAATCGAGATTATCGCTTCCGTCTGTAAAGCCTATAAGATAGTGGAGTCTTTGTGCCCCCAAAAATGCTGTTTCACACTGTAATCAACTATTTCCAATGCTCAACTGGGTATAAAATCATTGTGATAATATTGCAAGCAATTAAGCGCAAGATAGGCGAAGTAGCAAAGTGGCATTTCAAGCATTCGTATGCGAATGCAGTAGCAGAAAGTAATAAGAAAAGCATTTTACACACATCTGATAAGCGAAGAACGCAAACGCGAATGTGAATGTGAACAAAAGTAAAGGCAAAGACATTTATGATGAGTGTGACGAACATGTGCCATTAGTGTGTAATAATGCTGGCAACACCGGCGCTAACAAAAACACCAAAGCCAACAAAAACAGCAGCAAAACCAACAGCTATACACTGAGAGAAAAAAAATATATGGAGGGGTCAAAGAAATTGTTTACCTATTTTGAACACTACTTTCTTTGTTTTGAGTAAATTTTCCTTAAAACATGTTAAAAGGTTTATAAAATATTGTTGTTACATGCGTTACCATGGTTTCATATACTTGTTTTGAAAAAATTCATACATTAAAATAATGAAAAATTCTTTAAGCGCCATTCCATTCCCAACTTTCCTTGTTTTGAAGACTTGATTTCTTTAATTTTGAGAAATTAAATTCCCATACAAATTCCCATGGCAACGAATTTGTTTGAATGTTTTTTTATGTTTTTTTCACATTTTTGAGAAAATTTACACAAAACAAAGAAAATTTTGTATTGGGACGCGTGTTCAAAATAAGGAAAATTATGTCTTTGATCGAAAGAATTTTTTTTTTTTGAGTGTAGCTAACACCCAACAAAAGCAGCAACAACAACGCCAACATCAATGGCAGCCAACCGCCACTAACATATTTGACATTCCAATGCTGCAAGCACTTTGTAGATTGTAGAGATTGTGTCATTGCGTTCATTCGTTGGATGTAACGCAAAAGCCATATTATAAGATATGTGAAAAAGCACTAAAACAAATAAAAAAAGAAAAAGAAACAAATGTTTAAAAAAAAGAAGTATGTAATGTGTAATAGAAGCATTGCGGCACTCATAAAACGATCAGCAAGGAATGTGTTTCTATAATACATACTAGTATGTGTGTATGTATGTATATATAAAAGTGCGCACGATTCCGTTTAAAAATTGAAGGAGGCCCTTTTGTCGGTCCGCAAGCAGCGCATGCAGTAGATACATATGCAGCAAGTGGCACGCGGCAAGTGGCAGGAAGCAACAAACGGAAGGCTAGCCAAATAACTGTACTAGTGCTCGCATGGCTCTGTGTGTGTGTTTGTGTGTATGTTTGGAGAATGTTCGTTGGTTGGTTTTGTTATAGAAGCAGCATCCGTAAATCCTTCGCTTAATGACGACAAAAGATGACAGCAAAGCAAAACACACGCGCAACACACACGCGAATACACACACTCATCCACGTAATCCACAAAATGAGGTTAGAGCATTTAGCAGCAGAAAGGTGGACGTGAACGTGAAGATTGCTTGCTGCTGCTGCTGCTGCTACTCCTGCTATTCCTAATGCTTCGTTTATATTGCATGGCACTCTAACTAGCGCACAATGGCGGCGGTGAATCGCGGCGCTAAGCTGCTGCCATCACCAAGAGCAAAACACCTTTAGTGCTGCAATTCGCGCGCTGATGTCGCACGTGATACGCATAAGCAAGTAGTGGCAAGTTGGCAAGTGGCAAAAGTGTTACAGAAGACGACGAACTGTAAGACACACAGAAGAATAGATGGCATAGAAAGAACAAGGAAAGAGTTGTAATACGCGCTTGTGTGTGGGTGTGTGTGTTAGTTCGATAGTTGACGGTGATGGCGCTGAAGGCTGTCACACACAATAAAATAAATATGTATGTATGTATGTATATAGGTATGATTGTGTACGATTTGCTAAGTCATGGAGTATTTTGCTGCGATTCTTTTATCATTCAACTCAAGCGATGTCATCAAAAGCAAATAGACGAAAAATGCTTAGAATTCGTGTATAGAATGATTGTGTGTGTGTGTGTGTGTGTGTGTGTGTGTGTGTGTGTGTGTATTTTTGTGTGCGCATTTTTATATGCGAATCTTTTGCTGCTCTTCCACATTTTTTTATTAACTTTATTGTCTGTTAGTAGATAATGAGCTTTATTATTTTACGTTGTATGAACTGATTTGATAGTTTCTGGAGACTAGAAATATTTTTGGCTGATGTTTATAAGTAACTGAATTACAGGCAATGCAATTGTAATATGTATGTATAGAAATACCTTTTGGACTATATAAATGCATGCTAAAGGAGATCGCAATATAAATTAAGTGAGGTTGGATTGGTTGACAATGACACACTTATTTATTTATTTATTTGTTTACGTCTATGAATACAAAATTCTTACAGACTTATAATATAACTATGCATTCATATGCGTACATGCATATATAAACTAAACTAAATACACAATGTAAAAGTATTAGACTTTAAAAGAGATCATTAATCAAACTTACAAATTCTGGTTTGGATATAGTATAATCTAAGACAACTTTATGAGAAAGTAAGTTGAATTCTCGCATGGCCCTTGATAAAGGCGCATTAGCTGCATACTTAGTTTGAGCGTTGGTCCAGTAAAATGGATAAGATATGCGGAGATTTCGCTTTGGAACATTAAAGCTAATTCTTTCAAGGAGGAAGAGGCAGTCAAGCGATCCTTGAATGACATTATGGACAAAGGTCAAAGATAATATAGACCTACGGTTTTCAAGAGTTTTTAAATGAAGTAGCATTAGACGAGATGCATACGATGGCTTTGGAGATTCAAAGCTCAAGGACCTGAGAGTGTATTTGAGAAATACCTTTTGGATACGCTCTAATCTAGCTATTGCGGTTTGGTTGTAAGGTCTCCAGATGAATACAGCATACTCAAGATGAGACCGAACAAAACACGTAAACAGGGTTTTAGCCGTGTAAGGATCTTTAAATTTCATGCTATTACGGCGCACAAATCCAAGAACGGAGTAGGCCTTTGCAATAATATAATTTATGTGACAATTGAAGCTGAGTTTGCTATCAAAGATAACGCCTAAGTCTTTAACTTCATCAACATTAAGCAGGCAGTCATTTGCAATGCTATAGGTTGAAATGCAAATATTTTTTATTCTCGCGAAAGATAGTTTGAAACATTTCTTAATTTTCAGAGTAAGACTTAGGGCGTTAAGGAGGCTTCTTCTGACACACCTACACTTTGAAACACATTGAAAGCCTTATATCAAATCTTATCAGCTCCTTTGTGTCAATATTTGTGACTTTATATATGTAGGCTGTCCAGGAAAGGAGGCCCCAAGAATCGTTACTTGCCGCCATTCATATCTGCGGTAAAGCACTCCTAGCCGCCTTTCGTGTTTTCCAGTGAGGCAGTGCTCAATGAATATACCGATCAAGTGGGAGTTTTCCTTCCTCTTTATAACGCGTACTGTATGTGATTCACTTTTGAGCAAGCTTGTCTTGGATATCGGACATTCTTGAGCTCTGTAGTCAACTTTAATTTTCTTGTGTGGAAAATGTGTTCTTTAAAAATTATCTTGCAAAATTGGCAATGCTTTTTTTTTGTCAGCAAGAACTTTTCTTGCTTGTGCTTTGCTTTGCAAATTCATCTTCCCCTAGATTTGCCTTAATATGCTTGTGTTCAGTCAGTGTTCTTCTTCTTAATTGGCGCGTAACCATCTAGACGGTTCTGACCGAGTCGAATAAAGCGCCCCAGTTGTTTCTGTTTCATGCTGCCTGTAGGGAATCGGAAATGTCAAGGGAGCACGTGTCAGTCTTCACCTGATCCTCCCAATGCAGTTGAGGTCTTCTTTTTCTTCTGCTTTTCGCGGATTTCGATATAAATACTTTCTTGGCCGGATCGCCTTCATCCATTCTCATGACATGACTTGCCCAATGCAGCCACTGGATCTCTATTCGCTGAACAATTTCGATGTCTACGTAAAGCTCATACAGCTCATCACTAAATCTACGTCGATACTCGCCCTCGCTAACGCACAAAGATCTAAAAATCTTCCGAAGAACTTTCCCACTCCACGTGCCATCTCATTTCATTTTGGCATCGTTCATGCTTCTGCGCCATACATGACGACTGGAATGATGAGCATTACGTAGAGCGTGACTTTCGTTCGTCGAGAGGGCGAACTTTACTTTTCAATTGTCTACTTAGTCCAAAGTAGCACTTACTGGCAAGAGTGATTATTCATTGGATTTCCGTGCTGACATTATTTTTGGTGTCAACGCTGGTTGCCAAGTAGACGAAGTCCTTAAAGTTCGATCACTGTTAGTTCAGAATTAATGGAATTCAAGGGACTTTATTGTACCCAAGTGACTTAGGTGCCGCTAAAGATGAATATATCGCTATGAATAGACCAATTCCCTGTGCCTGGAAAAACGCTGTAGTGTTCAGGGTCTTGAGAGTCATAGCTCCCGTTCTTGTAAAATGTCTCCGCCTCCAAATTTGGCGTTTAGTTTAAAGTATATGTTTGTATAGATGGAAACGCTACTCAAGGATGCATTACACCGATATGATTCTTCGCTTCGCTTGGCTTGGTTCTGAGTGCTTATAAATCACCTTTAACATTACAGAGACCTACACAGCCAATCAAATGTTTTTGGATTCCTATTCAAGAAAAAAATCCAATCACATTACAATATGTTGTTGAAAATATATGAAATCAATAAATTTCTAAAAATAAACAAGTAACCCTAACTCAAGCTGAATTGCTCATAATCATCATGCATCACTTACCTTTAATCAACATTCAAAAAGCGGAAATCTACACGAAGAAAAGCAATGTTGAAGAATTATGTGGCCAAGTTGCTGCGGAGCTGCAATAAATGTCTTAAACAAATGTGGTTCTATATGTGTTTGCCAAGCACTTGCAGACGTTAAGTATTGCTTAAGCTTTTTAATACCTTAAACATATTTACATACATACATACGAGTGAGTATATGCATATCTTGAACATTATGCTCGCACTCGTGCCACGCAACGGTAAGATAGCGTTAGCGGCCTATGCCATTTCACATGTGGCCGCGGCTGTGGCAGAGTAATAAATTTTTTATGCCCCACTACACACGCACACACAAACACACATCCATTGCAAATCAAGAAGGAGCAGCAGCAATGCTTGTAGGATCAACAAATATTAAAAAAGGTACAAAGCGAAAAAAATTGAAAAAAAGTCTAAAGAATGCCTACAAAAAATGCCATTGAACAAGAATTGGCTATTGGAAAAAACGAAAAAGGAAAGGAAACGAAAGCAAGCAAAGACAACAACTCCTTTCCTCTGTGTGCGCCTCGAACTTCCGTTGGGTCACACAAAAACGAAGCAAAAAAAAACAGGAAAAAAACAATAGATAAATGGTCTTAGGTTGTGATGTTTTATAACTGGTCAATTCCATTGTGACGGGTGTGACCATGATACTCATAATTTTCGCTATAATTTTGAAATGGAAAGCTTGCATTTCAAAAAAAGGCCGTTATTCCCAGCAATGGGAAAGTTAAAAACGGTGGATAGCAGATATATACTTGAAGGACACCATTTCCGACCAGAGTGGCCATTAGAAAGCTGGGACGGGTGTGACCTTATATATTTGAGCTTTCAAAAAATCCCACTTTGCATATAAATTTTGTAAAACTTTTCACAGAACGCATATAAAAAATTTAGTCCAGCACGTTGTTCAAAGTCTTTTTGATTGTATAGCATACTTACTATTTTGAAATTCACGTTTTTCTTGCGAAAACCCTGTTTAAAAAATTGGACGGGTGTGACCTCTCTATGTGACGGGTGTGACCCAGTACCAAAATTCAAAATTTTTGATGAACTAAAAGTTTTTATTGACTTCATTTATAACTCGTAATATGAAAAAAAGTAACATAAGATTGTTTGCTCGCTATCATAAAACTCACATTATTCCAAAGGTGTATGTTTTAGGAAAATTTGTTTAAATTCAGATAAATATGAATCGCAAGCATACACAGAGACCGCATCTGCTCTTTTAAAGTTGTGCATTTTTTGAATATTCTTTATTAATTTTACGTTTTCCCACCTTGCGTTCAAGAAATTACTGTCGCGCTCAATATCGTCTTTTGATGCGTAAAAAACGTCGATCTTATTAAGTTTCTTTGTTTCAACTAGATATTGGAAACAGTCAACGGGTGTTTTCATAAAATATTCTCTAGCCTTAATGCCCGTACTTAAGGTTCTTTTTGCAGCTGCAGCTATTCCATCTACAGCGCCTTTACCATGGCCTGTAGCGAAAAAATTCCAAGTCATTTCTAATCCAAAATCCTTAGGGGCCTGGCAAATGTTAAAAATATTGTATCGATTTTTAAACTGAGATGCGCAGTTTTATCTGTTATCATTTTTTTTAGCATCCCTCCTTCTTTTATCTCTTATTCTCTCCTTAGCTAGATGCAATTCATATTTTTCTTTGTTTTCTTTAAGCTTCTTCCTCTGTTCGCGCTTTCTGTTTTTCGAATCTATTAAAAAATATATGTATACTTCGCGTTGGTGTGACGGGTGTGACCAAATATTTTTTAGAACTGAATACTAAATTACTGCGATAAATTTTAAGAAAATTTCAATAAGTATTTATCGCGACTACTTTGTTATTATTGGAGAGTGTCAGGTGGTTAATATGTAAAGTACCAATATAATTAAACTTTTTCAATTTTTTCTGTGACGGATGTGACCGAAAATTTAAGTATATTAAACACGCCATAAAATTGTTACTATAAAACGTATAATATCGAAACTTCACAGAAATGTAAAACAATGACCTAGTCTCTTCAGAGGTAACGGTTTTCATTAATATTGAGAATGGAAGAGTATAAAAATGTTAAATAAAGAGACACCTTGCAGAGAATGTGAACTGAATATTCAGTATAGACAAAGTTCAAAGTGTTTCCGAACTTATAAAAATTTACGTGAATCCAATTTTTTTTATTCAGCCATAAGAATCATCCTCTTGTGCATATTAACAAATTTAATTTAATTAAAAATAAGTGATTTCTAATTTTGCTGGATAGGGCCGTTTTAGGTGGAATTGACCAACTATAAATAACAATAGCAACCGTAGCAGCAACAACAACAGCAATACATTGCAACAGATTTATTGCAGGCATAGCATTTTCATTTTCGATATTCGCTTTTTTCTCTTCTTTTTTTGATTTTTATCCACTTCACAAAAAATTCTTTGTCATTCATTTTCTATTTTGGTTTCTGTTTATTTTTTTTTTTGTATTTTGTACTTGCATATTTACATGTGTATGTTATGTATTTCTTCTTGGTATCCTGTGTTGTCTCCTACCAAATGTGGTATAAGCAAGCAAATTCTTGTTTATACATACAATGCTACGTATCCACAAACACGTGTATGTATGTATATGTACATATGTACATTTGTGATTATGTCATTCATCATGCCATCTGCCAGTTCATACATATGTATGCGCTATGCAACATTAGCTGAGTAATCACTTTGATGGTTTTCTGTGAAATATTTTATTTTACTTTTAGCTTATTTTTGTAGTACATGAATTTATAATTATTTATTTATAGTAAACTTTGTAGTTGTATACCCTTTTTGGATATGAAAAAGTTGGTAAAACTTTTGGTTGCCACAACGATATTTGTCAATGGCTGAAAATTAAGAAATATAACCTGCAAATAAGCCCGTCCTTCTGATTCTGATTGAATTACGTTGTATCTATATATTAATAGGCTAACATTTTTCCCATACAAACAATTGCCAGGCTGTTTTGCACATTTAACATACTCATATCCACATAAAATTGATATGGATGTGTTCGTATGAGTGAGGAGCAGTGTATAGGCATATAATTTTTTCTATAAATTATTTAATTTGTTTATAATTAATAAATAAAATTTTTAATTAAGAGAAATAGATAACGTAAACGTGTTTACAAATATCGTAATTTAAAAGCGCTCTCTCTATTTTATATGCATTGGCCCAGTTTACGCTCAGATCAAAATCAACGCGGCCAAATATCTCCAACTGCTTTTCAATTAAAGCGAAAAATGAGAGAGAGGGCGGGAGAGCACGCTGAGTAATTTTAATTTTGACCAAGGCATATCTAACAGGTAGGCTCGGCGTTGAATTGAAAAACTTCTTTTTTTATTTACAAAGGTAGAGTGTAATGTCAAAATCAAAGCGAATTCACATCATGGCCAAGAGGAATGGACGAGCCCCAAGCGAATTCAGATTTTAACCACAGCGAAATATCATTTTGACATTACACTCTACCAATTACAATAACAAAATACATGGGAAATTTCTGAATTCGCCAGGAAGGTAGGCCCTCCTAGATCTGCCTTGATTTTGACCATGATTTCGCGTCGGACCGTGATCAAAAGGGCAAATCAGTGTTGCGGTACAACTGGAATTTGGAAAGTGTTGCTTATCTCCGCGAAAAGGAATAATTTTTGTACCAATACAAAGTTGAAAAAATAAATTGAATGGTCGAATTTCGACCACCGGCGATACTAGTACGATATAATTGCCTAACATTATAATTAATTGATTAAAAATGTAATTATTGAGGTTTGCAAACAATAGCGGCCGCTGTGGTGCAGTGGGTAGAGTACTCGCCTGCTATGCCAGAGGTCTCGGGTTCAAACCTCAGTTCGAGCAAACACCAAAAAAAATTTTCTAATTAGTAAAAATCCAATTATTGGTTTTTTAAGAGCAGCGGTCACCACTCGGCAGTGGGCGGCATACCCTCCGAGTGTATTTCTGTCATGAAAAAGCTTCTCACAAAAAAAATGCGTTCGCCGTTCAGAGCCGGCATAAAACTGTAGGCCCACCCAATTAGTAGGAAAAACAAAAGGAGCACAGTTCGAATTGGGAGAGAAGCTCGGCCATAAAACACGTCAGAGTTATAATAGCGCCATTGTATTATTATTACACAATAGCGGAATGCTTCGCCTTACGGAGCTGGCATAAAACTGTAGGCTCATCCAATTGGTAGAGAGAAAATATTAAGATGTACGCCTTGACTTGGGAGAAAAGCTCGGCATAAAACTCGCTTAAATACTAAAAATTCTCTCATCCATTAAAGGTATAATTTCTCCAATATATTCGACGAAAATGACATTCTTACCCCCACTCACTTGTGTGCAGGGACCCATTACAGTTATTTTTTTTTCGGAGGTCAAAAAAGTCCGGGCCAAAAAATGATGCTAAGTGAACACCCATGACACCAAAATGACTTCCAGGACCTTTACAGGATCAATCATGCATCCTTTTTATTTTTCTAACTTTTTGGGAAAAAGTCCTCTTATAACTGTTAAATCCGGACTTTTATTTTTTAAGTCCAAGAATAACTGTTATATCCGGACTTTTATTTTTTAAGTCCGAGAATAAAAGTTAAATCCGGACTTTTATTTTTTCCGGCCAAAATAAAAGTCCTTCTTAATAAAAAACGAACGGCTTATGCGATTGGAATAAAATTGGTACCAATCAATTCGTATTGATTTCCAGAGTCCAAAAATGTATACTACTTCAACATTATATATTACTAATACTACGAATTTAGCATAAACAGACATACATCTATTTTATCATATGGGGATGAATAAGTAATCTTCATGTCAGGATAACTCGGAAACTAGATCCGACACAGAAAAATGGAAATGATATTCGGAATTAGGAATGAAATTTACTTTAGAAAAGTCTTATTTCGTTCCTCGTGGCCAAAGTTCTTTTTGATCAACACCAGTTGCATGCATTTTGCCACTTGGTATGCATAGTATATGAGGAAATAGTTGTGTGTGTTTTTATGCTAAATTCGTAGTATTAGTAATACATAATGTTAAAGAAGTATACATTTATGGATTCTGGAGATCAATACGAATTGATTGGTGCCAATCTTGTTCCAATCGCATAAGCTGTTCGTTTTTTATTAGAAAGGACTTTTATTCTCGGACATGGAAAATAAAAGTCCGGATTACATTTTTTTGCTATTTTAAATCAACACTTTTTGATCAACTTTGGCCACGAAGAACGAAATAAGACTTTTCTAAAGTAAATTTCATTCCTAATTCCGAATATCATTTGCATTTTTCTGTGTCGGATCTAGTTTCCGAGTTATCTTGACACGAAGATCACTTATTCATGCCCATATGAGAAAATAGATGTATGTCTGTTTATGCTAAATTCGTAGTATTAGTAATATATAATGTTAAAGAAGTATACATTTTGGATTCTGGAAATCAATACGAATCGATTGGTACCAATTTTATTCCAATCGCATAAGCCGTTCGTTTTTTATTAAGAAGGACTTTTATTTTGGCCGGAAAAAATAAAAGTCCGGATTTAACTTTTATTCTCGGACTTAAAAAATAAAAGTCCGGATATAACAGTTATTTTTGGACTTAAAAAATAAAACTCCGGATATAACTTTTTTTTGTTTCAAATATATTAAAAAGTCCAAAAATAACTGTTTTGCAAGGACTTTTATTTTAAAAGTTATAACTGTTTGGGTCCCTGCTTGTGTGTTTTTTTTTTTTTTTTGACAACAAAAGGCTACCTCTGCCAAGCATTTGGTTTATTTGTTCTAAATTCGTATGCACTTTTATTCATTTTAAAACTACTCTACGTTTGCATTCGCTTAAGCTTATTTGCTTCGCAGCTTTGTCAATATACATACATACGTATGTATGTCCATATATGTATGTATTTCAGTCTGCTGATACTGTGAGTTTAAATAACTTGCAGCGTGTGCTTATTCACATAAAATCCATAAAATAAATAATCATTGTGCATAATATGCCTCAAAATTCATGAAAAAGTATGCACACATACATATATGTATGTATAGAGTATATATAGTATGTATGTACATACATATTTTATCTATGCCAAAAATGCTTTGTATACAAAAAAAAAACAAAAAAAAAACAATACTCTTATGATATATTCAAATAAAGTAATGCAATTGTTATTACATACTTTTGCCATGCACACATGTACTGCGAAAAGATCTAAGCTGCTGATCCTTTGGTTATGCTTGATTTATACAATGGAGGTACTTTATATAGTTCAGCAGCTTAACTGTTGCAATATTTTAATTCCTTACTAGAGTGCTGCCTACTGTCGAAATTCGACAGTTTTCTAGATGTTTTCTTATGACTAAGGTGCAACTATAATTTTTGTATAAGTGTTTGTTGTTATTGTCACTGTTTCTATTTTATTATTGTTCCTGTTGATGCTGCTCCTTTTGTTGCTAATGTCACCGCTACTATTTTGTTGTTGTTGTTGGTGTTGTTGTCGTTACTTGTCTTCACAATTCTCCTACATAGGAACTTCTATCTATCTATTTCTGCTCTTTTCTTTCCTAAATTTCTTTCCTACTTATTCTTTCTTATCCTTCTTATTACTTGACTTTGGTTTGTGCTCAAAAGCATGTAACAACAACCACACGTCAATTTTCCAACGACGATTGTGGACGTATTTTCCAACAAATTTTCATGAAAATTGGCGCAGTTCTATTTGAGAGCAATACCTTTAATGGTGTGCTTAGTTTTAAAATCGGTTCAGTAGTTTCGACGGAGAAGATGGAACAAAATTTATGTTAGCGTATTAATAATAAAGATAGATACCGCAATGAACTTTCTTAAAATAACTGTAAAAATATATAACAATAGTTGTTGTCGTTGCTACTTTTCTTCTTAATTCCTCTACGTAAATGAATTTTCTTAAAATAACGGTAAAAAACCTTACTGTTGTTGTTATCGTTGTTTCTAGTCTTCCTAATTGCTTCTCTTTATTTCTCGACGTTCCTTTTCCCCCTTTCTTTCTTACTTTTTCTTTTTTATTCTACTTATTCTGTCTATTTCTTTTTGTTATAGTGCTTCTTCTCATTGTCACTGCTAATATTTTGTTGTTGTTGTTGTTTGTAGATATTGTTTTTGTTTGCAGATGTTGTTGTTGCTGTTATATTTGGTGTGGTGTTGTTGTTGTTACTCGTCCTACTAATTCTTCTAACTACGTACGTACATAGATACATACGTACATTGTACAATATATGTACATAATTGTCTTATTTTATTTCTACTTTCTTTATTTATTATTTCTTATCCTACTTATTCCTTGCCATTATGTTTTTGTTGTAGTAATTTTGCTACCTTTTTACGTTTCTACTTCATTGAAACTACACACCACATCCAGCCAAACATGTTCAGAATTGCGTGTTAAGTTTGGTGAAAACGCACAAAGTCAGCTACATATGCTTGCGCATTGAGACAGCTCTGTTGTGTTCAAATGCATGCAACAACAACCACACGGGAATTTTCCAACGACGATTGTGGGCGCATTTTCCAACCAATTTTAATGAAAATTGGCGCAGTTCTATTTGAGAGCATTACCTTTAATGGTGTGCTTAGTTTTAAAATCGGTTCAGTAGTTTCGACGGAGAAGAAGGAACAAAATTTATGTTAGCGTATTAATAATATAGATGCATTTTTGTCGATTATTTTAATGCAAAATTTAGTCAAAGTTGATCCTCTTCGAGTATAAAATGCATAAGCTCAATTGGCCGCATTGCAATTTTTATTGTTAGGCTTTTGTTTCGATACAAAAAAGGAGGTTTCGATTGCCTATAAAATATTATTTTAGTTGCTCTTTAGCTTTGTTGCTTGCTCTTTAGTGCCTCAAGCCACTTATTTAATAGCCAGATCTTATAAGAAGCTTCAAGTTATTTCAGATATACGTTGAGGAAGAATTTTTTGTGATAAAGTTTACCTGATCAGCAAGGAAACATGTGACTTGTAAGAGTTTTGGAAGACTCTGTGTGTATGTTTATTGATCTTCGCTGAAAAGAAATTCTCTCGAAATCTCCTTTTGTGTAATAACAGAGGAAGTACCCAATAAGCATCAATTAAAATTTTGTAAAAGCTTAGCAGGACCATCGGTAGCGCTTCGCTAATATTCGACTACTGATGCTTGGAGCGTAGTTTCAAAGCCTAGTGTGCTGCCGAAAAGAATTCTGATGATGAAGATCGCTGTATGAACTAATTGGATTTTTCCGCTTAACCCAAATTTGTAAAATATTTAGGTGATTCACAAAGTGTCATAAAGTCATATGTCATATTAAAATACTGTACGGAAACAATTATAAAAGACTTTTCCGAAGCCCTGTGAAGAAGTAAACAAAAACAGCTGATCAAATACGACGACCCAAAAACATATCGTGCAGAGTTGTATTTATTTAGTACACATATAGCCTAGAATGCAACAACAAAATATTATGACTTATGACGATATGACGCAATATGACTGGACCAAAAAGGTTGTGAATCTCCTAATTATTTTAGTCAGCTTTAGACGCGTCTTTATAGACTTTTTTTTATAAATCATTCAATTATCTATCAAATTAATAAGGCTATTCTGGCAACTGTCTTTCCAAAGACAACTATCTTTCGAGGGCAAAAATTTGCTAGAATTGTCTAGTAAGTTCCGATAAAGCGATGATCGCGTACTATGTAAGAAATTGTTTTCTAACAGATAAAAAAAAAAGCCAAATTCGACTCTAGAGTCATACACAGCCTTCTAAACTGTCAAAAATTTCAATTCAAATCCCAAAAAATCATTAAAAATATTCTATTGATTCATTCTAGCTTGGGTACAGTCTCATTTAAGTGCACTTACAGTGGTATTCAAATGTTGGAAATGCAGTATGAGATGAACGCGCCGCTCTTACAGTGGCATTCAAATCTTGGAAATGCAGTAAGCGACGAACGCGCCGCTCATACAGTGGCATTCAAACTAAAATACAGTTGTTATGAACGCAACGCTAATTATCACATGTTCACCATAGAAACCAATGTTACTCGATGCCGCCATTTTAATTTTTTAATTTCAATTTCAATTTCAATTTATTCATAATATAATTAGTACAATAGGATATTCATCTTTTTTAGTACAAAGAGAAATAGGGAAAAAAACGAGTGATTCTTACATTCTAAAACGCAAGGATCAGATCATTATTACATATAATAAATAAACAAATACATATAAATATAAATACGTATACATACAAGTAGCAAAGAATACATAGTGGTTTAAATCTATAGATGGTCAATGAACTATTTACTGAATGAATTATTTACTGAAATACGAATAAATAGATGTTTTAAAATTAGTTCTGTTAAGGCTTCCCCTGATAGCAGCAGGAACAGTGTTCCAGGTGCGAACAGCGCTAACGAAGAATAGTCGTGCCGAAGTCAACGAAGAATATTGCGGGACAATCAGGTCAGTTAATCGGGCTGACTTTGTTGGAGTTAATTTCGAATAAAGGTAGTTAGGAGCTTCTGACGAGATTATCTTATATAAAAATATACAGTTTCTGGCTCTGAGATAATTTATAATATCACAGCCCAATAGCCGGGTTTTAAACTCCGAGATGTGGTCAAACTTGGACAGGCCATAAACATAACGCGTCACATTATTAAACAATAAGTTGATCTTGCGAACCGAGATACTGTCTAAGTTGCTGTAGACCAATTCCCCGTATGTAATAATGGGCATAATTAATTGCAAAGCAAGCTGGCGTCTAGTATCAACAGGTGTGTAAAATCCCGATTGCCATAGGCTTCTTAAAGTGGCATAAACCTTGCGGACAACCGAGTTGACATGGTCACCGCAGGTGAGACTTGAGTTGATTACAAAACCCAGGTTCACAGTTTTGTTAACTACTTTTAATGGCTCTACCCCAATTAGTATCGACGGAATGAAGTCAAATGACTTCATACGCTTTTTGGCTATAGGTAAAATATAAGACTTTTTGCTATTTAAAAGTAAGCCATTAGCAGTTGCCCAGTTAGAGATAGCCATAAGGTCAAGATTTAGATTATCAGATACTATATCAGGTCGATTGAAGGGGCCACAAGAGTATACCTGTAGGTCATCCGCATACGCATGCATTTGAGAAAACTTGCACACGCGAAAGACATCATTTATAAATAAGCTAAACAGCAGAGGACCCAAAATGGACCCCTGGGGCACTCCACTTGAGACCGTTTTCAACTGAGATACCTCGCAGCCAATTCGTACACGTTGGCATTGCCCCATTAGATAGGTTTGCATAGTATCGCATTTCCAACGTATTCGCTTATTTCATACACTTTCTTAGCATAAAAAAATGAAACGAAACGTAAGCGAAAAAAGTAGGTACATATCGTCGTTTAAACTTCATAACCGCCTAAGTGAAACTTTCATAACCGCCTATGCCAAAATTGAAATTTGGAAAACTTTAAATCCTGGCGCCCCTAGCTCTATCGATTCATACCATAAACTGATTGTTTGGGAAGTACCTATGGAAAGCACTATATTTGCTTCTAATGTCCTTTTTAGTTCAGAACTCGTAGAGTGAGTTGTTCGTCAGGAACTCAATTTTAATTTTTTGGCACAAATGTCAGTTAGGCGGTTATGAAATTCAAACTTCGATATATGCCAACGGGTGGTTAGAATTACCATTTGCCTGCCTTAATGAAAGAGACACAGTACAAAAATGAATGGAGGTAAACAAAAAGCAGCAAAAACAAGTAAGGAAGTCTAAGTTCTAGTGGAATCGAACATTAGATACTCAGCTGTATGCGTTCATTGTTTGTTTGCGTTTGATGGAAACACGGTGTATTTTATATAAAGCGAGTACTGCATAAAGTGGGCGTAGCCACGCCCATTTTCAACATTTTTATCAGTCATACGACCAAGCATATGAATATTATTCTTTGTGCAAAATTTCATTCCTTTATGACTTCTAGTTACAAAGATGTCACGTTACAAATTCCCAAAGGGTGTTCCAGAAATATCTTTATTAAAAAGTAGGCGTGGTCATAAACCGATTTCAATAAATTTTTGCGTGTCTATTAACACAAGTTATAAAAGTGTATAAACCAAGTTTCGTCATAATATCTCAATTATTTGTCGAGTTATGGGCTCCGAAATCTCGTATATTCCTTTGTCTAAAAAGAGGCGGTGCACGCCAATTTTCCAAAATTTTTCTATTTTTTGTTTCCGGTCTATTGTGGAACTCATACCACAAAATTTCAATGAATTATCTTTATATTTGACAAAGATATCGATTAAAATGTTTTTATTGGGCCACTTTATAATACGCATATATAAAAGTGGGCGTGGCCGTCAACCGACTTTGGCAATTTTTAGTCCAAACATTTGCCTAAGTAAGTATATCACGCATACCAAATTTCATCGCTATATCTTCAATGGTTTCTGAGTTATGACTCATAAAACTTTCAATGTTTGCCCCTTAATAAGTGGGCGTGGCACCGCCCATTTTCCAAAATTTTTATGTTTTCTGTTTTATGTCCATAGCTGAACTCATTCGACAAAATTTCAGTGATATATCTTTATATTTGACAGAGATATAGCTTAAAATGTTTTTATTAGGTCACTTTATAATACACATATATAAAAGTGGGCGTGGCCGCCAACCGATTTTAACAATTTTCCATCCAAATGTTTGCTTAAGCAAGTAAATCACGCATACCAAATTTCATCGATATATCTTCAATGGTTTCTGAGTTATGACATATAAAACTTTCCATGTTTGCCCCTTAATAAGTGGGCGTGGCACCGCCCAATTTCCAAAATTCCATCAAATTTCTTCTTAGGGGCCTGAGCTCAATACGTGTGTGAAATTTTATCACTCTAGCTCTATTAGTGACTGAGATACAAAATTTCCGATTTTTACTATATAGGGGAGGTGGGCGTGGTCATGGTCCGATTTCGCCCATTTTCAATACCATCCGTTCCTGTCTTGATACCAACTTGCATTTCAAATTTCATCAAAATATCTCAATTTTTGCGCGAGTTAGAGTGTTTACAGACGGACAGACGGACGGACAGACGGACGGACAGACGGACGGACGGACGGACATGGCTCAATCGATTTCTCTTTTCATCCTGATCATTTTGATATATATAAGTCTATATCTATCTCGATTATTTCGTTCTGTTACAATCCACCGTTATGTGATTAAAATTATAATACTCTGTGTACTAGTACAGCTGAGTATAAAAAATTAAGAAAACTGCGAAGAACATGAGAAACGAACGGACGTAAACGCACAACTACAGTGGCTAGAAAATTTTTGACGAAAAGTGCGAAGAGTAAAAAGAAATGAAGGTCAATATAAAAGGTGGCAAAGATGATGCAGCAGCTACAAATATGATGAGGAAGTGTAGACGATCGAACATTTCTTTTACCACTGCCCGACTCTCGCCAGAAGGCGATTTCTGCTGGAGTCCCTGCCTGAATAGCCTATTTAGAATCGCAGCTATCGACGTAAAAGATTTGGCGAACTTCGTTAGGTTTTCAAACTGATTCAAAAGGGAGTAGTAATCCACTTTCTCGTGTTATCACAACGGGCCTCCATACTGGCCTAAATGTGTTGCTATTGCGGCAGCTTCTCCAACCTAAACTAATCTCTTTGACGCCATTTTTGTATTTCTTTCACATAGAAGTTGTCCAATTTTGGTGCGCAGCACTAAGCGTTGCAATGATTTCTGATACACGCATCTTTCTTCGGCACCTTTTACAAATGCGTAGCGCCACAGAAGTATGGATTGTTTATTTGGTCGTTAATCCTTGACCATGCAACAAAAAAAATTAAAAGCTAAAACGTCATCAAACGCGTTGAGTTTCACGAAAGAAACAAACAAAAAAAAACAGCTGACAAACTGGCAAGAAAATGGTGCACTTTTTTCAAAACCCGCTTGCCTCAAAAAAAGCTAACGCTGGCGCTGCAGCGTGAATGACAGTTTAGTCGACTTTTTGCGTTTGAAAAAAAAAAATAATGCAGCTTGCTTGTGTGCTTTTGTTTTTGGATGCTGTTGGAAGCTTTTGGAATTCAGCACCACTGCACGCTGTTACACGACACACTTTTTTTCCTTTTTTAAAACCTTTTTCTAGCTTCAAAATACACAAGGTATCTACACCCTCTAATATTAATGGCTCAGCGCTGGTGTTGTTTTCGGCTGCCAACCCAAACGGCTGTGCGCAGCGTCGTCGTGATTTTAATTAATTTTTTCTTTGATGCTTCGCAATTTTACTTTACTTTCTTTGTTTTTGTGATTGCTTTGATGCTACTAGTACAATATTTGTGTATCTGCAATTTTTCCATATTTTTTTTTCTTTTTTATTTTTCTTCTCCATGTTTTTTATTGTGTCTGTTCTTTCGCTAAGCATATTAATAAGTTTTGCGTTTGGGCGTCCGTCATTGAACAAACAAAAAAAAAAAAAAAAAAAAAAAAAAGATTTTAGCTTGTGTATGTAAAAAATTCTGTCATGATTGTTTTTGCATGCTCACCTACACTCCTTCACATTTTCGTCACAATCAAGCTTTGATAAATTTTTTAATTGTTTGCATTAACGTTATTTGAAAACAAAAAATACATGGAAAAAATCATTGTTTGCTTGTTTGTTTGTTTGTTTTTTTGGCTTGTCAAAGATGCAAACAAATTTTAGTTTAGACAAGCGTTTAAGCGAGTTTTTGTTTTTAATGCAAATTAATCAGAGCATAAAGGACAAATTTTCAATGGAAAATAAATGATTTTTTTTCATCACAACAAAAAGCGAAGTAATTAATTTTTAATTTATACAGTTGCATAGGCTACGTCACTCTGAAAAATTCCAATTGTTTTAAAAACGGCTGGGGGTGGATATTTATTACACAGCAGCGGTGAGATTACTCTCCTCTTCCCTTGTGGGGTGCCCTTATGTGCCCTCCTTAACATCGTCGAAAGTCCACACCCATCCTTCACCGTCCGACAACTCAAAAAGTTCTCGATCCAGCGCTGAATGATTGGGGGTATTTCGAACCATTTGAGTCCCAGCAGAGATGTTGCTAAAGGCACCCGAAACATCAAGGAATACACTTACCCACTAGGCCCATTTCTGAGGTGATGCGATCTTTTTTTCATGTCAGGATACTTGCTTTTGTTAGATATACCGCAGGTACTCCCTGTAGTGAAGTGCCTTTTCGATGTGTTCTTTTGTTGTTGTGATTCTTTATCATGTTTGTCCTCCATCGCGACAAGATAAATGCGTTTTAGCCTTCCGCCAGGCACCTCGAACTATTACTGAGGGCATCTCGCACCTCTCCCCTCGCTCACGCCGTGAGGAGACCTACTCGACCGAACAACAGCTTTTGCTATACCCCCGTGGTCTCCCACCGCATTCTGCCCTGGCGCATGCACCAGCAACAGGCATGGCATTGGGGAGAAGAGACGGAGCTCTATTGCCAAGGCAGCAACCTTCATCCGAGGATTTTAGCCGCCCAATAACACCTTTATTAATTCCATAAATATTTTTTGAGTAAAAACTTAATATATCTACACTGCTTACACATTACAAGCATATCAAATACTCCTCTCTTACTTTTAGAAGTTTTTTGTTTGCAAAGTTGTGTACAAACTTATGAAGTTATCAATACACTGAGAGAAAAAAAATATATGGAGGGGTCAAAGAAATTGTTTACCTATTTTGAACACTACTTTCTTTGTTTTGAGTAAATTTTCCTTAAAACATGTTAAAAGGT
The DNA here is from genome assembly GCA_960531455.1 of Urophora cardui. Taxonomy (NCBI): domain Eukaryota; kingdom Metazoa; phylum Arthropoda; class Insecta; order Diptera; family Tephritidae; genus Urophora; species Urophora cardui. The sequence goes on from OY482673.1 coordinate 31,085,029, forward strand.
TTATAAAATATTGTTGTTACATGCGTTACCATGGTTTCATATACTTGTTTTGAAAAAATTCATACATTAAAATAATGAAAAATTCTTTAAGCGCCATTCCATTCCCAACTTTCCTTGTTTTGAAGACTTGATTTCTTTAATTTTGAGAAATTAAATTCCCATACAAATCCCCATGGCAACGAATTTGTTTGAATGTTTTTTTATGTTTTTTCCACATTTTTGAGAAAATTTACACAAAACAAAGAAAATTTTGTATTGGGACGCGTGTTCAAAATAAGGAAAATTATGTCTTTGATCGAGAGAAGTTTTTTTTTTTTGAGTGTACATAATATTGTCTGACGCATTTTCAAGAGCGCATTTCTAAAGTTTCATTGCTTCTGCAAGCTCATCGCTTACGCTTAATTGGAAGCAGCGTCAATATAAAGCACAATAAACACGTATACATACATACGTATACACAGAGATATACATACATATTTACATGTTTAGTAAATGCAATGCAAATATTAAATTATATACAAAGTTATGCGGCGTACGGCGTTTCTTTAGCATGAACAAAACATGAGAAGGAGTCTGGGTTGAAGGCACATTTTAGTACAAAACTATCACGCTTCTTAAAATATATTTTTCAACAAATTTTTCTTAGAGTACAAAATATACAATTTTCTGCAGAAATCAGCCTTTTTGCATATGTAATTTATTTCGAAGAGCCACCTTTAAGTTGAGTTGGGTTGGCTGCCGCATCAGCAGCACACTTAGGTTAGTGTAGCAGCCCATTGTAATACCACAAAACGCAAGTAATTCTTTCTCTTTAAAACAAAAAAATAATATAATAATAATTTCACGCAAAGCGAAGTTTACCCCAACCAATCGAGTCACATCTTCCCATATTACCCACTTCGAGTACTAATCGCTTAATTATTCTTGCTTTCTATTCAAATATAAATTCACATACATACATTCATACAAATACGCCTTAGTTCAAGCCTGTAAAGTCTTCTAATTTAAATTCTTACAAATTTCAAACGCAAAAAGTTTTCGTCTTGCGCTAAGCAAACGAGATAGCTTGTGTACCTACATACATAATATGCACTCTAAGCAAACTGAATATTACGTATACGACATGTTGCACCCCTTTTCCTGCTACTGCGCTTAAAATCAAAATCAAGGAGGAAAGCTAATTGCCAGCACATACTAAAATAGATGTAGATGAAATTTAAAAATTTTCTTAACTATACACACAAATGAGAAAACCTAAAATAGCGAGAAGACTTGCTCAAGAAAGGGTTGAAAATATTTAATGGTTGGGTTGGGGGTTGTTTGGTATAGAAATGAGCAAGCAAGGCAGAAAATGGATGTTAATTATAATGTTTGCACTTGAAATGAGTATTTCTTGTATTCGCGCACTCACTCGTGTACTCATGAAAATTGGCAATTTGATGCGCTGCTGACAAATGTAGGGGGAGTGGAGAAGATCTGTGGATGTTAGCGAAAGCAAGGGCGACGAGAAAAACTTGTACAATTACAATCAGGAGAATGCTCTAAAATTTGATGAGATTTTCAATAGCAACCAGGGATTGCAAATAATCGTTATTTTTTAAATTTTGACTAAAAAAATCATACTGAATGAGAAATGCTAAACGCAAAAGAAGTACACAGATGTAACCACCGTAACGCAGACCACCTCTAGGTGCATTAACTTTTATTTTTCCGATTTAAAAAAAAAATTGATTTTTAATCATTATTTTCTGAGTTTTATTTTCTGCTCAGAAAATAAAAGTTATTTTTTGAATTTTATTTATCGCTTAAAAAATAAAAATTATTTTTTGAGTTCTATTTTTCGATCAGAATTTAAAAGTTAGTAGGTAAAGTTTATAAATAAAAAAATTAAAAATGTATTAATCTACTTTACCTATTTATATGGCGAAATCTACAGTTCCAGCCAAAATTAAACTGAAAAACTTTTATTCTCTGAGCAAAAAAATAAAACTCAAAAAATAAGTTTTATATTCTGATCGAAAAATAAAACTCAAAAAATAACTTTTATTTTCTGATCGATAAATAAAACTCAGAAAATAACTTTTATTTTCTGCTCGAAAAATAAAACTCAAAGAATAACTTTTATTTTCTCAGAGAAAAATAAAACTCAAAAAATAACTTTTATTTTCAGATCGTAAAATAAAACTCAAAGAATAACTTTTATTTTCGGATCGAAAAATAAAACTCAAAAAACAACTTTTATTTTCTCAGAGAAAAATAAAACTCAAAAAACAACTTTTATTTTCTGAGGGACAAATAAAACTCAAGAAATAACTTTTATTTTGTGAGCAGAAAATAAAACTCAGCAAATAATGATCAACTTTTTGGATATAACTCATAACCGTTACAGTCCCTGATAGCTACTCAGCCCGTGCCTTCTGCATGTTCTCGCCTGCCGTCTGCGTTCAGAAGCGCGCAAACACACAATTAACGCCGCATGTTGACAGGATAATTTGGCATACCTCAAAATAAAATAACAACATCAGCAGCAACAAAAAACAATAACGCCAAAAAGAACAACAACGCCAACAAGAACAACAGCGCCAACAAAAACAACAACGCCAACAAGCACAAAAACACACAACTTGAGCTTTGTGAAACGTCATTTGCCAGAGCGCGTCATTGAAATTTTTGTGCGCCGGCATTACTCATCATCGTGATTGCTTCATTTTGCTTTGCGTTTGAAATGAGTTACGCCTTAACTGACACGACTGAAACTCACATTGCCTGCAGCGTTGATACACTCAGAAAAAAAATCATCAACACGATTCATGTAAAATTAACACGATCGATCTTTACACATAGAACAGCAACAATTTTTTTAAATTACACGATGTTTGAAACATGATTTTGGCTTTGTAACTGTCATCTGAAAATTTGGTTAATTCAACCAAATTTTATTGTTGATACAACATGAAGAAATGTTAAAATATACAAGATGATTCAAATATAAAATTTTATTCCTAAATGTCATTTGGAATTTGGTTTCAATATAATCTAAAAAAGTGTTAAAAATAACGTCAAAACTATTTTGAAACATACACAATTTTTCAACGTTTGAAGTTCTGCTGTTCGTGCAAAACACAAACTAATAATTTTTTTTTAACAAAAAGAAAATTGTTTGCCGTGGCAATGATGGGAGTTTAGCATCATTGGCAGTGCGTGATAATGGTTTTTCCATTTAAGTTTTTAGTTCGCAGGTAAGTTAAAAGTGGGTTGCATTTTTGTTTCTAAAAGTATTTAATGTTCAATATTTTCTTTGTCCTCTTCATAGTTTGCAATTTTTACCACGAAGAGATGTTTAGCAGCATGCGGTGCATATACCGTTGCATTAGCGGACAAACATTACTCGGTGCCAGTGATAGTAAGTACTATCGCCCATGTATAAACTATTCGTATGAGAAGGGCGCTTTCAATTTGGTCGGTTGTGCGGGTGATGTACTCGAATATGCTTTATTGATCTGATGATTATATAATTTATGTTTTATATGTTTTTTTTATTAAAAAAAAAATAAATTGCAAAATCAACAAGACTTTCTAGTTAATTTAACAATAAATTTAAGGTAAAATCAAAAAGATGTTATTGTTAATTCAACAGGACCACTTCATGTTAATTTAACCAGCTTTTATTGTAACATTAACTAGTTAAAATTGTAAAATCAACAGGAAGACTCAATACTTTTTAGTGTTAATTCTACAGTTGTCATCCTGTTAAACTAACACTTGACAGTAGTGTTAAATTTACACGATTACGTGATGGCATACATTAAGCATCGTGTTGAAAAAAATTAGCAACAAAATTTGTTGATTTTTGGTTGATTTCACACTATTTTTTTTCTGGGTGTAAGATTACGGCAGGCGGGTGAGTTGTGAGTGAGGCGCAATTGTGTTGTACGTTGTTGAGAGCACTCACTCACACTCCACACTCGGAAAAGATATTAAGTTAATAATCATATTTGCCGCTAATTGCATTTGTACAGAGAAATGTTTGGCGCGCATTTGGAAAATTTACGGCACGCAAAGTGTAATTCCAAAATTTGCTGAACTGTCTTGATGCAGCAGTGAAGGCGCCGCGGTGATTGTAAATAGCTTCATTTCATTGTTTAATTTACGCGCACTACAACTTTTCCTCCCTCTCGATGCAGCTCTTCCTTTTACACAGACACCTCTTGCATCTACACAGTCTTCCAAATAGCCAGCTTATAGCAATAATTAAGTTATTATTTCAATCATATAATTCAAATTGTGCACAAAGCATTTGTTTGTCTGTCTGCCTGTCTGTCTAAATGTCTAACGGACAATGAATGAATGAATGCAGCGCATTTAGCAAGCGCATAGGCTTAAGCTAACTTTTTGGCTACTTTTAGCTACTTTCTATGATGGCCGTTGAATAGAAATTGCATCCATTCATTCGCATTGTGCCGCATATTGGCTGGTAATTAAAAGTTAGACAACTTGTAAAATGGTTTTTGAACAAAAGTTGTGCTTTTGTATGTGTGTGTGTATGTTTGGGGTTGATTGGCTATTTTAAGCTTTTAGTAATTGCATTGTTTTAGAGTATTTGATTAATTTGTTCTTCAGTCTATATATATGTATGCATTTGGCAGTGTTTGCAGATGAAATATGATCGCTTGCCTTAAGTATAAAGATGCGCTTTTTTAGGGTGTATGCGTAACTCAGAGTTTAGCTAATGAGGCTTGCGGTCAAACTGTGATCTTTTTTTTCATCAACAACCAACAAAAACGTTGTTATACGTTTGAGTTCTTGTTCCTGTTTCTTCACATTCAATTATATAATATAATATAATACAATGGCGCTATTATAACTCTGACGAGTTTTATGGCCGAGCTTCTCTCCCAATTCGAGGTGTGCTCCTTTTTGTTTTTCCTACTAATTGGGTGGACCTACAGTTTTATGCCGGCTCCGAACGGCGAATGCGCTTTTTGTGAGAAGCTTTTTCATGGCAGAAATACTCTCGGAGGGTATGCCGCCCACTGCCGAGAGGTGACCGCTGCTCTTAAAAAAACCCAATAATTGGATTTTTACTAATTAGAAAAATTTGTTTGGCTCGGACCGTGGTTTGAACCCGAGACCTCTGGCATAGCAGGCGAGCATTCTACCCACTGCACCCCAGCGGCCACCTTCACATTCAATTGGCTGACCAAAATAACTACTCCGTTTTACCCACAAATCTTTCTTTAACTAGAGACTTAAATGGGCTTGTGTTTTTGTTTTTTGTTTTTGTAGGTGAACAAGACCCAAACTATGGTCATTGGACATTTTCGTGACTCAGACTGGAACTCACACTCTCTTTTAAACTACCATAGCATTCCAGCATTTTCTCAGATGTGCGCCTGCCTCGTATATAAAGAACTACTGTGAGGCTACAGTGAAGGTGACCAATTTCGATTCTGTCTTCTGCAAACAGACAATACAGTTGAGAGCTACAATTAAGCCGGAAATCTCCCTCCTGTCCATCCTTAGAATAGCTGAAGATCGCATCTCGCTTAACGAGGGCCACAGACTTCTGCAGACCCTTCAGATCTGCAACAGTTTCCACCCTTTTTTAGCCTACTCAAACAAGTGCTGAGAGATTTCGCACTTGCTGAAACACAGCGGAGAGGGGGAGGGGAGCAAGAACCTCCTCCACCTCTACGACATCAAGAGCCAAGCTGAGCCTTGCCCGGCTAACTCGGATCTCATTGTATGAGGTCCCCAGAGTTCTTCAGACCCTGCACGTCTGCAACCTTTTCCACCTTGTTTTGGCCTCCTCATGTCAGTGCTACGAAATTTTATCCTTGATAAAACCGAGGGGCGCAAGGACGTAAGCAACATCAGGAGCCCTGCCAGGCTAGCTCAACCGATATTTCGTTTCCCTGAATGTCGCGGTGCCCCCGCACTCAAATCATAGATACGCTTTGTCGACTTGCTAAGCCGATGAACCACTGTCTACACTGCCTGACCAGGCTTGTCGTTACCGTTACAGATCCCAGAGCCTTCAGAGCCACCTGACTATCCGAGAAAATTCCACCCTGTTTCCGACAATAGCACCTTCCAATGCAAGTAAAGCCTTTCAAGCCTTGGCTAAGACTTCACATTGAAAGACGCTCGCCATAACCGTAACCCTGACTGATATGAAAGTGCTCGGCTGAGTTGCGCAGATATCCGCTACCACTCACTCCGTCTGCCGTATAGGATCCGTCCACGAAAACTGAAACATCGAATTTCTAAGCGAGTTTATCATCTCCCCCAGTCCGTGTTAGTTGGAAAGATAATGTCATGGTTTGTATCGAAAACTTTTATGGGAAAGATATCGGAGTCCACATTCCCAACTCCCGTAAACTTAATGCACTCTGCGATGCCTTTTACTTAACAAAAAATATCAGTGGGCGAAATATTGCAGACGACCTGCAAAGCCTCCGTGGGAAATGATCTAATCGCGTCTGTAATCGCAACGCAAGCAGCTCGTTGAACTTTCTTCGGCATATCAGCCATAGAGCCCACCGCGGTTGCTCTCCATCACACCAGGGATCCGTAGGTTATGTAACTGCTTTGTACATTTCTGCCGTGAGTTCTAGCCTCAGACCCCAGTTTTTACCCAACATGTTCAAGCACTCGTCAACACCTTTCATTTGATACCCATATCGTACGAACCCGTTATAGGGTTACCATGGTCCACATTTTGTAGGATATCTCCAAAACCTTCCCGGATTCTTATACTTTTTTTGGCCATAAACCATGTCGGGCTCAATCGAAAACTACGTGCAAAATTTCATTTAATTCAGTCCAGCCGTTCTGGAGTTAAATCATCAGGGAGGAAAATGCGACTTATTTTTATATAATAGATAACCAAAAAAAATTATTCAAATGCGTAGAAAATCCTTAAACATGCATATATTTTCTTCATTTAAAAACTGCGTAATAGTTCTTTTAATTCTCTGTAAGACGATGTAAAGATCATCTAATTCATTTAATACGATATATGAGTTATTGGGCTTGAAAAAAATGCCTATGGTGAAATTTCAACTTTGGTTGCACAAAAGTGCAATAACTGATGCAGATACGTGGAAATCGTATATGAGAAAATTGTTCACCTATTAATTTTGAATGAAAGTGTTTATGCTGCTTTTTCATGCAGAATGACTATTTTCGGAGTTATAAGGAAATAAATGTGCAAAACCATATATCTGAACAATCAGTTGTATGGGAGCTATATGTTATAGTGACCCGATCTTGACAATTTTCAGGGAATAGATTAAGGTCAATACAAGTAGAAATTCTCCTAAGTTTCATGTCCTTAGCTGTTTGAATAGCGAAGCTATACCCCAAAATGTCCACATCTGAAAAATCGGTTGTATGGCAGCTATATGTTATAGTCATCCGATTTCAATTATTTTCAGAAATAGTTAAGATAATGCTAAAATATTGTCACTTGCAAAGTTTTGGCAATCTATCTCATAAACTGACTGAGTTATTAACAAAAAAGTCCAAATTGATGGTAATTTTTAAATACCGTTATCTCGAAAACCGGAGCCAATTTGGGAAAACTAAAGGCGGCATTGAATTTAGAATGCCCCAATTAAGTACGAGCAACTGTCAAAATTTTTATGCGCGTAAAGGGTTTCAAGCCTGAGTAAAGTTTATAGACGGAAAAAAGAATTACCTCTGTGATATTTTGACCTCCCTACAGTGTAATTAAATAAATAAGAAATCAACTAATTTTCCAATTATACGCACAAATTTTTAATCTCTTAAGCATTTTCATTTCCACAAACATCATGCCGCATGATGAAGCAAATTCAGAAGTACTCGTACCTACTCGAACACACAAAAACCCGATAAAGCGTAATCAATTATAGCACTTACAACATTACGGCAGCCAAACAGTAAAATATCTGAACAGTTAATTCATTCGTGTAAGTGACTAAACAGATTTATGTATAACATTGCATACAGCCACCGTACCCCTCTCTACAACTTTCGCTTGCACCAGCAACATATTCAGCACCAGCCAACAAGCAAGCAAGCAAAAATTGTGCGAGGCGGTGCGGCTTACTTTACGACTTTATTTATTTCTTTTTATCTGATTATTATGATTTTTCACCCACACTCCTCTCCCCATTTTGGCAATTTTCCGGTTTCATTTTTCTTTTCGCCATGCGCGCCCCCTCCTTCAGCATTACATTTGCTTTCTTTTTTTTCTTTTTTTTATTCAAACACCAAATTGCCCACTTTGTTATCTGTCTTCCTGAATCCGTACGTTTTCTCTCTTCTTTCTCTTTTTATTTTTTTTTTTACTTTCTTTTGCTGCTTAGGTGTTTTCCTGACTTACTTCGTCGTAGTTAACGTCAAATCAAATGTTTGTATGTTTGTGTGTGTTTCTCTTTTTATTATCAAGATTATCCGTCATGCAAGCCAAATTATGTAGGCGATTATTTATTTGAAAGTAATTTTCTTGTTTCCTTTGCTATCGCGCCGCTTGGCTTTGCGTGGCGCTTTGCTTTACGTTGCGCTTGTAATGACTTATGTAAGCAATACCGGGACACAAAGTTGGATGGCGGCGATTTGGATAGCATTAACGTAAGAGGCACCAGAAAATTACAGCGAAAAAATAAAAAAAATATGCATTTTTTTGGCCAGAAATAAATCAGTAATGCTTAATTTTGTTTTATGTTTAGAGTTTTTATGCGTATAAAAATGACTTACATAGAAGTCTCAAAAGGTCATGGCAAAGACACGTGTTATACTTTTCAAAACTTTTTGGAAGTTTCTGCTTCACAAAACAAGAAAAAACAAGTAAGGAAGCCTAAGTTCGAGTGGAATCGAACATTAGATACTCAGCTGTATGCTTTCATTGTTTGTTTGCGTCTGATCGAGTGCTAAAGCGAGTGCTGCATAAAGTGGGCGTAACCACGCCTATTTTCAACATTTTTATCAGTCGTCCAACTAAGCATATGAATAATATTCTTTGCTCAAAATTTCATTCCTTTATGACTTCTAGTTACAAAGATGTCACGTTACAAATTCCCAAAGGGTATTCCAGAAATATCTTCGTTAAAAAGTAGGCGTGGTCACAAACCGATTTGAATAAATTTTTGCATGTCTATTAACACAAGTTATAAAAGTGTATAAACCAAGTTTCGTCATAATATCTCAATTATTTGTCGAGTTATGGGCTCCGAAATCTCGTTGATTCCTTTGTCTGAAAAGAGGCGGTGCCACGCCCATTTTCCGAAATTTTTCAATTTTTTGTTTCCGATCTACTGTAGAACTCATGCCACAAAATTTCAATGAATTATCTTTATATTTGACAAAGATATCGCTTAAAATGTTTTTATTAGGCCACTTTATAATACCCATATATAAAAGTGGGCGTGGTCGTCAACCGATTTCGCTAAAATTTTGAACATGTATTACTACAAGCAGTGAAAGTGTATACACCAAGTTTCGTCATAATATGTCGATTATTTGTCGAGTTATGGGCTCAGAAATCTCGTATATTCCTGCTTCTAAAAGGAGGCGGTGCCACGCCCATTTTCCAAAATTTTTGTATTTTTTGTTTTATGTCCATAGTTGGACACCGTGCATAAAATTTCAATGATATATCTTTATATTTGACAGAGATATCGCTTAAAATGTTTTTATTAGGTCACTTTATAATACCCATATATAAAAGTGGGCGTGGTCATCAACCGATTTTGGCAATTTTTCGTCCAAACATTTGCCTATGTAAGTATATCACGCCTACCAAATTTCATCGATATATCTTCAACGGTTTCTGAGTTATGACTCATAAAACTTCCAATGTTTGCCCCTTAATAAGTGGGCGTGGCACCGCCCATTTTCCAAAATTTCACCATATTTCTTCATAAGAGCCTGAGCTCAATACGTGTGTGAAATTTAATCACTCTAGCTCTATTAGTGACTGAGATACAAAATTTCCGATTTTTACTATATAGGGGAGGTGGGCGTGGTCATGGTCCGATTTCGCTCATTTTCAATACCGTCCGTTCCTGTCTTGATACCAACTTACATTTCAAATTTCATCAAAATATCTCAATTTTTGCGCGAGTTATCGTGCGCAAAGACGGACAGACGGACAGACGGACGGACATGGCTCAATCGATTTCTCTTTTCACCCTGATCATTTCGATATATATAAGTCTATATCTATCTCGATTATTTCATTCTGTTACAATCCACCGTTAGGAAATCAAAACTATAATACTCTGTGTACTAGTACAGCTGAGTATAAAACAACAATAGAATTAATAAGAACAGCACAACAGCATTACAGCCTTTGTGTATTATGTTAAACCATTTAAGAAGTTTGTTCAACTTTCTTTTGAAGTGGACTGTCGTAAACGCTGGAGTAGGAGGATTTTGACTTATGAATATTTATTTATTGATTTTTTTGTTTTTGCCTTTTTGAAGCCTTAGATTATTGTTTTAAAATTTAAACAGAAAAAAGTGGTTATTTAGTATTGCATACATCTATGTATGTATATATTCTTTCTCTGACTGCTCAGGACTTATAATACCAGAATCATTTTTGCAAACAAAAAAATAGGGTTGCCACATTCTTCAAAAATTTCCAATAGGTAAACTAAAAAATGATAAGATGTATTATAACATATCGCGCAACTTTCGAAAGAATTTAGAATTCCTCTTTGGGAAACAAAATTTTTTAGGGTTGCCAGCTGTTTGAAATTTTTAGCTATATAATTTTGTATTAGGGTAGCCACCTTCTTAAAATCATGGCATTAGGTAAATTTATAAACTAAAAGTATTTAAGCATATGGTGTATTTTTTCGAAAAAAATCGGAAATTCTAATTTTCAGAGTTGCCACCTGTTTGAAATTTTTAAGCTAAAGAAAATTTCTAAAATTCAATTAAATACTACAATATTAAGAAATCTGATAAGCTGGTAGAGATTATCTTTGCAAAATAAAATTTTTTTCGAGGGTTGCCACCTGTTTGAAATTCTTAGCTATGTATATAAATTTTTTTGAAATAATAAAAAATTTTGAAATTCTTATTGCAAAAAAAAATATGTCACCTGTTTGAATTATTTTGCATAATAAATTTTTATTTGTGAGTTGCCATCTGTTTGAAATTTTTAACTATACAAATTTTTAAAACTTGATTAAATCTTACAATATGTGTATCAAATGAAATGAGTTTAAGAAAGCTGCTCGCTGCAGATATTTTTGTTAGAGTTGCCACCCCATTAAAATAAATTCGATTTGGTCATTTAATAAAATAAAAGTATTATAGCATATTTTGTATTTTTCGAAAACAGCTATAAATTTTCATTGCAAAAAAAAATTTTTTTTAGAGTTGCCAGCGGTTTGAAATTTTTTAGCTTAATTTTTTTTTTTTTAAATCAATTAGATATTACGATATGGGTACCAAACTAAATGTGTTTAGGAAAGCTATTTACTTGATCATAAGATACATGTAATACAAAATATGCTTTACAATGTAGTGGAGGCAAATATAAAGTATCCATTTTTATTTTTAATGCTTACATGCATTATGCAGGAATTGCACATCAGCAAACCGTGGTAGGGTACAGCTGGTTACTTATAAAATCTAAGCTCACGTATTAATTTTTCATTCATAAGAGCACAGCTAATACCATGCAAAATGGTACTGGTATCTAGCTGGCTATTTAACTCCTTCAAACAGGCAGACAGAAATGACTTAAACGTCTCAGCTCGTGACGCATATCGTATATGCCTATTTTGGTTTGTCTAACTCTTCTTTTTCTAGTACTTACGAAATTCGTGTTTCTTGCGCAAATTTAAAATAAAGATATTTATATCTAAATATAAAATTTTTTATAATAAACTTAATATACATAAATTTAATTAAAAGATTAATTTTAGAATTTCTAAATACTTACATATATGCTCAAATACATATATAAACACCTACTTCTGCGAAAGCACCCTCCTCTCGCACTGTCATAGAACACAAATACCATTCGAATTGCATTTCTTGGCAAAGCTCGAAACGCAAATGGAAATCTAAGCAGATTTAAGAATACATACATACATACATACATATTTTCAAATATACAAAATGCTTTAATACACAAATTTACTTGTTTACATACAAACATTTATGGCGATTATAATCAATAAATTTTTATATGTAAGCAAAAATATGCTAATAAACAAAGTATAGAAAAATATTTATGTATGTAAATATATACGGATATACACTTATACATAAATAAGTTTGCATTGCCAACCACTTTGTTATTCAAATATTTTAATTGGAAAAATCTGCAAACATTCCAAAATGTCCGCCTAACCAATAAACACATAAATATCTCTTCTTTATCTGTTTCCTTTCTTTCATTCGATTTTACTATTTTCAATCAGTTAGACCAGAAAATAAATGTCGTAAATACTAATTAAATTTCCAAATTTCTTACAATAATATTTGCCTTATGCTCTCGAATTGCATGACATTTTTCGTTTGCAAATTAAAATAATATTTATTATTTGTTAGTTCGACCACACTCAAAAACTTAACATTTTAGGTGACTAGAAAAGCAGAGCAAACAAGTAAGGAAGCCTAAGTTCGAGTGGAATCGAACATTAGATACTCAGCTGTATGCTTTCATTGTTTGTTTGCGTTTGATGGAAACACGGATTATTTTATATAAAGCGAGTGCCGCATAAAGTGGGCGTGGCCACGCCCATTTTCAACATTTTTATCAGTCATCCAACTAAGCATATGAATATTATTATTTGTGCAAAATTTCATTCCTTTATGACTTCTAGTTACAAAGATTTCACGTTAAAAACTCCCAAAGGGTGTTCCAGAAATATCTTTGTTAAAAAGTAGGCGTGGTCATAAACCGATTTCAATAAATTTTTGCGTGCCTATTAACACAAGTTATAAAAGTATATAAACCAAGTTTCGTTATAATATCTCAATTATTTGTCGAGTTATAGGCTCAGAAATCTCGTATATTCCTGTTTCTAAAAAGAGGCGGCGCCACGCCCATTTTCCAAAATTTTTGTGTTTTTCGTTTTATGTCTGCAGTTGGACTCCTGCTACAAAATTTCAATTATATATCTTTATATATGACAGAGATATCGCTTAAAATGTTTTTATTGGGTTACTTTATAAGACCCATATAAAAAAGTGGGCGTGGCCGTCAACCGATTTTGGAAATTTTTCGTCCAAACATTTGCCTAAGTAAGTATATCAAGCGCACCGAATTTCATCGATATATTTTTAACGGTTTCTGAGTTATGACTCATAAAACTTTCAATGTTTGCCCCTTGATAAGTGGGCGTGGCACTGCCCATTTTCCAAAAAATTTTGTGTTTTTTGTTTTATGTCCATAGTTGGACTCATGCGACAAAATTTCAATGATATATCTTTATATTTGACAGAGATATGGCTTAAAATGTTTTTATTAGGTCACTTTATTATATACATATATAAAAGTGGGCGTGGCCGTCAACCGATTTTAACTATTTTCCGTCCAAACGTTTGCCTAAGTAAGTAAATCACGCGTACCAAAGTTGATCGATATATCTTCAATGGTTTCTGAGTTATGACAAATAAAACTTTCAAGGTTTGACCCTTAATAAGTGGGCGTGGCACCGCCCATTTTCCAAAATTTCATCAAATTTCTTCCTAGGGGCCTGAGCTCAACACGTGGGTAAAATTTCATCGCTCCAGCTATATTAGTGACTGAGATACCAAATTTCCGATTTTTTCTATATAGCAAAAGTGGGCGTGGTCATGGTCCGATTTCGCCCATTTTCAATACCAACCGTCCCAGTCTCGATACCAACTTGTATTTCAAATTTCATCGAAATATCTCAATTTTTGCACGAGTTAGGGTGTTTACAGACGGACGGACAGACGGACGGACGGACGGACGGACGGACCGACAGACGGACGGACGGACGGACGGACGGACAGACGGACGGACATGGCTCAATCGATTTCTCTTTTCACCCTGATCATTTTGATATATATAAGTCTATATCTATCTCGATTATTTCATTCTGTTACAATCCACCGTTATGTGATTAAAACTATAATACTCTGTGTACTAGTACAGCTGAGTATAAAAACATAACAACAAAAGCAGCGAACAACTATGAAATTAGGTTAAATATCTTCCCGAAAAGTGATCTAAGGTATTAGATCAAATAAGGCAGGTATAAGCTATTTCTCAACTAGAAAGAGAGGAGATTGAGTTTTATGAGCACGCGTGGGCAAAGTGAGCACACATAGATTTGCGCGAGCGTAAAAAATTGTGTACATACACACGACAATTAAACTCAAATAAAGAGCGTAAAGCGAGCGCTTGCGATGGGACTAGGCGATCGTCGCTTAGAAAAAATAATGAGGGTAGGTACTTTCAACTGACATGCAAGCAAGTGGTTGGTTTAACTTAAAAAAAATGTCTTTTTTATAAGCTCTTATATAAGCCTTGTTATAAGGTATTTAAACTACATATAAACCCTTATTATGTTGAATTATCTAAGACTTATTTCCCACGAATAAGCTTTAGGAATAAGGTTTTCTCCCAGAGAGTGTGCAAGTATTTCGTATGTTTTGTTGACAACAACACAGGAAAATATGTCGTATTATAAAGATTTGTCCATATAACTGACTTAGAAATTTTAGGCATCATTTTCCAAGCCTTATGTTCATCTGAAATAAACCTTGAATAAGGCTTAAATTTTTTGGAAGGTTTATGTATGTTTGTATTTGTGTTTGCCATTTCAAAGATAATTCCAATTACAACAAAAACGTTTACAAAAGTCAATGAAAAACAGAGCAAAAGGCAAATAAAATTATAAAATGCTAATGCTTTGTATGTATGAGCTTTTTAACTTTTTGGCACACATATTTATGTGGCAAAGTAAATTGTTTGCTATAGATTAAGGCTGTTAAAGGTAAAATAAAATCAAATTGAACTATTTCAAGGATTTAGAAATTACTTAGTGACTTTTGATAATTGAAAATTTTTTAAATACTAATTTAATTAAAAGCAAATTTATTGGAATAATAATAAAAGCAATTAATCATATTTTGGCTACATAAAATGGGTTTCAAGTAAAGTGTTGAACATGGAAAGCGATGAGTACGATGATGACAATTTCTGTCAGTATATCCAAGCTTAAACCGTTTATACTTATATTTTAAAGCACATTAAATGATAATATAAACATTTTGTGCTCTCTAATGTTTATATGCAGTAGAAAGAAGAATGTTATTCATATACATACATATATCTAGATATATATCCATATACATATCTGTTTGAACTCCAGCGAATTTCTCAGTTGATCATTATTGCCATAGCAAATCTTTTGCTGAAATGCTCAACTTTTTTCTACTAAAATTTTTAAATTGTCAAAAGTATAATTAATGCGTATATAGAAATACATAAATCACATACATATATAATTTAACATATATATGGAGTTTGTAAATATGCACTCAAAAAAAAATTTCTCTCGATCAAAGACATAATTTTCCTTATTTTGAACACGCGTCCCAATACAAAATTTTCTTTGTTTTGTGTAAATTTTCTCAAAAATGTGGAAAAAACATAAAAAAACTTTCAAACAAATTCGTTGCCATGGGGATTTGTATGGGAATTTAATTTCTCAAAATTAAAGAAATCAAGTCTTCAAAACAAGGAAAGTTGGGAATGGAATGGCGCTTAAAGAATTTTTCATTATTTTAATGTATGAATTTTTTCAAAACAAGTATATGAAACCATGGTAACGCATGTAACAACAATATTTTATAAACCTTTTAACATGTTTTAAGGAAAATTTACTCAAAACAAAGAAAGTAGTGTTCAAAATAGGTAAATAATTTCTTTGACCCCTCCATATA
The DNA here is from genome assembly GCA_960531455.1 of Urophora cardui. Classification (NCBI taxonomy): domain Eukaryota; kingdom Metazoa; phylum Arthropoda; class Insecta; order Diptera; family Tephritidae; genus Urophora; species Urophora cardui. The sequence goes on from OY482673.1 coordinate 31,100,962, forward strand.
TTTTTTTTCTCTCAGTGTGTATAAGCAAAGTAATTGCTTTTTATTTTGAATTCGATTTTGCAAACTATTGAAAAATTTGCTGCCAACTTGTTCGAAAAATTGCATACAAAGCTATTAAAAAGTTCCTGCACATACATACCTAGCAAAAAAAATATGCTCGCAAGCACGTACCATACTTTTAGGCGCCCCTACTATACTGAAAACCATTCAAACCCTGCAGGGAAAATCTCTAGTTCCGAACTAGGTCGCTTCTAGTGCATTTTTCGACACTACTAGTGCGAGCTAAATCTCTTTTGCATGTTATCAACTGACGAATTTAACACGGCGATGTCCTAGGCGGTGTCAATTGTCACTCTCTGCACTACATTTTCGATAGTTCCGAACTACTACTAAATTCTACAGTTTCCACTAGATCGTTTATTGGCACAATTTCGATAGTTCTGAACTAGCTACAAGTACCTACAAATTCTACAGTTTTACATCTGCCGCTTAAGTGCAGCCTTTGACACACTTCGTGCAAGTAGCGCGATGGCCGACTGGCTAACGCATGTGCCTTTCAATCTGAGGGGCGCGGGTTCGAATCCTGTCGGTGTCAAGTTGGATGATAATTTTTTTTTTTTTAAATTTTTTTTTTAAACTAATCTTTTTTTATTTATTTATTTATTAAAAATTTACAATAATATTTAAAAAGTAATAAAATAAAAAAAAATTAAAAATAAGCCTGAGGGATCGAAAAAGCATAATTAGGGGCATTTCATTTCATAATAATATAATAATAATACAATGGCGCTATTATAACTCTGACGAGTTTTATGGCCGAGCTTCTCTCCCAATTCGAGGTGTGCTCCTTTTTGTTTTTCCTACTAATTGGGTGGACCTACAGTTTTATGCCGGCTCCGAACGGCGAATGCATTTTTTATGAGAAGCTTTTTCATGGCAGAAATACACTCGGAGGGTATGCCGCCCACTGCCGAGAGGTGACCGCTGCTCTTAAAAAACCCAATAATTGGATTTTTACTAATTAGAAAAATTGTTTTGGTGTTTGGCTTGGACCGTGGTTTGAACCCGAGACCTCTGGCATAGCAGGCGAGCACTCTACCCACTGCGCCACAGCGGCCATACAAGATGCAAATAGAAACCTCTTTACATAAAATGTTTCACTAAACATCTGAGAATTGCAGAAATATACAAAGCCTACGGCAATTGAACAAACGAAAAATTTCCATAGAATTTTTGTCACTTCGAAATTGCATACAAATCAAAGTGTGTCTTATAATGGCCACTCTATTCACTCCTTCTGAACTGGTGAGGGTCTAACTAAAATTGATCTAGTTCCTTTTTGACACCTCTTCGCTAGTTCGGAACTAGAAATTTTGCTCACTAGTTATTGAGTTCCCTGCAGGGAATTTACTGGTAGAAATGTATGGTTGTACGCGCAGTACACATACATATACCCTGTGAAGAAAATCTTTAGCTGAGAACTAGTGCGCTCTTAGTCCATTTTTTCGCCACAACTACTTGTGAGCGTTCATAGAAACTAAGTCATTCGACTTAAAATCTGGCGGCTTCGATTCGATCCCCTCCGCAGAAGTTAGTAATGGGCGAGTCCGAGATGTTAGACAATCGAAAGGATCGCCTTCATTGCAAAATCACAATTTAGTCAAAGTTCGAGATGTTTAGACAATCGAAACAATCTAGTGAAAGCTTCACTCGCTCCTTAATTACTCAATCGAGCTATTTTTGCTATTTTTCCAAGTCGGAAGTTGTTTCGATTAGTGATGGGCGAGTCCGAGTTGTTTTAGGGTTGCTTTGAAAGCAAAAGAAATCGTTGGCGAGGCCGAGGTGTTCTAGCGATTGCTGCATTGATGGCTATTCACCCAAATACGAATATAAATCATCGTGAGCATTCTTGTTATTTGAACGATCGAGACAATCGAATAAAAACCATCCTTTTCTACAACTCGCTCGAACGTAGGACAGAATTTCATCTTATCTACGAGTATATCTATATGTGTAAAATTCTAAGGTGTTTTTGTATGAGGAAATGGCTAAGAAACTTCCGAACGGATGTTTGCCCAATTTTAGGCAGTTCTCTCGACATAGGCTATATTCTGCCTCGCTAGATGGCGCTGGAGTCGCTATATTTGCAAAATCCCTATATATGATCCGATTTTGTCCGTTTCTGGCACGTAAGTATGTTTTTTTTTTTTTGTAACGAAGAACTCGATGGAGAGATATGGAGAGTGGAAAAGAGATTGATAGGGAGTGGGATAGTGTGATTTGTCGCAGCGAAGCGGGACGGGTATTGCTAGTTTCAAATGAAGACATATAAACTATCACCCCTATTTCGAGTGTCAATTGTGATAGATAATCGACTATTTATCGACCAAAGAGCATGTAAATATAATGCTCCTGGATCGATCAACAGTCGATTGTCTATCACATGTAAATATAATGCTCCTGTATCGATTAACAGTCGATTATCTATCACAGTCGACACTCGCAATATGGGTGTATATCAAATGCTCCATTAATACTCTGAGAATTACGGAAATATGCACAGGTGGAAGTATAAATGAGCGAACAAAGAGAATACATAGATTTTTTGTAATTTCAGAACTTCATACAAATTAAAGAATCAGTTGACTCCTTCCGAACTGGCGAGTGTCTAACTACAATTGAACTGGTGCCTTTTAAACAACTTTTCGCTAGTACTGAACTAGACATTTTGTCGCACTAGTTGTTGTTTTGCCTGCAGGGTACATTTGTGCATATATACATTCATATTATATATAGCATTATCGTATGGCTGATTGCAAAAAAAGCAGAATGAATGACTATGTGCGCTGAACAATGAATACGCTCCTCAAGTGTTCGATGCACTGTCGCTGATTTTATCAAAAATGTTTAGCGACCATTTTAACCCAATTTCCATAATAATAAGTAATAATGCAAGCAAAATGAAATAATAAGTAAGTAAGAATATTCTGATGCATTCAACTACATAAATGCTACTCGCAAACTACTCAGCTCAGTTCAATAAACTATAAGTATCTACAATATTGCGCTGCCACAGCAGCCAATTACTTACTCCAATATGCAGATGCTGGATTTGAGGGATTTTGTGTATGCGAATATAAGGGTGGTTCATTGTATTTTTTGAATGGATGAATGTTCCTTATTTAAGTTTTTCTTTTATGCTAACTAAGAGTATTTCAAGAAGTGTAAATGAAATATAATGAAATACATTTCTCCAATATAAAATATATGTACATATCTATATGTGTAGACTCATGACTTTATAACTCTGCTGTTATAAAACTTAATTTTATCGGCATATAAGATTTATACTTCTTTATACACATATAAAAATTTGCCAGCTGAAATAAAAAAAAAAACCCAATGTCCAACCACCCATATACATATTTTGACGCCAACGGATTTCTATCAGCAATCAAGCCCTTACTCCCGCATCATTAATCAATCAAACAGCCAATCAGCTGTCCTAATGTCTGCTTTTATATGAATAAATTTGTAGCACATAGTATGTACATTAGGCATATAACAAATTTTGACGAAAAATTTGGTATACCACCACGTGGTGGCAAATATTGTACAAGTAATGAATATCACTTTTTTATGTGATTTCGGTTCAAAAACGTTCCGCGCAAAAATGGATTTCTAAAAAAGTCAGATTTTTTTTTTTAATTTTTTTTTTAATATTTTTATTTTTACATTTTTGTCAATTGTTATATGAAATAAGTTTTAAGTTTAAAGTATGTGATGATTTCCACATTTCTTTTAATAGACCTTAAGGTAAATATCTATTATTATGAAGAAAAACGTGTACACTGTACAAAACTTTTTTTGTTTTTTTCAGCAGTTCTGATAAAAAGTAATTTCGGTTTGCGCAGAAACTTTTTTGCAATTTCGCAAAAAAAAAAATACTGGGGTTCATACTTTTTTATGCTCTATTCGACGTTTTTCGTATTTGCAAAAATTGTAAAAAGTTATATGCCTAATGTACATGTATGCAAGGCAGTATTTAGGGGGGGGGTGGTGGGTTTGAGTGTTTGAACCCCCCACGAAATTCTGGTAGATAAATTTTACTTCTATCATATTCAAAGCTATATGTTGAAAACACTAGTTTACGAATAATTAATTTGAGAAAATACCAAGAATTTCAGGTATAGGGGAGGGCTGGTATGAACCTGCTGAGATCAAAACCATTTTCTTATGGTTAGGGTTTTAAGATAACGTAATTTTGAGTTTTTTTGGTTACAACTTCCATCAAAAATTCTTTTCGCTGAAGTTACAAATACCCGCAAACCGTATCTACTCCGTTCGAAAGATAATTAAAGTACGCTTCTAACGACATACCACTTATAAATTAAATTATGTTACATTTCTAAAATTTTAGCATATTTCCTTATAACTTCATAAAGTCATGGCTGAAAATTCATTACTCGGGTTATATTAGTTTCTGAATTATAACATTTTGTGTGTTTTTCGAAAGATCCCATATATGGGATGTGTGCGTTGTTATATGTAGTCCGATTTCACCTACATATTTTCAATACTAACTTTGGAAAGTCACCATTTTTTGATTTTTTGCGATTATTGAAAAAAATTGATTATTATTGGGGTTTTTATAAGAAGTTGTAAAAATCAGGAAAGTTTTATTCTTTTTAAAATTATTCTGTTTTATTGCAAACATTTTAAGCGTAATATTAAAAAGATGCGATAAATACTTTATTTTTGGCGATTTTTTTCAAGTGAAACAAAAAGGATGTTTTATGGTCGAAAAAGTCGGTTAGGTGACCCAACTATATGAAAACGACTTCACAGATAAAAGGACATTAGGAGGAAATATTAAGCTTCCCAAGCACTGTTTGCCAGCATAACACCAACAGTCTCAAAAATAAGCTGTTGCTGTTTTGCGAAAGTTATCATAATTTTTTGAGAACTTTTGAATTTCGATTTCCTTTGAAAATATCTTAAGTCGAAGCACAGAACATTCGAATATATTTGTTTGTTTTTTTGTGCTGTTGCTTTACTGTGTAATTTCAAACAGATCAGTCGACAGTAAAGCACAGATAAACAGAATTGTAGTTTTAAGTGCGGCTTTTTGAAATTGGTTTTTTTTTGTACATTACAATTTCGATTGTATTCCCATAAATTAAAAACAAAAAACAATAACAACAGTGCTGTAAAAACTCGAAATTATGTTTGCCCTTTGCTGTGCTGTACAAATTTCCACAATACAGCAACAGTCGACTATAATTTTTTGAAACTTAAGGCTGCGCAGTTGCAGTACAGTAGAACTTTTTATTTTTTATACTTCTGCTGCGCTGTTAATTTTTTAATTTTCAAAAGAAAATGAAGTTCAATGGAAATGAAAAAAAAAGTTGAAAATAATTTCAAAGCCTGCTCAAAAGACTAAAATAATGACATATCTATCAAGTTTAAAAATCGGATGTCAAATAACAAAGTTGCAAAAAAAAACAAGTTAGTGTCTCAACATAAGCTAAAAATCTTGAGGCGGACTTTTACAGCTGAAAAAAGCTTGGTAATCTAACCGAGTTTTTCGTCCATAAAATATTATTTTTTTTTACTTGTATAAAATCACCAAAAATAAAGTATTCATCGTGTTTGTAATAAAACAGTCTAATTTTTAAATGAATAAAAGTTTCCTGATTTTTAAAACTTATTATAAAAAAAAATCCTAATTTGAAAATCAAAAGTTTCGTAAAAAAAATTTCTTCTAAATAGCACTTGAGAAACCAGAATTTTTTTATTATTTTTATTTAGTGCACGAAATAAATTATATATTTGCTCAAAAAAAAAAAAATCCACAACGATGTAACCCCCCACGAAATAAATTCCTGGCTACGGCCCTGCATGTATGTATGCAAGTATGTATGTATATTGTAGCACACTTGTACGTGCGCTGGAATGAATCAAGTCTTTGTATGTGTATGTGTTTTTATTGCATATTTCATGGTAATCGCGCATCAAAATACGCTCGAAAAATCTCTCTAACTCAACAGTTTTCACGCACAGTGCTCACAAACGCCACAAAGCATAGCAACATATACACAAACATGCACAATAATATACATATAGTACTTATTACAACATTTTAACAATTTATCCCGCTGCCACATACAATCCATACATACTATATACATATATTTTATACATACATAGATATATGCATTTATTGCTCGCTTGTAATGTTGGTTTTACAGTCGAAAGCAGAGCATCTTGCATGTGACTTGCTTTTGCTTTTCCATGTCTCCTCTTGCTTCTACAACTTCTACTATTTGTTTTCGCTGCTTTATTGCTTTTGGCGTAAGACGCTCAATAAAAATAGTCCTTTTTAAACACGTAAATGATTATCGATCAATGCTTTTATGTTGCACAAACTTTGTGCCAAAAACAAATCACCGTTGGCTGTTGGTTGGGATGCATTGTGGCAGCGGCAACACTGCACTGAAATGCTTGTGAGTGATGTTAGCAAGCGCGCGATATGGGGTCTTTGCACGCGATGTATATAAATTTATATGTATATACATTAAGGTGGAGTGAAAACATATGGAGATTTTTTTTTGTTCTTTTTTTGAACGTACCAGCAATAAAAAGTTGCCTTTATATGAGTTAATGAACCCCACAAAATTTTATGGCGATAGGACGACGTTTTGAACTGCCCCCAGCCCCGCAAAGTTAAAAGCAATAAGCACGATCTGGTACAAATATGAAATTTTCAAAATTATAAAATCAAAAAACGAAGTACGAGGATTGATAAAGAAGGCTAAGCTGAGTATTAAAGTAAAATAATTTTTTTTTTTAAACAACAACAACAAAAGTTATTAAAGGTCAAAATTTATATTATACATTTTTAAATTGCAATTACTTAAAAACTACTACATCGATTTCGAATGTTTTTATACCGTTCAATAGGTATTTTGATTCCCTTTAATTTGATATACATTTTATATATGAACAGTAAGGGGGGTAAAAGGGGGGAAATGAAAAGTTACCTATGTATGTACATAGCCGGATTAAGTTTAATTTATAATTTTAATTCTGTGGGTTATTTATGGAAAGATTTATTAGAAAAAATGGTGTCTTGGCTATTTAAATGGAGGAGTTATACACCAAAATGTCCATATCTGAACAATCGGTTGTAGAGGAGCTATAGGTTATAGTGGTCCGATCTTAACAATTTTCGGTAATCCCGTTTGGGCCCATATGGGTACAAATACTTCAAAATTTCACGCCGTTAGCTGTTAAAATGGAGGAGTTATACACCAAAATGTCCATATCTGAACAATCGGTTGTAGGGGAGCTATATGTTATAGTCGTCCGATCTTGACAATTTTCGGTAACCCTGTTTGGGCCCATATGGGTACAAATACTTCAAAATTTCACGCCGTTAGCTGTTAAAATGGAGGAGTTATACACCAAAATGTCCATATCTGAACAATCGGTTGTAGGGGAGCTATAGGTTATAGTGGTCCGATCTTAACAATTTTCGGCAATCCCGTTTGGGTCCATATGGGTACAAATACTTCAAAATTTCACGCCGTTAGCTGTTAAAATGGAGGAGTTATACACCAAAATGTGTTTATCTGAATAATCGGATGTTGTGGAACTATATGTTATAGTGGTCCGATCTTGACAATTTTCGGTAACCTTGTTTGGGCCAAAATGGGCACATCTACTTCTAAGTTTCATGTCCTTAGCTGTTTAAATGGGGAAGTTATGCACAAATTACATCCAAAAATTTCATGTATATCTGAATAATCGGTTGTTTTCTATATGTTATAGTGGTTCGATTCGGCCGGTTCCGACAAATGATCAGCTGCATATAACAACATACCTGTATTCCGAATTTCATTCAGATATCTCAAAAACTGAGGGACTAGTTTGCGTTCACACAGACGGACGGACGGACAGACGGACAGACGGACCGACGGACATGGCTTAATCGACTCAGCTCGTGATTCTGATCATATCGGTATATATTTTGGTGGGTCCCCCACGCTTCCTTCTGGTACTTTCGACAAAAATTTTTTGGCACTAAGTTATAATACCATTTCATTCTCATGAAAGGTATAAAAATGCATATTATAAAATTTGATCTTTAATAACTTTTTTTGTTGTTGTTTCCAAAAAAAAAAAAAGAATTCACTTTAATACTCAGCCTATCCATCTTTATCAATCCTCATACTTGGTTTTTTGATTTAATAATTTTAGAAATTTCACATTTGTACCAGATCTTGCTATTTGTTTCAACTTTGTGGGGCTGAGGGCACCTCTAAACATGCGAGTAGGTTAATAAAATTTTACAGGCTTATTTCTGGGCTACAAAGGTGCCGTTATGGCTTTGGAACAAATTGAATTTCCAAAAAAAAAATTTCACTCCACCTTAATATACATATATGTATGTGTGTATTTGTACATATAGTGCATTAAGCATGCTTGGACGCGTTTATTTGCCATCAATATATGCGAACAACACCACCAAATGTACTCAATATTTAGTGGCAAGCACAATTACTCTTAACTCCCAGTCAAATCATGCATACATACATACATACATATATGTGCATTGCGAGTGACTTGAAGTATGATTATAGCAAAATAATAGAGCTACATACAAATATACGCTAGCACAGACGCAGTTCACAACATCACATCATTCTGTGATCAACATCACACACAGTCATCGGTCTGTTTTGTCGTTGCTTTGAGTGCGCGCCTAGAAGTAGGCAATATTCTGGGTGCTCTTACCATTTAACAAGCAATAAATTCATTGCAGCAACCAGGGTTGCCAGTTTTCAATTTTTTCCGACCAAATTCGTCTCAAAAACCTACCAAAATAGCTTTCAGCCGACCAAAATTTTTTTTTCACAAAATTCGTCATTTAAGCTGGTACATATATAGGAACTTATACATACATATCACTCTTCAAGTATTTTCACAAGTTTTAGCTTAAAGTAATAAGGTGCGAATGCGTTTGTACATATGTATGTACATTAATTTGTGTATGTAATTTATGTTAACATTTTAAAATAGTTACGACTATGGTTTAACAGGTCTCCAAGTAGGTATACAAATGAGATCAGAACTTTAATTAAATATGAAAATTGAATCTAAGGTCTTTTTAGATGACCACACGTAGTGCGGGTCATTGTTTTTGTTTATCAGTTTTGTGCACATCATTATGTTGTTTATAGTGCATATTTCTAATTTGTTTTTGAGTTTGGTTTTTATTAAAGTGTAGAAAATTTGCGCTCCGCTGCAGCAGAGCGGTGTGGAAGCGTAAGCAAATTAAAAATAAATTTTGTGAGCTCACCAAAGCAATTTTTATTAAGCGCATTTTTCATCAAACTAAAAAATGAGGAAAGGGTTTTCATGCGTATGCGTTCACCTTTTATCCACTTTGCACAAAACTCTGCCGAAGAGAAACACAAAAAGTATTCAAGCAAACTGTTGCTGTGAGTGTTGTGGCAAAATCTAGCAAATCAGTGATGTTACTTGAAGGAAGGTAAAAACCTACCAAAATTCAAATCGTCCGACCATCCGACCAACAGGAAAAAAAACCGACCAGTTTTGGTAGGAAAAGCCCACTTATCACATTCCTGGCAGCAACCAGCTATAGCAAAGCGGTCGATCGTTCGGTATTTACCTATTTATTGATGTGTAAACATCTTTGCTGTAGCTACGAGTGATTTCGAAAAACAGGTAAAGTTTACGCGTAAACGTAAATGACCTTTGTGTTAGTGCACTGCTGCGTCCGTGTGAATCGCTTGGCACTGTCAGTGATAGGTAGGTAGATAGACATGTACGTACAAATGCTTGCATGCATAGCCGTGCAAATGCAAATATCAACAACAACAGCAACGAAGCGAAGTGAAGTTGTTGTTGTGTTCTGCAACAATGCGAGAAATAGGCAACATAAAAAGGACCAACCTGTTTGTACATGTATGCAAATGTATGGATATGCATGCCTACATCTACCTATCTAATTTCTGAGCAATATTGGTATCAAATGAAAGGTTTTGAGCAGGACTTCGATATGAAGCTCTTTTCATTGTGACCCCTAGGCCGTGTCTCCAGATATAGGTCAAAAGGAGGACCTGGATGATCCTTGAATATTTCTGAGCAATATTGGTATCAAATGAAAGGTTTTGAGCAGGACTTCGATATGAAACTCTTTTCATTGTGAGCCCTAGGCCGAGTCTCAAGATATGGGTCAAAAGAAGGACCCGGATGATCCTTGAATGTTTCTGAGCAATATTGGTATCAAATGAAAGGTTTTGAGCAGGACTTCGATATGAAGCTCTTTTCATTGTGACCCCTAGGCCGGGTCTCCAGATATGGGTCAAACGTGGACTCGTATGATCTTGCATGTTTCTGAGCAATACAAAACAAAACAAAATAAAAAATCAAAAGTCAAAAAACAAAAACCAAAACAAACAAAAACAACAAAATATTAGCAGTCACAATGACAACAAAAAATTATAAAAACGATAGTCGCCTTTTAATCCATAGAAAACCAGGAAAAAAAAGGAATAAGGAAAAGGGAATAAGTATCCGATTTCGAAACTGTTTACACATCATTGTTCATGAATACCCGTTATTCACGCTTTAATTTTTTTATTTTCATACGTTTTTGCTGTATAAATACGTTTTGCTGTATATATATATAATATATATATAAATGTGCGTTAAATTGTATCAAGTCACGCAACGTTGACTAACATGTGCAAAACTCTTGCCAATACATATGTATATGCATACTTATGTACAAACTTAGATGCGTTAATGATTTATTAACTAATTTAGGGTATATGTGTGCTTACATTAATATATATCTTTCCCTATTTTCCCCACTTTATTGTAGTGTGACTGGCTTATCTGCCATCCATCACATCATCATAATCACGTGCAAAATGTTAATAGTCACACCCGTACTTCCCCTCGCTTGATGTTTCTGCACTTATTAATGTACACACAAAAACTCATAACGTTTTCTTAAAAAAATTGAAATTTTTAATAAACCCTTAAGCTTTTTATTAGCATGACGTTTTACCAATAAGCCGTCTGGTAATTCACTTTCTAATAAAACTCGCCTGAATGTGTGTTGTAAACCATTGCGGCACTAAAAATTAGGTCGAATTATCGGTAAGGACATAATTGTTGGTATGCTAAAAATTCCATAAAATTGCCAATGGAGTAAGTATAAAGCGCATTAAAGGCTTTGACGATGTTAATGTTTTTTTTTTTTTTTCAAACGCGGAAATATGTTGCGTTTGTATGGAATAATTTAAACATTAAAAGCTGCTACAATGTGTAGTGTGCGGGGAGAATATATGTCTGATATTATAAAAAATGTGACTTTAAAATATAGGTATCTGTACTAAGTCTGAAAACTGTGTTTTGCAGGAGAAGCTCTCAAAGTTTAAACTCGATATGAAACTTCGGTTATATGCTAAGTATATTTTCACTTATAACTTCTGTTTGGATTTAACGATTAACACCAAAACTCGAAAATATCAGAGAAAAACTAAAAATTTGCTACATGGTTTTTCATGGCAAGCTCTTAAAGTTTTTATTCTGTAAAAATCTCGAGTTGTATTATATGTACACTTTTGCTTATAACTTTGGATTGGATTAAGACACGCTCCTCTTGAAAACGCCAGAAAACGGGAAAATGTACTAAGTCGACTTAGTACAGTATTGTTTGGAAGCGTCGACTTCATTTAAGTTGATGGGATGAGCAGCGCTTGATTTTAGGATGATTTAATACATAATAATATGATGTGATGTGATACAATATCATGCCAATACAAATGATGTGACATGAAAAATAATGATTTTACAGAGAAAAGGAGAGAATGAAAGTTTTATTATGTATAAAATATATGATGCGATATCTAATGAGCAGTTATGATCTAATATGTAAGTAGCTTGTGAATAGAAATGCTGTTTATTTTTTGCTACAAGCACTGATCTGATATGGTAAAGCGTGATATTTTGTTTTGTGATGATTTGTTGCGATGTGATGTAAGAATGCGTGCTTCTTCTGTGCTTTTTTTTTGGCATGTCATATGACATGATCACATGATCACATGCAGTGATTTAATATCACAAAACGTGATATGATGATATATCATATGCTGTGATGTGATTTAATAATTCATGACTCGTTGGTGTTTTTTGATGGTATGACATATCACATAATCAAATGATTTATTTTAATTGCAATTTGCAAATCCCGCTTTCATATCCATGTGATAGATTGGAAAGCCATAATATGACTTCGCATCACATGAAAACATCATCTACATACTAGAGCCCTAGATACCCGGGTATCGAACAGTTCGAATTGATCGTTTTTGTTTGAAGCCCGTTTGTTGTTCAAATGCCCGTACAAACATTCGAGCATTCGAGCTTACAAACAAAAAAAAATGTGTATCGAAAAAACAAAAATAAAAACAACTACATATGAAGAAGAAAAAAAATAATAAACAAAAGAAAAAAAAAAACAAACTACAAAATGCCCGAATTGTTCAAATGCCCGTACAAACATACGGGTAATAAACAAACAAACGACTGTTCGAGCATTTGAACAACATTTGTTCGGGCTACTCGAAAATGTTCAAAAAAAAAATCTGGAGCTCTACTACATACATGCATATGTATGGTAGGATATGATGTTGTATTAAAGATGCAATATTGGAAGTAGTGAAGGTGGTGGATATGATATCGTGCGATGTTAGGTGTGACGTGAAATTAAACAATGCTAATTAAGCAATTCTAAATGTTTGAAATACATAGTGTTGTAAGTCATTTATTCACTAAATTGTTGTTGGCATTGGCGCACACAAGGGGGGGGGGGGTTAAACCCCCCCCCCCCCAAAATTTGACAACACCATACAAAAAATAATTTTATAAAAGATGGTACATGCACAATATTTGTGTAAATACATGTTGTAAAATCTATGAATATTCGTGGATGTACATTGCCAATGTTTTTCAACAACTACTGATTATGTTTATAAACAAGCAGTGTGGAGACATTTCCCTAAACGTATGCTGTGGATATTAGCTGAGGTTTGTATACTCAGCTACACAGAGTATTATTGTTTTAATCACATAACGATGGATTGTAACAGAATGAAATAATCGAGATAGATATAGACTTATATATATCAAAATGATCAGGGTGAAAAGAGAAATCGATTGAGCCATGTCCGTCCATCCGTCCGTCCGTCCGTCCGTCTGTAAACACTCTAACTCGCGTAAAAATTGAGATATTTTGATGTATTTTGGAATGAAAGTTGGTATCGAGACTGGGACGGTTGGTACTGAAAATGGGCGAAATCGAACTATGACCACGCCCACTTTTCCTATATATACAAAATCGGATATTTACTAATAGAGCTGGAGTGACAAAATTTCACCCACGTATTGAGCTCAGAAATGAAGAAATTTGGTGAAATTTTGGAAAATGGGCGGTGCCACGCCCACTTATTAAGGGGAAAATATTTAAAGTTTTATAAGTCATAACTCAGAAACCGTAGCAGATATATCGATGAAATTTGGTACGCATGATTTACTTAGTTGGGCAAATGTTTGGACGAAAAATTGCCAAAATCGGTTAACGCCCACACCCACTTTTATATATGGGAATTATAAAGTGGCCTAATAAAAACATTTTAAATGATATCTCTGTCAATTACAAAGATATATCATTGAAATTTTGTGATAGAAGTCCAGCTATAGACATAAAACAAAAAACAGGAAAATTTTGGAAACTGGGGGTGGCACCGCCTCTTTTTAGAAGCAGGATTTCTGAGCCTATAACTCGACAAATAATTTATATATTATGACGAAAATCAGTTTGTACACTTTAATAACTTGTGGTAATACATGCTCAAAAAAATTAGCAAAATCGGTTTATGACCACGCTTACTTTTTAACAAAGATATTTCTGCAAAACCATTTGGGAATTTGTAACGTGATTAGATGTTGCAAATTTGCACTAACAATAATATTTATATGCTTAGTTCGATGATTGATAAAAATTTTGAAAATATGCGTGGCTGCGCCCACTTTATGCGGCACTCGATTCATTTAAAATACACCCTAATCGAACAAATGCAAACAAACAATGAAAGCATACAGCTGGGTATCTAATGTTCGATTCCAATTGAACTTAGGCTTCCTTACTTATTAGTTTTAGTTTAAATACAGAGAAAATGCAATGAATTGAGATTTAAAAGGTGCCTTTGTTTAATGTGTGTATACGTAGGTCCACTCTCCAAACATAAATTTAAGTAAAAATTGTCTGGACGAGTTTTAAATATTTTTTTTTTAATTTTCCGTTGGATATTGAAACCCCCCCCCAAAATATTTTTCTGTGTGCGCCACTGATTGTTGGTCACATATCAATAGTCCACTCTCAAAACTGGCTATGTGAAATTTTTTCGAAATTTAGTTTTTGATGGATTATCTTGCAGTATTTAAAGGTGTATAATGTCCATTAAGAATTTATTGGAAAATCCTTCCGTATTCTGAAAAAATAGCATTAAATACGATTATACTTCCAAAAGTCTCTATAGATCTTATATGTATGTATATATTTAAAATTCTATTTTTGTTTTTTCTACTTTGCGTCTTAATATGAATAGCCATGGGTAATGGCGCAATTTTTTTGGCGCTGATACCATAACACCAGCGCCAGCCGTGGCGCCAGCGCACGGCTCTGGCGCAATAACACCTTTAGCGCAATTGCCATGGAAATAAATAACACTTGTTCGCTTCTTACTGTCTACTATCCCCGTTTTATTTATTTTGGCGCAATTCTGCTTACATACACGCGGGCACAATAATTGTGCCACAATTAAATTTAATTTAAAAAATCATTTGCGTATATTTGTGAAAATATGCTGGCATCTCGTTTTGTTGCATCTTCATTATGGAATACGAGGGTTGGCTCCATCCTATTAAAAAGAAAGATTGCGGGTCCGGGCGCATTTTATCGAAATTCCCCCTTACCATTTACCATGCGTAACAAAAATATATTATATGCATACATGGGCGTAGTTAACTAAATGTCAAGTACCACTAATATGGCATTAGTGGATTTTAAAATTTTTCAACTACCACTACGTGTAGTGGGATTAATTTTTTTTCCACTACCACTAACAGCGTTTAGTGGTAATGGAAAATTTTTCAACTCAAAAAAAAGCCATTTCGTGGTAGTGGAAATTTTTTTAACTCAATCTTCTGGAAATGAGTGGTAGTTGAAATCAAATTGAGTGGGAGTAAATTATTTCCACTAAACCATATTAACATATGCATGTCTGTTAGTAACACTAATAAAACTGTTATCTTCAATAAAATATTTTCCGGGAATGTAAATATTTTTACATATATATGTACACATTTATTTAGTCATACGTTCATAGACGCCTACCTTGCAAAAATCATTGGATTATATGCTCCATTTGTGGTAGGTGGAGTACTTTCAAAGTGATCATTAACATAGCCCAAACGACCGATTCATGTATCTGCATCGGCTCGTAGTTAGCCGAACACGCGTCATTCGGCGCCGTCGCGATAAACATTTGGTTTTTGTTGTTATGTTCGGCTAACTGTTGGGTACTCCATCAATTAATCCAATGTAGGTACTCCATGGATTAATTTGATTGTTATGCGGGACTGGAGTATATACTCAATTGCAATGACATGCAATGTTAAATGGACCATATTTTTTGTATGAAATGTGGCAAGTTATGGAGTAATCGGCTGGTCCATAGCGAGCACTCCATGGATTAGCGAATGGAGTACTCCGAATTTTTGCAGGGCAAATATACATACATATGTATGTGTGTTTATCGTGCACGAAATACATAAACATATACATATATAGTATAATTCCGCACAATACCATAGCTCTCTAGACTCTTGAGTGACTTATTTTAGTGATGGGCGAGTCCGAGATGTTTTATTCGATTCTCTCGATTGTTGAAACATCTCGAATGCTCTCGATGGTTTTCATTCGTATTCGAGTCAAGTCGTAAATGGCCGTCAGTCGAAACAATCGCTAAAACATCTCGGACACGCCAACGATTCCTCTCGTTTTCAAAGCAAGCCTACAACATCTCGGACTCGCTGTAAAAAATACATAATAATTGTTGTTGCCGCTTGAATATTAAAATGTTTTACAAAACATACAGCGTGGTACAAATCTATTGCCGTTGTTGCTACTCGTAAAATTCATGTTTCATAAGCGTCTCACTTCAGAAAATTTATTAATGTTTAAATAATTAATTATTATTATTATGCACGACACTCTTTAGTTGTGATTGCAATAATGTAGCGTCTATGTATAGCATATTTTTCAATTTGGTTAATTTATTTATGTATTTGCCTCACTTCCATTAAAAATCCTACTTTCTTTATCAACAAACCTCATTCAGTTTATTTTATCAATTAAAACATATCATCAAAACAACAGCCGGCCCGCCGACTCGGAACAATCGCAAAAACATCTCGCTTGTGTAGTCGAGATGTCATCGAAACAACCTACGACTCGCCGACTCGGAACAATCGCAAAAACATCTCGCTTGTGTAGTCGAGGAGCGAGTCAACTTTTGACTCGATTGTGATTTTGCAACGATGGCGATTCTCTCGATTGTCTAAACATCTCGGACTCGCCCATCACTAACTTATTTGGATCAAGCAAATACGTATCAAGCTGCCTTCGGACCTCATCCTGTTCAATAATTTAAGGGGCTGCTACTGTAAAAAAGGTTAAATTATATTTCAATTTAAGGAAATAGTCTTACTATTTGCTTCGTCGAACTCCAAAAATTTATGTATCAGTTGGTTCTGAGGATTTTTCTGTATCTGAATTTTGGCTGTCACTTTTCACAAAAAACTGAGCAGCATATTCAATGAATAATTTTTTTGCGAAATCCGTAGTTAGGTGCGGTGCCGTTCGCTGCAGATCTTGCAAGAAACGCAACTTTACACCTGGGCACGATATTGCCGCTATGATGGCCAAATTTGCTTCCTCATTTCCTTAAAATAATTTTATTAATTACTATTTATTTTTTATCTTTTAAATCGACAACATACTACCTTCAAAAAATATTTGTTATCTTTTGTGTAGGCATGTTATAAGTTCGGTGCGAACTGATGTCAAGTCTCGTAATTCAAAACCCTCTTGAAATTTCGTTAATTTTAATTTTAACGATACAAGAGCAGCAATGAAAAACCCAAAGTACATAAATTTTTCCCCCTGAAAAAAATCTATGGTATTTGCAATCGGTTCCATTGACTTTTCTCTGCAATTTATCTCTAATAAGTTTTTTCAGTTATACTTCGAAATTCGAAGAAAATCGCTGATTTAGTTAATAATCTAAAAACCACTTCCATTCGTGTAACGTCCGCAACGCAGTTTAAGTGGCTAAAACAAAGGTATTAAACTAAATTTGTATCGCCATCATATTTTTATCATCAGGTGTGTCCTAAATATTTCCCTTTATAATAAAACGATACAATATTTCGCGTTATTTCTGCCTCAAAAATTCAAAAAATCGTGCGAACGTAACGTCCGCACCGCCCAGGAAATGCCCACATACATACATATGTACATGCATAGATATGACGAGCAAAATGAGACATATTTCTTCTCAGAGCAAAAATGAACTATTCACATGTATGTGTAAGTATGTATATGTATTTCGATATACAAACTTAGTGATTCTACACATATAGTGGAATCAATGATTTTTCCACTATTTCGTGATTTAGTGGGAACAAGTTTTCAGTCACTAATTGAAAATTAGTGGAAATTTTTCAAGCCCCAATCCCACTATGCTGGGATTTGAAGCCCTATCCACTACCACTAATATTTTTAGTGGTAGTGGAAAAAGTTTCAACTTCCACTCACGTTAGTTGTTTGGAAAATTTTCAAGCCCCACTATCGCGACGGTAGTGGTAGTTAATGGCGTAGTGGTGACACGGATTAGTTAACTACGCCCATGTGTGATTATATGCTAATAAATATTTTATTTTATTTATTTTGTATTATATTTTTCTCTCCTATTCACAGATAATGTCAATTTTGTCTTCTTTCTTTGTGAAAGTAAAATATGAATACCCTTTCTTATTAGCGATGGTTCGGTATTGGCGTTAGCATACATAATTGTGACGGTGTCGTATACGCTGTGCTGTTATTGGCTTTGTGGTGGTGCCATTTTACACTAGCGCTATATTGGTGCTGGTGTTAGCGCATGAAATTGAGTCAGTGTTATATTGCAATAGCGCAACATTGAGTTGGCGCTATATTTAGTTGGCGCTATACTGAGTTGGCGCATTTTCCAAATCGGAGTTAGCGCAATAACACAGGGTTGGTACTAGCGCAATTGCACGGCGCAGCGCAGTGTTACCCATGCCTAAATATGAAAAATTGACATAGGGACTTTTGAGAGTGGACTACTCATATGTATGTAGATATTAGACCTCTGCACAATACCATTTGACTCTTCTATATTTGCGAATACTCTATGCATTGTACAATTAGTCACAGCACAATTTCAATGCAGATACGAATATAACCCATACTTTTCATTTAGAATACAAATACTATTTCTATTTGCTCTGTTGGAGCGATTAGTGTACACTATTCGCCACGATAGGATAGAACATAATAATAACCATGTTATTAAATATTCGCAAAACCTTGTTGCTTCTTTGGTTTGTTTGTTTATTTAATGTGCATATGGCATTAGGGTGGACCAAAAAATAAAAGCCCAACAAACATATGTTCCATTTTTTAATGATAAGAAATGTTTTTCTTGTTCATTAAGGACTTTGAAAAAAATGATGTATCATCACTGATATAAAAGGAGAAAGAAATTTGGAGGCATTTGCACGACCTCTAAATTTTAATATATTAAGGAAAAATTTTAGGTATAGATTTCCGTATTATATTCGGGTTGTTCCGCGAATTTCGGGAGAACTTTATTTCCTTCATAAAACCACCTTAATATGCCAAATAAATTTCCTAACTAATGCCGGAAAAATCTAAAGAATCGAAGTATTGGTTACCGAGTTATTTTAAAATATATAGAACAGTTGGAAATATGTAGATCGTAAAAAGCTCTGGTTCGAAATTTATTTTAGACATATGGTTTCTTGGGCAAAAAAGCTTGAAATTACCCAAATTTTTATAACTGAGATGTGTCCCTGTTAATTTTTTTTTGGCCCCTACCAATCGACCCGCCCTAGTGTGTATGCATATGCACATACACACACTCACACTAGCAGCGTAATTTTGCTCAACACAACGTCTGGATGTGTGTTTATGAAAATATGTATGTATACATACATATATTTCGATTATATTCGAAGTATTCGCAAGTAGTGTACACTATTTGCAGAACCTTTTTAAGGCCATGTAATTGTCGCTACGAATAAGTATTGTATTGGTTCTGTTTATGGTTGTGCTCTACTTGCGCTTATTCTAAAACGACAGAAACAAGTAGGTACTGTAATTGGACGGCCGCGAATATTTTGTTGGTCGTTTCGAATCCATTCGTGCAGCCCTTTAGTAGATATTGATATGCCTATTTGTGTATAAAGACATCAAAATTCTAAGGACATAAATATACATAAATCAATTGAGCAAAGCAAGAACTGAAACATTTCCATTATAGTACATTAATTTAATTTATTCACAAAAAAAAATATTTAAATTTTATTATGAATATATAGCCAAATATATTTTCAAACTGCACTTAAAACGTATCCCTATAATAATTAAATATTTTACCAAACTGGCGTGGCAATATAAACAATTACTATTTAAAATAAATCAATTAAATTAAAGTACCGCCGCAATTACTTTCACACGCAGCAACACACAAACAACACAATGACGACAATAAATAACTGTTTGAGAACTGACTGCCGAAATTTAAAATAAAATTTGCATAAAACAAAAATAAATTGTATGAATATCAAATATGTTTACCGACCTACAATTAATTTGTAGCCTTAACTCTCATTACATATGCACATACATATACATATATGCACTTAAATACATACTTATATAATATTAAAAAAGGACAAACCAATATTTGCGCTAAATTAAAACTTTGTGAATCGTACAAATAGTTGCAAAGCACTTGCGCATTAGGATTTATTAAGTATTTATGTACAGGCTCATATGTACATATATACTTACACTATATTTAAATGCATACATATTGATGTATGTATCCTTTGTGTGTATGTATGTATATAGAATTTTGGCTGTATTGTCTGTATATTTCGTATGAGTTGAGCTGAGCTAAAGCTACTGTTGATTTAATGAATTTAGAGAGAATTTGTGACAGTCAACTCGATGCGGGTAGCGAATTAATCAGCTAGAGGTGATACATATATACATATGTAAAGTACATACATAATATACTTATATGTATGTATGTTTTTAGGGTGTGCTTTTAATACTGTGGTCACAAGCAATAACCGCTTAAGTCGACTTAAGAAAAAATGTTGGTCTTACTTGAGGCTTATATCAAATTATCATAAGGCTTATAATATTAATGTCTAATAAGGCTTATTTTGCTGTTTTGATGTCATCAGGTCGTAAGGAATCCTCTCTCTCTCTCTCTCTCTCTGAGAAGAAACCTTATTACCAAGGCTTATGCGTATGGCTTAGACAATTCCTTATAATAATATATTATATGGAGTTTAATTACCTTATAATAAGGCTTATATAAGTGATTATAAAATGGGTTTTTACTCAGATTTTTTGAATAATTCATATTTTTTGTGAAACTTGCCAAAGCTTGTCACAAAACTCAATTTACGCTCTTTCTATTCGAAGAGAGGCAACTGCAATCGGGGACTACTAGGGTGGTCCTCATTTTTTTCTTTGGTAATGTCTTCAAAAAATACTTACATTACAGCGAACTTGAATTTGTTCTTCGATTTCAATAAAATATATTAAAAACATGAAACTTGAAGAGAGACCAATGTAATTGTGGAACTACTTGGGTGTCGCTAGTCTTTTTTGCGGAATGTCCTCCAAAAATACTTAAATAATATGAGGGGAGTAGGGCGAACTTTTTTCTTTGATTCGAAGTTGGAAGAGAGACAAGTGTAATAGGGGGACTACTAAGATGGCCCTAATTATTTTTTTCGGGAATGTCTTCCAAAAATGCTTACACTTTTTTTTCGATACAATCTAGTGAACATATATACATACGTATGTTAACTATTGAACAAAGCCAAGTGCAGGTTCACTTATCCACACATACACGTATTTCGCACCTTCTAAGACACGCCGCGGCGTATTCGCTTTAAGTGAATACGAGAGTGTATTTGTTGTTTTAACAAATGAAAAGAGCAACAAATGTGTTGTTGTGCAGCACTAACTATAAATGAGGGTAAGGTCTCACACATGCACACCTACTTCTGTATATGCACATAAATGTACATATGTACTATGTTTATATGTATGCACGCATTAATACTCAAAGCGCAGACATTGGAGAAATTGAAAACTTTTAGTTAAATTAAAGTTGTGATTCAGTTTTTTTTTTTGCACTTGTTTGTGTGTGTGCCATTGCTGCAGCTAAAAAATTACTTTCTTTCTTCTGTGCAAAGTGTGTGAAATGGTAATGAAATTGGAAAAGAGATTGCTGTTATCATATAAGGTATTGGAAAACAAACGTATAGATATCTACATAAGTATGTATGTGCGTATGCATATGAGTTTACGCAAATTTTCCAACATTGGTTTTTGGTGTGGGCAATACAAAGGTACAAATGAAGGTGGTGTGTATTTGCTTTTGATCTTCCAAACAGCAAAAATTTCTTTTCAATTCAGCAAAGTGAGAATATGGATTTCAAAGTTTAAAGATTTTGTGTGATATGAGGCGATATTTAAGCGATAGCACTAACCCTTGTAGATTGCTAGCAATTTTTTTTCGAAAACATTATATTAACTTTTGGTTGGCCAACACAATTTGATTATTTCGCGTGGTAATTTGGGAAAAAAACATAAAAGCTTTTTGCAATTTAAAACACCGTTATATAAATTTTAATGAGATATTTGAGCAAATATTCAAAATATTGAAGCTGGCTGATATTAAAATTCTCTTTTTCATTGAATTAAATAGATTGTCAATTAACATACATGTAGACCACGGCGTATGAGTGACATTCAATACGCTTTTAATTGCAATTAGAAGCAATAGGTATAAAGTTCAGCTTGTTGCACAAAACTTTTTCACCGCCACATAACCAAATTAAAAGTTCATTTTCAAACATTTGAATGACAACAACAAATTTTATACAAATTCAAATTTTATACAAATTCAAATTTTATACAAATTCTAACTCAAATTATAATTAACGAAAAAAAAAAAAAATACATTGCTTATGTTTAAACCACCGCATTAATTACATACAAATCCATAGTTACCAAATCCGTTAAATCGCTTATTTTCACAAACTTACTGCCATTAACCCAACTGAATGTATTAATTATGCGTTTATTAGCTTTCACGCGTGTCACACTTACCTGCAAAAAAAAGAAAACCAAAATTTAGTTAATATTTTTTTTTGTTTTGTGTGGAAAGTTTTTGTGGCATAAAATAATTGAAAATAAAAATTTATATGCAGTTGTGCATGGCAACAATTCAATATGTGAATTAATTATTTCTAAAATAAGTTAGTTTTCAGTGTGTCAGAACAAAATTCATGAACTTGCCCAAGCATACAATGATGTAGTTGTACATACAGAAAATAGTTACATACCTACATATGTACATATATAGAATACAAATAATTATAACGTAATACGCGTTTTAGCGCTTAATTACAATGTTACTATCAAAAAGTGGTTTAACCAATTTTATCACATAATGATGGTATGAGGTATCTCTCAAATTCCGAAGACAAAAGTTAAAATTCGCCATACTTCCACTCATATAATGTACATTTTATGAAAGACATTCCCGGAAAAAATCACGACCACCCTAGTAGTTAAATCTGCAGTTAGAGTCTGCATTTAGAGTCGCATCTTAAATTTTGATATGCACATTAACATATTTGCCTCGAGAAGAGAATTTATACGGCAGCTCGCTCCTTAACCCTTAGTGCACCGTTGAGGTAGTTTTGACCCAAATATCACAAATTCCACATAGTAAAACCCCTAAAACCGTTTTGATTCCAGAGACGAAAAATAACTCTTATTGAATTTTTTGAAATCAAAAACGTTGGGCACATTTCAATGAAAAAATTTTTCCCTTACATTTAAAAGTTATTATGGGAAAGAAAAATTTTTCTGTTGCTCATAACGATTATATTCAGATTTTTATTTTTTCAATTGCCTCATAACTGTTATTCATAAGAAAAAATTTTTTCCGTTGCTCATAACGTTTATTTTGAAATTTTTATTTTTTCCGTTGCCTCATAACAGTAATTCATGAAATAAATTTTTTCTGATGCTTATAGCTAATTTCTATTTCAGATTTTTGATTTTTACGTTGTATTGTGAGTATTATTTTGTTGAATTGGTTCCTTTTTTTGCTCATAGGACTTCATCTTTCGGTATCTAGTGTATGTAATTGGATGGTGCTATGTAATACAGTATATTTATTTTATTCCCAAACCCGAAGCTAGAATGTTTCAATTGGTACTAGCTGTAAATATATCCTAACTAAAATTAAAAAATGCTGATTAGAAATCGGTTTAGGCCCATGGTTTCATATGCAAAGTTACTTAGAATAATCCGTAGAATTTTTTTCCGCCCAAACGATTTTTCGAAAATAAAATAATCGATCTCGTGATAACAATCGATAGCAATAAGAAAACAAATCATTGTGGTAGTCAGACTTAGCACGATATTGTCCGTAAGCGTCGATATGTATTTACGAGTGCGTTTAAAATTCAAATTAACGATATTTTACTGTGTCTCCCCCTCAACATGGTTAAAGAAATCGCGGATAAATTTTGGTCCAGATTGGTGGCGGTTAAGGCGCGGTGCATTGTGGTGAAAAATCTATGAAGGTTAAAAAAACCAAAATATTTTTGTAAATTATCTAATATCCAAAATCAATACTTCTATACCCAAGGATAACAAATATAAATTTTGGTCCCGATTGATAAAGGTTTAGTGGTCTTTCACGGGGGTCAAGTTTCAGATGGCCATAGAACTTACATTTTCTTACCCCTGTGACACTCCACTAAACCGTCACCAATCGGGAACAAAATTTATGTGTGATATCTTTGACCATACTACTACCGATTGAGGGGCGATACAGTCTTTTTATGAACTTTTAATTTTTTCATACAAATTAAACGCACTCTAATGTACATACATATAACGTTCTATTATATTTATTGACTAATCCATACCCGCGAAGTCTTCCGCGGAAGAAAATTCAATATTTTTCTTTTAAATTATAAAATGTTTAAAGTAAAATTGGCAATACACCAAAATAAAAATCCAAGCGAAATCCATTCGAAACCTAAATTAAAATCGAATTAATTTATGATCTTCCATCTTCAACCAAGCTTCAGTTCTCCCTCTTTTATCTCTCTTTCCCTTTCCTATTCCCTCTCTCTCCTCCCTCAATCTTTAACTATCCCTATCCCTATATCAATATTTTTCCACTTTCCTTAGCTAAAAAGCCAGATAGGCTAAGAAGGATGGGTGGCAACGCACACTTTTCCAAAGTTGTCTAAGCTCGATGTAGTGGCCCATATTCCAAATATCATTGATTTACGCAAATAGACTCCGAGTTATAAGGATTTTAAGGACTTCTACTGAAGGGGAAGGAAAGTAGGGGGACTTTTCTGTGTACCATATATGATTTACACGAACGCTTATCTAAAAATCACTTGTTAGGAGTAAACGCTGTTTTTAAAAATCACAACCGAAGACCTTTAGCATGGACAACAAATTCCTACCACACTAAGCCATCTATCTAATCGTACATTAACGTACATATGTATCTCATATTATTCACCAAACAATAAAGTCCTATAACCAAAAAAAGAAACATATTCTGCAAAATAATACTCACAATATAACGAAAAAATTAAAAAATTTGAAATGTAGAAGTTATGAGGCAACGGAAAACATAAAAATTTTAAAATAAAAGTTACGAGCAACGGAAAAAATTTTTTCTCATGAATAACAGTTATGAGGCAATTGAAAAAATAAAAATCTGAACATAATCGTTATGAGCAACAGAAAAAAATATTTTTCAAACATAATAGTTACGACTGAAAAATATTTTTTTTCGGTTTGAAATAACTCTTAAGAAATGAAAGAAAAAGATTTTTGAATTTTTTAATTGTTATGAAGCAATTTTTTTGAATATTTCTTATAACAGTTATGTCTCTGTTTGATTCATTAGGCCAGATTTTTTTTATTGCCATTTCAAATTTGCGAAATTTCGTCGGAGTGATTTTTAAATAAATGAAAGAAGGGTTAAAATACGTATCGTATAAAATATTTTGTTAGGAAACATATAGTAAAATTTTACGAACTTTAATCGCGTAGAATAATTTTACACTGTCACGAATAGGTATTTTTCGTTCCTATTTTAGAAACTTCAAACAAATTTTTAATTAAAGGTCGCTAGAGGGTTAAAATATTCTAGAAAATTACACTGATCGACAAGTTTTTGTTACAGAAATAAAATTCTACTTTTCTAAAGGATTTCGTTGCGCTGAATCCGAATCTGAACTCAGATTTTCTCTAATACGTACAGTTTTTGAGATATTCTTGCTTAAAGAGGCCAAAAACGCGATTTTTGGCTATATTCACTCCTCAATATCTTTTAAATTACTCACTTATTTTAAAAATTGATTAAAGCTATTGAAAACGCGGACATTTCTCTTGAAGAAACCGTTTTACTATTTCAGATATCTTTCTTGTAACTTGCAATATTGCATATTAAGGTTCATTACTTTTGCAATATTTTCTCCATACAAAAATAATTAAAAATTTTGAAGCACGTTTTTAGGCAGTTTATTATATTATGGACGTATGTAAGTGGCTTCGTAAAAAAATTGTTCTGCTGAGGAACTACAAAATTTGATTGCGCCTATAACATGCTACAAATGCTGCCGTTGTTTTCGACGACAAATACCTTATTGTGCAAAAACATATATTACTACATACCTAAATTAGATATCCGAAAAATTGAAACGTTGTCTTCAAGAGAAATGGCTGAGCTTTCAATAGCTTTAATCAATTTTTAAAATAAGTAAGTAATTTAAAAGATATTGAGGAGTGAATATAGCCAAAAAACGTGTTTTTCGCCCATTTGGGCACGAATATCTAAAAATCTGTACGTATTACAGAAAATCTGACTTCAGATTTGGATTCAGCGCACCGAAATCCTTTAGAAAAGTAGAATTTTATTTCTGTAACAAAAATTTGTTCAAATTTTGTCGACCTGTGTTATTCGCCATAAAATTTCGATGGGGGTCTCCTCAGACAAAATCTTCGTACAACTTTATTTTAACCCTCGAACACCATCACGAAAAGGTCTTTTTGGTTCCTATTTTAGAAACTTCGAAAAAATGTGTATTTTAAAAATCGCTAGAGGGATAAAATGTTTTAGAAAATTATTCGCCATAAAATTTCACTAGGGTCTCCTCAGAGAGAACTTTTGTACAACTTTATTTTAACCCTCTAACACCAACACCAAGAAGTCGTTTTGAACGCTCTATTGGATAGTTCGAAAAAATTGGATTTTAGAGATCACTAGAGGGTTAAAATGTTCTCGAAAATTATTTGCTACAAAATTTCTATAGTGGTCTCCCCAGGCAAAATCCTTGTACAAGTTTATTTTAACCCTATAACACCATCACCAAGAAGTCGGTTTTTATCTTCTTTTGGATAGTTCGAAACAAAATGTATTTTAAAGATTGCTAGAGAGTTAAAATGTTGTCGAAAATTATTTGCCATAAAATTTCACTAGCGGTCGCCTCAGACAAAATCTTTGTACAACTTTATTTTAATCCTCTTACACCATCACAAAGGGGTCGTTTTGATCCCTTTCTTTGAAAGTTCGCAACAAAATTAAATCGAAAATTATTCGCCATAAAATTTCACTAGCGGTCGCCTCAGACAAAATTTTTGTACAAGTTTATTTTAACCTTCTAACACCATCACCAAGAGGTCGTTTTGATCCCTCTTTTGGATAGTTCGAAAAAAATGTATTTTAGAGATCACTAGAGGGTTAAAATGTTCTCGGAAATTATTTGCTACAAAATTTCACTAGGGGTCTTCTCAAAAAAAATCCTTTTAGAAAGAACCTGAAAGGCCACAGGATGAGAAAATAATCCAACAACATGCTATGAAATATTAAACATGTATAACAAATACATCTGTATAAAGAAAGCATTAGATTTTCTTGCTTATTCCGAGCAGTATGTATGTACGAGTATATGTTTCTCTTTCGTAAAGAAGCAACATTTATGATCAGCTACATAATAAGAATATATAGCAAGCCAATTTCTATCAACTTTAAGTGCTTTAATTTTGGTTTTTAGTTTGGAATAATAATTTCTTTTCAACACAGTAATTTCAAAATTGTGTGCTGTGTGCAACACGTTTCCTGCACAATACTTAATCCTCAAATATGCTCAGCTTATTATGCTACTCTAACCACAACGATTCAATGCACACACACACACACACACTTTCTGCACATACGCGCTTAAAAATGAAAGCAATAAATAAGAAATTTTCATTTTCAAGGTTTTTAATTTCTGCTCGCTTCTCTCTCTCTCTCGCTGCCTCATTTTAAATGCAGCACACGCACTTAAGCGGTAAAGCACGTGTTCTTGCTGCTGCCACAAAATTTGCGCAAAACTTTTATTTCTCTTTCAAGCAGAGGAAGAACCAGCACAGACCAGACCAACTTACGATTTTTGCGCGTGATTTTTTATGCTTATAGCAAAATAATTAAAACCAGCTAAAGAAATTTAATTTTCCAAGCAATTTTTTTGTTTTTATTTTTCTTGTTCTCCGTGTTCTTTAAATGCTAGCGCAGACATGCATACATACATACATATGTATGTAGTTAAATAAATAGTTGTATGTATGTATGTGTGCATGTAGTTTGTTCGTTTATTTATGTTTGGCAAAGTTCACGTAGAGCATTTACCGTTATACGTATCAACACAAACTTTACTTTTGCCTTTGGCTGTTTCCTCTGCTTCTCTCATTTACGAAGCATATCTACCTGTCAAGCATTTAAAACCGTAAGTATCAACTTTTAATCATCAGCATCAACTTTGAAGTGTGGTCTCCCGCATACAAGCAGAGCTGTTAAGTGGCGATTTTAAGAGATCTCAGTTTTCAGATTTTTTTGAAAGCAAGTCATTGAAAAAAAATTGCAGAGCAAAATAAAATTTATTAAAAAGAAAGAATTTTTTGGTTTTTTTTTACGTTCATTTATAAATTTTAATTAATTAAAAAAAGTGTAATAAAACTCTGGGCATTAAAAATTTAACAGTTCTGTTTTAGGTGAAATTAAAACAGCCAAAGAAAAATAAATACTCAACTAACATTAAGTTGGATTCAAAATTTATTTGGTTTTTGCTTTTTATGTATATCGCTGCGCTGTGCTCTGTCGTGCTGTGCTGTTGCTCCGATCTGTTACTGTCGGTTTGCGTTGTTGTTGCTTTTTTGATTCTGTTGTTAAAATTGGTTCTGCTGTTGATTTAAGTTCTTCTGTTGTTGTTGCTGTTACGGTTTTTCCTACATTTATTGTAGTTGTTGTCACTTTTGATGCTTGTTAACGAATACCACCAATTTACCCAAGTAAGTACGAGTAAGTAAGTAAGTAAGCAACACAACCGTTGCCTTGCCATTGAGTGCAAGTACCGTTGCCGCTGTTGAAATGTGTCAAGTAAACAAACAACTTATGTTGATATATAAATATATGTATAAGTAAATGCACATATATTTACATGTACATATGTAAATATATAAACGCATCCGTCCATACACTGTTATAAATATTGGAATATTTTTTAAACTTTGATTTGATTTGAAAGCAATTTAAAACTTTTTTTGGGTTAAATTTTGAACCTTCGAAAGTTTAAAAGTTTCTTATTCTTTTTTGGTTTAAAATTCAAAGTTACAAAAGTTTAAATATTTCTAAGTATTTTTTGGAATAAATTTCATATTTTTTTTTGTTTAAATCTTACACTTTTTCTAATTTAAACTTTTAAGGTTTAAATTTTAAACTTTCATTGGTCGTAAAATTTTGTTTCAACGAAATATTTTTAATTTTTGATTTGAAATTCCAACTTGCTTTTTCGAGAAATGAACAATATAAAAGGCTGACTTATAGTTATTAGACAATTTGAACGAACGACTGTGTGGCGTTGTATGAATGGAGAAACAAACACAAAATAATTATGGAAACAGATAAAATGAAAAAGAAAGAAAAGAAGAAAAAGCAGAAAGGAAAAAAGATACATACAATAGGCAGAACCATGAAGAGGATTTGGGAGCAGACATTTTTTTTTATTTAAACCAAAAAAGTTTAAATTTTAAACTTTTGAAAGTCTTAAAATAAATCTTAATTTGGAATAAAATCTAAACCTTAAAAGTTTAAAAATCTTTTAAACTTTTCGAAGTTTAAATTTTAATAATTTTTCTGTCGTGTCGACCAAAAAAGTTTAAAATTTATACCAAAACTAGCTGACCCGCCAGACGTTGTTCTGCCTAAAATTTATTCCTATAAAGCCTAAAGGAAAAGTCCTAGATTACGTGTTGCCGTATTCCTATCCCTAATCCATAATCCCTAATCCCTATCCCTATTCCTATTCCTATCGCTAACCCTATCCCTATTCCTATACCTATCCCTATTCCTATTCCTATTGCTATTCCTATCCCTATCCCTATCCCTATCCCTATCCCTATCCCTATCCCTATCCCTATCCCTATCCCTATCCCTATCCCTATCCCTATCCCTATCCCTATCCCTATCCCTATCCCTATCCCTATCCCTATCCCTATCCCTATCCCTATCCCTATCCCTACCCTATCCCTATCCCTATCCCTATCCCTATCCCTATCCCTATCCCTATCCCTATCCCTATCCCTATCCCTATCCCTATCCCTATCCCTATCCCTATCCCTATCCCTATCCCTATCCCTATCCCTATCCCTATCCCTATCCCTATCCCTATCCCTATCCCTATCCCTATCCCTATCCCTATCCCTATCCCTATCCCTATCCCTATCCCTATCCCTATCCCTATCCCTATCCCTATCCCTATCCCTATCCCTATTCCTATTCCTATCCCTATCCCTATCCCTATCCCCATCCCTATCCCTATCCCTATCCCTATCCCTATCCCTATTCCTATCCCTATCCCTATCCCTATCCCTATCCCTATCCCTATCCCTATCCCTATCCCTATCCCTATCCCTATCCCTATCCCTATCCCTATCCCTATCCCTATCCCTATCCCTATCCCTATCCCTATCCCTATCCCTATCCCTATCCCTATCCCTATCCCCATCCCTATCCCTATCCCTATCCCTATCCCTATCCCTATCCCTATCCCTATCCCTATCCCTATCCCTATCCCCATCCCTATCCCTATCCCTATCCCTATCCCTATCCCTATCCCTATCCCTATCCCTATCCCTATCCCTATCCCCATCCCTATCCCTATCCCTATCCCTATCCCCATCCCTATCCCCATCCCTATCCCTATCCCTATCCCTACCCTATCCCTATCCCTATCCCTATCCCTATCCCTATCCCTATCCCTATCCCTATCCCTATCCCTATCCCTATCCCTATCCCTATCCCCATCCCTATCCCTATCCCTATCCCTATCCCCATCCCTATCCCCATCCCTATCCCTATCCCTACCCTATCCCTATCCCTATCCCTATCCCTATCCCTATCCCTATCCCTATCCCTATCCCTATCCCTATCCCTATCCCTATCCCTATCCCTATCCCTATCCCTATCCCTATCCCTATCCCTATCCCTATCCCTATCCCTATCCCTATCCCTATCCCTATCCCCATCCCTATCCCTATCCCTATCCCCATCCCTATCCCTATCCCCATCCCTATCCCTATCCCTACCCTATCCCTATCCCTATCCCTATCCCTATCCCTATCCCTATCCCTATCCCTATCCCTATCCCCATCCCTATCCCTATCCCTACCCTATCCCTATCCCTATCCCTATCGCTATCCCTATCCCTATCCCTATCCCTATCCCTATCCCTATCCCTATCCCTATCCCTATCCCTGTCCCTATCCCTATCCCTATGCCTATCGCTATCCCTATCCCTATCCATATCTCTAGCCCTATCCCTATGCCTATTCTATCCCTCCAGACTTTCTAGGGTCACCCCTGGTCCACATTTTGGTCGATATCTCGGAAAACGGGTCGCATAGGGTCTTGGAAATCACCTCTTTTTTAAATACTCACCAACACCTTTTATTTGATACCCATTTTGTAGAAAACCCGTTTGGGGTCACACCTGGTTCATATTTCAGGAAATACCTCGAATACGGGGTCTTATATGGGACCAATAACTACACCTTGTTCAAGCACTCGTCAACACCTTTCATTTGATACCCAAATCGTACGAACCCGTTATAGGGTTACCCTGGTCCACATTTTGTGGAATATCTCCAAAACCTTCCCGGATTCTTATACTTTTTTTGGCCATAAACCATGTCGGGCTCAATCGAAAACTACGTGCAAAATTTCATTTAATTCAGTCCAGCCGTTCTGGAGTTAAATCATCAGGGAGGAAAATGCGACTTATTTTTATTTAATAGATTTATTTCTGTGTACATATATACATTCATATGTATATCCCGATATTTAAGTTAAGTTAAATAGTGTTAGCAGGACTCTAAGATCGCTCTTTTTCACGTGCATCGCTTTGAATACATGCTGAAATATATGTACATAAATATATGTATATGAATATGCGTAAATGTTTGTATGTATTCTGTGTGTAGTCACTATGCTATTGCGGTCATACTTTTAGCATCTACTGCCGCACTAAAGTGAGTGAGTGTGTGAACGCAGAGTGTGAAACATTGCAGATTTGTGCCAAATCAGTGTGAGTTTTTGAATTGAAAACCCGTGCAAGTGCTTTACCAAAGCTAGTTGTATATTTCTTTTTGTCTATGAATATGTTGGCAACTGCGTAGGAGCGAGGAGAAAGAAACCTTTTCAATATTGAAATTGAAATGCAACAAGCTGTTTCCTTGGATATACTGGAATATATGTAGTTAGCCTGCAATCTCTGTTGCTCTTGCTCTTGGGCAGCATGACATTTATGTAAATAATATTATACTAGTTCGCAAATCTTATTAATTATGTTCAATGTCTTCAAATTAAAGTAACAAATTATGGAAACAACTTCATCCACTTCACTTCATATATGTTTTTTCGCATAGGTGAATACAGATATGTCTCTAAAGCTTAAAAACAGTTCAAAGTAACTTCTTTAATTCACGAATATAAATCATTAGTAATTTAGCGCAATCAAAAACGCAACAGAACTCACATTTTCAGCTTCCCACACACACCACTAACACACTTTTTTACCGAACACCGCAAACACCAAGCAAAACTCTCACTTATTTACCTTCACCTCAACTAACGCTCTCAATTGTCGTGGCTTTTGCTGTTGCTGATGCTGATGCTGTCGTCAGCGATATCAACCAGTGGTGATGGTGGTGGTCTTGCTGGTGGTGTGATAATTCTGGTTAGCGCTGTATGAATTGCATTATCATCTGTGTACATATGTACGAGTACACAACTATCTCCGTGTACATATATATAAGCATTGCACTTGTTTGTGGTAATCACATACATGCATTCCCCACAAAATCATATCGCTCGTTCGTGGCGGTGGTGATGGTGGTGGTGGAAGTGATCTTGATTGTGTTGAGTTTATTGGGTTGCATTGCTTATTCTATTCGACTACAGTGTCAGTTTGTTATGCGTTTTGTTATCACAAGTTTATTTAACTTTTAGTTTTTGGTGTGTGCGAAGCAGTTAATGGTTGGAAGTTGTTCGTTATACCTGCACGAATTTCTTATTTTATTTTATTTTATTTTATTTTAGTTTTGTTAAGTTTTAAAAGTATTTATATTTTGAATTTAATTGTGAGAATAGAACATTGTTTTCTCTGTAACTTCGACATTTTTGTAGATGATTCAAGTTTTCTCAAGTGGGCCACCTAAAATCGATTTTTCGATATTGTATGGTTTATGGATCAATTTTAAAAGCTAACAAAGATTGTAATATGATCGCAAAAGCATTTTTGCTAGTTTTGACTTTTCAGCGAGTTATTCGCAGTCAAAGTTTTCTTAACGGTTTTTAATTTTTTTGAATAATTTTTTTGAAATTTTGGTAACTCCGTACCAAAAAAAAGTTACAACGTTTTTAGTGAAGGCCGGTTAAAATCAATTTTTTTATATTTTTATTTTTTTTTTTATACTTTACAGCTCAAAAGCACGTTAGGGGGAAATATAGAGCACCACAAGACTAAAATAATGACATATCAATTTTAAAAATCGGATGTAAGATAATAGAATTACAATAAAAAAAACTATTTCCGCGGTATTTCGCGTGATAAAAAAAAAAAAAATTGTCCCGAAACCCTATCAACCACAAGCTTCAAATTTAAGGGCGGACTTTTACAATTTTGTTTCGTTTTAACGTGGTCGGGTCATTTAACCGAGTTTTTCGTTCACAAAATATCCTTTTGTGTCACCTAAAAAAAATTATCAAAAATAAAGTATTCAACAGATCCTAGTAATATTAGGGTTAAAATGTTTGCAATTTAACAGTCTAATTTTTGGAAAAATAAAGCTTTCCTGATTTTTACAAATTCTTATAAAAAATCTACTTTTAAAACCAAAGCTTTTTCTTTCGGTCGCAAGAAATTAAAAATTTATTAATTTGACGAGCTCTAGTTCACCAAGTTTTTGCTGTACCACCGCTAGTTGTATGTCCTTGGAAGCGTATTTTGATTGTCTTTCGAACAGAGTATAACTTGTGGTTATCGCTTGTAACTTTAGTGCAAAATATTCTTGTATGCAATTATACCCAAAAAAGACAAAAATAAAATTGTTTTCAGATGAGATAAAGGGACATTTTATGGACGAAAAACTCGGTTAGGTGACCCAACCATGTTAAATCGAAAAAATTTGCAAAAGACAGTCCCTAAATTTGAAGCTTATGGTTGAGGAGGTTAAGGGACGAATTTTTTTGTTTTGTTTTATCTCGCCAAATTCCGCGCATATCGTTTTTTCATTCTAACTTTTTTATTTTACATCCGATTTTTAAAATTGATAGGTCATTATTTCAGTCGTGGGACGTTCTATATTTCCCCCTAAAGTAGAAAAAAAATAAAAATAAAAAAAAATTTATTTTAACCCCCAACCGGCCTTCACTAAAAACGTTGTAACTTTTTTTTGGTACGGAGTTACCAAAATTTCTTTTCTGCAAAATGAAGCCTGATATTAAGCGCATAGACTGCTGTTATGTGTTTTTTCCTAAACATACGAGAACGTGGAAAAAAATGGCGAAAAAGCGCGATTATTTCCAAAAAATGAACTTTTGAGTTATGCCATTTTTTAAATTTCAAAAACTGGCCACTACATCTTGTTGCTAAATAAGTTTCCTAACTAATGCCGAAAAAATCAATAGAATCGAAGCATTGGTTACCGAGTTATTCAAAAAAATTAAAAACCGTTAAGAAAACTTTGACCGCGAATAACTCGCTGAAAAATCAAAACTAGCAAAAACGCTTTTGCGATCATATTACAATGTTTGTTAGCTTTCAAAATTGATCCATAAACCATACAGTATCTAAAAATCGATTTTAGGTGGCCCACTTGAGAAAACTTGACTCAGATATTATAAATAAAGAAAAATTATGTCCGTACTTTTTATCGAATTTTATATTTAACAGCTTTCATAAAATTCTGCACAAATCCTTTCGTCAAAGCTGGAGTGGTTTTGCGCCATTTTTTTTTTTTTATTCTTCAATAGATAATGGATAAAAAGTGTGCACTTTCTGTTCGGAGCAGTCCTTATGTAGGACCACTCTGTTAACTATTACTTTTGATTACACAGCCGAATAAATTTACAAAAATTTTCATCAACACGAATAAACGCTATGTGTGAAAGAGGATGTCTCCCAGACCAACTTCGCCGAATAGAGTACTAACTAGTTCAAAAGATCTGAGTTTTTTTTAGGCGGGGTTAAAATTCTATAGTTTTAACTGAAGGTACAATTACTTTATGGAAAATATCTTATAAAAATGACATCAAATGAAGTTTTTTATCTCGGACTTCTTGTACAGAATTTAATAAGCAATTTCTTTGCATTAGACTTTAACCCTCTAACCCCCATGAAAACGGCTGTTTTTAACACATTTTTGGGAAACAAATGGAGATAATATTAATTAAAAATGCAGGTAGAGGGTTAAGAAGTTCTAAAAAACTATTCACCATAAAATTTCACTAGGAATCCCCTCAGACAAAATCTTCGTACAGAAAACGCAAAAGACCACAGCAAATAATAATCAAAAACACGGCATGGAATATTGATATTCAAGCAACAGGCTTCAGCAACTCCTGCAGTCTTATACCATGTCTCCACATAACGTGTTTCGCTCTTTTTTTCTGCATTTTCTCTCTCAATCTTGTTTCGACACGGAAACCAGTGCACACTGGTCTCATTTGTATGGATAGTGGGACAAAACTCAATTTCTTGGAAACGGATGGACCTACCGAAACCAAATTTGGCACATTGATGTCCCACTATACGACTCATCTTTCAGAAAAATTAAAAGCATATATGTTGTAATCCACGCCCACCACTACCGCTAGTTTACTGCCAAAAAAAAACAAGAAAACCAGGAATGGGGGAGGATAGGAATTGACCTGCTGAGCTTGGAACTATTTTTTTTAATTTTTTGTATAGTTAGGTTTTTGAGATAACGGTAATTTTGTGTTTTTTTGTTATCACTTCATTCAAAAATTACTTTCACTGGAGTTACAAATGCGATAAACGCAGGCAGTATCTCGTTCGAAAGGCAATTAAAATACGCTTCAAACGACCCCTTGTAGGGGTCTAATAAAAACTCGCTGAACGAAAGCTGGTCAAAGTCAAAATTTTGTGGTTTTTTGCGATTTTTGAAAAAAATGTGATTTTCAAATTAAGTTTTTATAAAAAGTTGTAAAAATCAGGAAAGTTTTATTACTTTAAAAATTTGCCAGTTTAATTGCAAAGACTTTAAGCGTTATATCAGAGAGATCCGATAAATATTTTATTTTTGGCGATTTTTTTCTTGCGAAACAAAAAGGATATTTTGGACGAAAAACTTGGTTAGGTGACTTAACTATGTGAAAACGACTTCATAGGTCAAAAGGACATTAGAAGAAAATATAGAGCTTCCAAAGACTAAACTAATGACATCTCGATTTTAAAAATCCGATGCCAAATAACAAAGTTACAATTAAAAAAAATATTTCCGCGATATTTCGCGGGATCAAAAAAAAATATTGTATGGAGAGTGGGACAACACTCAATTACTCAGATTTTATCGAAAATAAAGTTTTATCGAAAACAGTCGATGTAAATATGTACAAAAATCGTAAAAGGGCAACAATATTTTGTATAGACTAGTAAAAGGGCAACAATATTTTGTATAGACTAGTTACATTTAATATGATATTTTAAGAAAAAGGGAAAAAAGGGAAAAATCTATAAGCAGGCTTCTTAAGAGAAGACTTGAGAGAACTCAAATCTGCTTATAAGACCTGATCCAGAGTGGTCCTTTATTGTTAAAAGTTTAAATGAAAATGCTAATGCTTGAAAATTACGCTCATAGAAAAGCCAAGATTTCTTCATCTTGTATTTTGCTAAAAATAAATTGTTTTCACTGTTTTCTTTCGCTAAATCATGAAACATACGTTTTTCTTGCGTTTCCATAGTTATCCGCATTTTTTTTAGCACTCAAACTTTAAATATCGCAAAAATCATAATACACTTATTTACACAAACTTTTTCCAGAAAAAATTTTTTTCAAATGTGTTGACTTTAAATGAGCCAAAGTAACATTTAATGGTGGCTATTGCATATAGAAGGAGGTTTTCCATAAAATTCAATATATTTCCCACGGAAATGCATGACAGAAGTTTCTTTTCAAGCACCAACGTTTTTGACTTTTGTGTATGGGGGCTGACCAGTGTGCAGTGCCGAAACTTGCCAATTTCCATACAAATTTGTGAGAGCGAGTGAAGATTGAAACACTCTTTCATTCTGAATCATCTTGCCAACCTCGATGAAATCGTTGTCTTCTCTAATTTTGTATCGAAAATCTATCGAAATCTCACACAGACCAAAACAAAGACGCAAAAATAAGCAAACATACAAACATTTAAGAAGAACAAGAAAGAGAAATGTCAAACTGAATCACGATTAGCCACGTGGAGACGGATTATTGAGCGAGATGTTTTGCTATATGTTTCTCTGGTGAATCAAGTTATGTGGAGACGGGCTTTTACTTAACAATTTAGCATCTATTACCTGAACAATTAAATTCCTCTAAAAACATATTCCAAATTGCATTCTTGACATTCCAAACACAAAAATAAAGTTAAAATTTGCACACACCAAAATCCTTTCAATTTTCTTTTTCTATTCAGTCGCACATCCCCACTGTACCACACCGTTTGTCGATATTTATTTAAGCACAATCACACACATATGTACTTAGTATGTACATGCATTTTGGCACACGATGTGTAAACACTCAACGCTCTAACGGAAGGCTTAAAAAGTTGTTAATGAAAATGAAAATAAGCTGATGTAAAACACTTCCATGCGATTTAACCCTCGGGCAGGAAAATAAACGAAAGTTCACTGGCACAACTTCATAGACGCAGAGATGCATAGATATACTTATGTACATAAATATACATATGTACATATGTATGTACTGATGCATACAAATGTACTCCCATATAAGTATGTATGTAATGCCATGAATGCATGACTGCAACCGCAAAATGAAAATAAAATCTTGCAGCAAAAGCAAAAAAAAGCAAAACAGAAAGCAAAAGCGAAAGCAAAAAGCTGGCATTGATGTTGGCAAAACTAAATAAAATCATTAGAAATTCTTAAGCTTTTTAACAAATGAAAATCAAATTGAATATTGAATTGGTTAGAAAGTGCTGCAGAAAATTGTGGGGGAAGTGTATGAATAGTACTTTGCTTGTTTGAGTGCTACGCTGACTTCATTTGTATGTATGTATGTAGGTTTAAAAGAAAGCAGCACGCTTTTGGTATTTGTACGATTGTGTGATTATGTGCTAATAAATATTTTGTGGTGGCCTCGTTATGTGTATGTGTGTCTGTGTGTGACTTTGAAATGGGAACTTTTCGCATAAGTTCAATGTGCATATAAATATGTGCATATATGTACATACATATACATATATGATCAGAAGTACATCTATTTATATGGAAAAATGGGCATCTCTTTGCATGTGCGACTCTGTGCGAATGTGTGTGCAAATGTGTATTGATGTTATTGAATGCTGATTGAATTTGTTCTCAAGC
This sequence comes from Urophora cardui, assembly GCA_960531455.1. Taxonomy (NCBI): domain Eukaryota; kingdom Metazoa; phylum Arthropoda; class Insecta; order Diptera; family Tephritidae; genus Urophora; species Urophora cardui. Next base: position 31,139,680 of record OY482673.1, read on the forward strand.
AAATCGAGTGGAAATTATATTGTACCAGTAACCATGAAGGTATACTCCGTACATACATACATATATACATATAGCAAACGTAGCAATACATGCATATGTATTCAAGCTTGGAAGTTAGTCTGCTTTATTTTTCATTTGCAAATTCGTTTGCGCTTCATTTGATTTCATTTCAATTGCCGTCTCCGACCAAAGCATGTATGTATGTACCCTGTAGGGAAAATCTCTAGTTACGAACTAGGTCGCTTCTAGTGCATTTTTCGACACTACTAGTGCGAGCTAAATCTCGTTTGCATGTTAGTGACTGACGAATTTAACACGGCGATATCCTAGGCGGTGTCAATTGTCACTCTCTGCACTACATTTTCGATAGTTCCGAACTACTACTAAATTCTACAGTTTCCACTAGTTCGTTTATTGGCACAATTTCGATAGTTCTGAACTAGCTACAAGTACCTACAAATTCTACAGTTTTACATCCGCAGCTTAAGTGCAGCCTTTCACACACTTCGATCAGGTGGTGCGATGGCCGACTGGCTAACGCATGTGCCTTTCAATCTGAGGGGCGCGGGTTCGAATCCTGTCGGTGTCAAGGTGGATGATAACTTTTTTTAAGTTTTTTTTAACTAATATTTTTTTATTTATTTATTTTATAAAAATTTACAATAATAATTAAAAAGTAATAAAATAAAAAAAAATTAAAAATAAGCATGAGGGATCGGAAAAGCATAATTGGGGGAACATTTCATTTCATGCAAGATGCAATTAGAAAGCTCTTTATATAAAATGCTTCACTAAACATCTGAGAATTGCAGAAATATACAAAGCCGACGGCAACTGAACGAACGAACAATTTTCATAGAATTTTTGTCACTTCGAATCAAAGTACATATGTCTTATAATGGTAACTCAATTCAATCCTTCTGAACTGGTGAGCGTCTAACTACAATTGATCTAGTTTATGTTTGACACCTTATCGCTAGTTCGGAACTAGAAATTTTGCTCACTAGTTATTGAGTTCCCTGCAGGGTATGGCTGCTGTAGTTACGTGTAGTCAATATTTTAACACACCTCATACCAGACATGGGCAACCTCAATTACAATTTGTAATTAATTATGCCTTAAAAAACTCCAATGACTTGTGAGTTTATTTGAAAAGTATTAAAATGCAAAGTAATTGAATCGCCAAAAATAATATGAGTAGTCCAGAAGTGGCTATGTAAATTTCTCATATTAAGCCACAACTTAGAAAAAACAGAGGGATACTTTTGAAAGTGCATTCGTATTTAATGCTATTTTATTCAGAATACGGATTTTGCAATAAATTCTTAATGGACATTATACACATTTAAATAGTGGTACACAACCCATAAAATGCTCAATAACGAAAAAAAGTGGACTACTCATACATATGTAATTTCATTAATTTAAATTTTTTTCGGTAGGATAATTTTCGAAAAAGATTTTTTTGGTTTTTTGATTTCTTGTTTTATTTTTATTCTAACTTTTATAAATTTTTTTGTTTGTTTGTTTTTTTCTTCTTTTTTCTTTGTTTTTTGTTCTCTTCTTTGTTTTTGTTTTTTTTTTTTTTATTTTTTTGGTTGTTTGATTTCTTGTTTTATTTTTATTCTAACTTTTATAAATTTTTTGTTTTGTTTTTTTTTTTGTTTGGTTTTCCTTCTTTTTTCTTCGTTTTTGGTACTCTTCTTTGTTTTTGTGTTTTTTTATTTTTTTTTGGTTTTTTGATTTCGTGTTTTATTTTTATTCTAAATTTTATAAATTTTTTTGTTTGTTTTTGTGTTTGTTTTCTTTTCTTTTTTATTCATTTTTGGTTCTCTTCTTTGTTTTTGTTTTTTGTATTTTTTGTCGTGTTTTTTTTTTTCTATTTTTTATTTTTTTTTTTTGTTTTTGACGATTTTTTTTGTTATTTTTTTTTTTATTTTTTTTTTTTTTGTATTTCGTCTGGCTTTTTTCTGTTTTTTATTTTTTATTTCTTTTTTGTGTTTGTGTGTTTTTTTTTGTTCTTTTGTTCTTTTGTTTGTTTCTGTTTTTTGTTTTTTTCTTATTTTTTGTTAATTTTTATATTTTTGTTTTTTGTTTGCTTCCGCTTTTCATTTTTTGTTTTTCCGTCTTTTTGTTTCTGTTTTTTCTTCCTTTTTCTTCGTTCTGGTTCTCTTGTTAGGTTCTGTTTTTGTCGCTTTTTTGTTTCTGTTTATTCGTTTTTTGTTTCCATTTTTTTGTTTTTTTGTTGTTGCAAACATTTTTTTTGTTTTCTGCTTGCTATTTTTTCTTTGGTTTTTGGTTTGTCTGTTTTTTGTGACGTACACAGGGTTGGGCACAGTGCATTCAATTTTGATTGCATTTAGCCTTGAATTCTCCAATCACTGATGAGTGGTAGTGAAAATATGATTTGCATTACCATTCACTTCATTCAGTAGTGAATGGTAATGCAAATGTGGTTTGCACTACCATTCAGTAGTGAATGGTAATGCAAATGTGGCTTGCACTACCTTTCAGTAGTGAATGGTAATGCAAATGTGGCTTGCACTACCATTCAGTAGTGAATGCGAATGCAAATGTGGCTTGCACTACCATTCATTGCATTCCCACTACAAGTATGATTTGTGAAAACCTTTGATCGTAGTTTAAGCATGAAGTAGCCAATCTATTTAATAACGGGAAAAAAGTTTGTGAGATATTCTACACATGGAATTAGCTTAGAAAATTGATAATTTTATATTAACGATGAAATGTGTTTATGTTTTTTAATTAATGTTTTTGTGTAGTATCAGCTATCAGCTATCAGATCATGTCAAAAATTTTCAAATGAATTCGAAAAAATAGGCGAATTTCCAATATTTTCTCAACAAATGCCATATGCAAAATACCTCTGTGAGCCACTGTATAAGTATAAGTATTTTTTTACCTACGTGTTTAAAAGAAATTTATTAACAACCTTAAAACCTATTGATATACACAGGACATATTGCAATGCCGCGTTGGTTTCCAATCAGTTTTCTAAGCCTTATTTCATGTGTGGAATATCCCATAAACTTCCTTCCCGTTATTAAATAGATTTGCCACTTAATACTTAAATTACGATCATAGGTTTTCACAAATCATACTTGTAGTGGGAATGCAATGAATGGTAGTGCAAGCCACATTTGCATTCGCATTCACTACTGAATGGTAGTGCAAACCACATTTGCATTACCATTCACTACTGAATGGTAGTGCAAGCTAGTGCTGGAAAACCATCGATTGAACTATCGGTACTATCGATGGGGCCGATGCCATAGCGATTATCGATGGTTTTTTTTAACCATCGATAGTATTTTACTTGGTACATAACTACAACGTCTGTTAAAAAAATTAATCAAAAAAACTGAGATTTGTAATTTTTAAGGTACTTGATTGGAATATGCGGGCTGTGAATATATAAATAAAAGATTAGTGAATAATTTTATGAAAAAACTTGCAAATGAAGCGTTTTTTTTTACATAGAATTGAGCAATTTAGGTTTTGATTTCGCCTCTCCTATTATTTTGTGGACAACTGTATATGTACAAATGTGTGTATGTAGTATTCTTACTTTGAATAGTTATTGATTTATTTTTTGTATTGAACTTTTTACATAAACTTTGGTTTTTATTAATTTTATAATATGTTTCTAATAAAAAATTATATTTTTCTTTTAAATATGAGAACGTATGTACAGACATGCATACATATGCAGACTTGGGCATTATTCGAATAAATTTTTATTTAGATAATGATTTGAATAAAAATTTGTTTTTCAAATTTTATTCAGATAAATTCCCTACGAATAATTATTCTGAGGTTTATTCGTTATTTCAAATAATAATTAAAAACTTAGGGACAACAAAAAAAAAACAACTGGGTAATAGTAAAAAAAAAATTGTCCATTTTTTTTGTTTGTATGTTCGTTTGTTTTTGCATAATATGTAAATGAAAATTATCTATTATTCGAATAATCTTGTTTCTGAATAAACAAAATTATTTATTATTCAAATAAAGATAAAAAAATTTATTCATCTATTATTCGTTATTCGAATAAATTTTGCCCAACTCTGTACATATGTCTGTATATGTGCATTAAATATTTGAGTACCACCTTTCCCTCTGACGGGCCACCTACGTACATACATATATTAAACCATCGATACTATCGATGGTTGCCTTTAAAACTATCGATGGTCAATCGATGGGACCACTATCGATGGTTTTCCAGCACTAGTGCAAGCCACATTTGCATTACCATGCACTATTGAATGGTAATGCACTTTGAACGGTAATGCGAAAATGCCCATCCTTGGACGTACATACATATATGTGTTCCAATATTTAAACATATTTTTCTAAAATTTAATATCACACACAAGCTTCTAGGCCTTACTTCGATCTTTACACAGCATTCCAATCTGGTCTTTTTTCGTTAACCAACGTCTATTCTTTGACCCTTTTCCTTTTCTTTTTGGCTTTAAGTTTTCAGTTGATAATTTTCGTTTTTCTTTGCACCCACACAAACACACATACACAATGTACATGGGCTGCGTTTCGAGAAAATCACTGACATGGAAGCAATTGATTTTATATTTTTTATATTACACCTCAAAAGTTTTGGCTTGTCTTAGTTGATTGGACACCATATTTCAATGAATTTGATTTGTTGAATAACCCTACATACATATGCATGTATGTATGTATTTATGTATTTCAGCAAATAAAATAGCCTTATAAATTTATATTTGTCAGCTTCTACACCTTTTTCAGTTGAAATTCAGAAAGTTCCAATTGATATTCAGAATTTCCATTTGAAATTCAGAAAGTTACAATTGAAATTCAGAAATTCCATTTGAAATTCAGAAAATTGCATTTGAAATTAAGAAAATTACAATTGAAATTCAGAAAATTACATTTGAAATTCAGAAAATTCCATTTGAAATTCGGAAAATTACATTTGAAATTCAGAAACCTCCTCACAGTACTCAAGAAGTTTTCTGAATTTCAATTGTTATTTTCTGAATTTTAAATGTAACTTTCTGAATTTCAAATGTAATTTTCTGAATTTCAAATGTAACTTTCCGAATTTCAATTGTAATTTTCTGAATTTCAAATGGAATTTTCTGAATTTCAAATGGAAGTTCTGAATTTCAATTGTAATTTTCTGAATATCAAATGGAAATTCTGAATTTCAATTGTAATTTTCTGAATATCAATTGGAACTTTCTGAATTTAAACTAAAAAAGGTGTAGTACTTATGTGCCTACAAGCATACAGTTTACTTCCTTTTCGCATTCAAACATCAATTTTGTTACGCATACGCCCTGTCATACCTACAATAGGTTTACAAAGTTGAAAAGAAGTACATAAAAATTTGGAAAATTCCTGTGTAAATCAATGAAATTTGCTTTTATTATTTTCTTTACTGCACATAAAGAAATGCCTTCCTTTAACTCACTATTCTTATTAAGAAATGCACAGACATTTTTCTATTTCCAAGTAAACAAATATGAAAAGGTTTTGAAATGAATATTTAATATGGCTGATTTTTTATATTGCACAAAGACACCACAAAAAATTTGAATACATATCAATTCAAAAGAAAATTAGTTTACAAATTTCCTGGTAAAATCTAATACACTCCGGTAAGCCAACACTACAGACTGTGTCCCTCACAAAGCAGCAGAGCTACTTTCCCCCTAAACCTACTTTACCCTTCTTACTGTCCATCTATTGCTCAGTTGCAAAAAAGTAAAAACCAAAATATTTTGAAATGAATTAGTATTAATATGAATAAAAGACGTTTTTAAAGTTGTGATATGAGTAAAAGTGGAAATTTAACTATAAGAAAACAAGTTGAAATGTGCATTATTATTTTTTTTTGATATTATTTTATTTTCCTCACAAACACAAGCAAAAAACAAAGCACAACCAAACCACTTTACTTTACCAGCAAACCAGCAATTTCTCACACATTTGCTTATTGCTGTTCGAAGAATAACTTACATATGAAAATTTGGTCTTTACTCGTACAATCATTCAAGCAATATTTTGTGTTTAGTATGGCTTGTTGGACTTTTTGTTGAGTAGTGCCATAAAATATCACTTAAATGGGCAGACAAAGTAAAAAAAAAAAAATTAAAAAACCATTTTAAAGTAAAGTCAGTCGAGCATGTAGACTCAAACATATGTAAATATGTACATAAGTGTGATTTATGTTTTTTTTAATGTGAATCAGGAATATTTCTTTATTGTTTTTTTCTTGTGTCTGGACTCTATTCAATCTAACATAATTCTAATAAAAAGACAAATAAAGACAAAGAAATTTAATAAATGTTAATGTGGTAGACCGTGTTAAAAAAAAGGAACACAAAAGCTCTGCTGAAGTTAAAAGATGAAAAAAAATACTACACTGAGAAAAATATCCAACTTCTCAATAAAGAAAAATCGTTCTTATTTTGAATACACGCACAAAAGTACCTTTTATTTTCTCTCAGACGAAAGAGTGACAAAAGAATGTAAGTCAAATACTTAGAATAATGAGAGCGGTGAGAATGTTATAAACGGAATCGCTTGTAGATTGTATTAAAAGATTACACATTTCAAGTACAAAATTTCCCTTGAGCATTGAAACATTTATAAAATTTCAATCAACTTTTGTTTTTTTTTTTAATCAAATACTTTTTTTTTTTCCCTCTCCCGTGGTCATGGTTTTTCCTTAGCGCAAAATCATTCACATTTTTTTGCAACTGTCAACGGTTTCCGTGGTAAATTGTTTTTGAGTGTATCTACTGTATTTTAGATTTATGAATTTTTATACTCAGCTGTACTAGTACACAGAGTATTATAGTTTTGATTTCCTAACGGTGGATTGTAACAGAATGAAATAAACGAGATAGATATAGACTTATATATATCAAAATGATCAGGGTGAAAAGAGAAATCGATTGAGCCATGTCCGTCCGTCTGTCCGTCTGTCCGTCTGTCCGTCTGTACGCACGATAACTCGCGCAAAAATTGAAATATTTTGATGAAATTTGGAATGCAAGTTGGTATCAAGACGAGAACGGATGGTATTGAAAATGGGCGAAATCGGACCATGACCACGCCCACCTCCCCTATATAGTAAAAATCGGAAATTTTGTATCTCGGTCACTAATAGAGCTAGAGTGATAAAATTTCACACACGTATTGAGCTCAGGCCCTTATGAAGAAATATGGTGAAATTTTGGAAAATGGGCGGTGCCACGCCCACTTATTAAGGGGCAAACATTGAAAGTTTTATGAGTCATAACTCATAAACCGTTGAAGATATATCGATGAAATTTGGTAGGCGTGATATACTTACTTAGGCAAATGTTTGGACGAAAAATTGCCAAAATCGGTTGACGACCACGCCCACTTTTATATATGGGTATTATAAAGTGACCTAATAAAAACATTTTAAGCGATATCTCTGTCAAATATAAAGATATATCATTGAAATTTTATGGAAGGTGTCCAACTATGGACATAAAACAAAAAATACAAAAATTTTGGAAAATGGGCGTGGCACCGCCTCCTTTTAGAAGCAGGAATATACGAGATTTCTGAGCCCATAACTCGACAAATAATCGATATATTATGACGAAACTTGGTCTATACACTTTCACTACTTGTAGTAATACATGTTCGAAATTTTAGCGAAATCGGTTGACGACCACGCCCACTTTTATATATGGGTATCATAAAGTGGCCTAATAAAAACATTTTAAGCGATATCTTTGTCAAATATAAAGATAATTCATTGAAATTTTGTGGCATGAGTTCTACAATAGATCGGAAACAAAAAATAGAAAAATTTCGGAAAATGGGCGTGGCACCACCTCTTTTCAGACAAAGGAATCAACGAGATTTCAGAGCCCACAACTCGACAAATAATTGAGATATTATGACGAAACTTGGTTTATACACTTTTATAACTTGTGTTAATAGACACGCAAAAATTTATTGAAATCGGTTTATGACCACGCCTACTTTTTAAGAAAGATATTTCTGGAACACTCTTTGGGAATTTGTGACATCTTTGTAACTAGAAGTCATAAAGGAATGAAATTTTGCACAAAGAATAATATTCATATGCTTAGTTGGATGACTGATAAAAATGTTGAAAATGGGCGTGGCTACGCCCACTTTATGCGGCACTCGCTTTATATAAAATATACCCTATATCGAACAAACGCAAACAAACAATGAAAGCATACAGCTGAGTATCTAATGTTCGATTCCACTCGAACTTAGGCTTCCTTACTTGTTATTTATGCAATTTATGTAAATATGTACTGTCTATAAAACATATATGGGGTCCTCTTTGTTTTTGGTTCGCCATCATATTTTAATTAAATATTTTGCACACAGACAAAAATTAAAACTAATTTAAATTGTTAATACGTAGTAAAAGACAAGTCATACACCGCTCTAGAGTTAGATTGAAAAGATACGTTTCAAGAAAGAAACCTCGTCTCCATGTTTCACATATGTATAACAATTAAAGCAAACACCAAAAACCACAATTATAGTATTTTACAAATCACAAAGCAAATAGTTTTAATGAAATGCAAAAATATGTGCTGTCGAAAACCCGATAAAAAAAATCAATTACAATTACTTTACAGCATCAAAGTGTCAAAAGTGTTTTCATAAGTGTTTTGAACTTTCTATACACTTACTATTTCTTCTTTATATAAAGGCACATAGTTAAACAGTTATTTTTCAATTCTTGCACTTGCCAAAGCCCTTAGCAATTGTGATTTCACGTCATGTGGAAGTGCATGTGGCAGTTTAATTTCTTAAATGCAAATTTATTTCATTTACATACACGCATTTACTACATACAATCCCTGCAAAATGTCGACTAAGGAATTTGCACAAATAAGGCGAGTATAAGGTGTCTCTCATATGGAGAAGATTGATTGAGTTTTACGAAAACGCAATAAACTGCGAGCGTAAAAAAATTGTGTACGCACACACTTCGATTGTCACTACTAAACATGAATAAAGAGCGTAAAGTAGGCGCTTACGATGGGACTAGGCTGTCGTTGCTTAGAAAAAATGATCAGTGTGCTTTCAACTGGCATGCAAGCAAATGGTTGATTAAACGCAATAATTATTCTATTATCTCTTATGTGTGGCCGCTGTGGTGCAGTGGGTAGAGTGCTCGCCTGCTGTGCCAGAGGTCTCAGGTTCAATCCCCAGTCCGGGCAAACACCAAACAAATTTTTCTAATTAGTAAAAATCCAATTATTGGGTTTTTTAAGAGCAGCGGTCACCTCTCGGCAGTGGGCGGCATACCCTTCGAGTGTATTTCTGCCATGAAAAAGCTTCTCACAAAAAATGCATTCGCCGTTCGGAGCCGGCATAAAACTGAAGGTCCACCCAAGTAGTAGGAAAAACAAAAAGGAGCACACCTCAAATTGGGGGAGAAGCTCGGCCATCAGAGTTATAATAACGTCATTGTATTATATTCTATTATTATCTCTTATATAAGGCTTATTATAAGGTAATTAAACTTCTTATAATTTCTTATTATAAGAAAAGACCTCTAAGTCTTGTTTCCTCTGGCGTATAGGTCTTATTATCAGATTAGCAAACTCCACATAAGCTCTTAATATAATAATTTATCCAAACCTTCTTTTATGCCTTAGGAATAAAAGAGAGAGGGAATACCTTATGATCTCATGCCAGAAAAATAGGTCTTATTAAAGGCTCATGATATAAAAATAGGCCTTATTAAAGGCTTAGTTAATACAACTGACATCGCTTAGAAATGTCAGGCATTATTTTATAAGTCTTATGATCATCTGAAGAAAGCTTCAAATAAGGTGTAAATTATTTGTAGGTTGTTGATTCCAATATAAATTTGTTTTTTTTTTTTTTGGCACTGTGAAATATGTAGTGTTTCATAAAAAAGTTTTTTCATATATCGCACCCTAAATCATAAAGTGACACAATTCAAAATATTTCGAAATCGGTTTTTTATCATAAACCGGTACACAAAACATATCTCTGACGATTGCCAAAAAAAACGTTTTTTGGCTCTCCTGAAAATTTTTTGAATTTTCAGTTGTGTCACCTTATGATTTAGGGTGCGATATCTTAATAATTGTATTTAAATTTTTTTTCTTTAAAAAATAAGTAAATCGCCAAGTTGGCAACGATTTTAACAGGATTTAAAATAGTCAAAAGCAGCGTTAAGCTGAATATGCAACAAAGCAAGCTAAAACCCTTTGACGTTAATCCGCCTAATTTATGCCTTCTAGCTAGAGGCGGCTGAGTTCAAAATATGCCCAATAGACCAACACATTGTGACTACAAATCCAAAACAATTACTTTCATAAGTCTCTGTAACAAACTTGATGGAGTTTCAAACTAAATTAACTCTATAGAAAAAGGGACTATAACATTGCGTAAATACATACATACATATACATATGTATATGTACAAAATTTCATACAAGTAGGTGTCTGCACAAAATTCAGTGTAATCGATTTATGGCCATACAAAAGATTAACAAAAAGCTGCAGCTGAACATCAAAAATATAAAATTCAAAAAATTGGATGTGTACTGTCAAATTTAGTCAGTTACTTCCCATACGAATTTCATGTAAATACGTATACATACATAAATGAACGGAAATGAGTGAAAATTTTACGCCACACTGCAAAATTTGGCGAACAAACGCAACTGTTAAAATATTGCCAATGAACGGCGGAGCGTGGGAGGCAAAGTGGCGTTTTATGCATTTTATAAGCTACACATGTAGATATGTATGTACATAGGTAATTATTTATGTGTGTGCGTGTCTTATAATATAATATAATACAATGGCGCTATTATAACTCTGACGAGTTTTATGGCCGAGCTTCTCTCCCAATTCGAGGTGTGCTCCTTTTTGTTTTTCCTACTAATTGGGTGGACCTACAGTTTTATGCCGGCTCCGAACGGCGAAAGCATTTTTTGTGAGAAGCTTTTTCATGGCAGAAATACTCTCGGAGGGTATGCCGCCCACTGCCGAGAGGTGACCGCTGCTCTTAAAAAACCCAATAATTGGATTTTTACTAATTAGAAAAATTTTGGTGTTTGGCTCGGACCGTGGTTTGAACCCGAGACCTCTGGCATAGCAGGCGAGCACTCTACCCACTGCACCACAGCGGTCACCACAGTGCGTGTCTGTGTACATAAAATGGCATTTGGGAATGATGATGATGCCATTGCGGCTGATGGCAATTTAATCAAATGATATATCACACGCTATGAAATTACGAAAATTTGCAATCACATTCATGTATGTATGTACATATGTATCTATTTATGTGTGGTTGTATGTGTGCTTCTATATGTATTTGTTTTAGATTTAGATGACACAGCATAATAGGATACAATATGTTTATACTTATGTGTATGTGTGCATTTTCATCTACACCTGCGCCATGTTGCTGGGTTTCATTGTCCATGCAGCGTCGTTAGCTGCCAAAGCCAAAATGTGCCCACCAACCAAATCCAACCACCCAGCCGCCCACTGCAACCAATACGGTTAAGCTTGGCTGAAATTAACTTAAACATAAACTCAGTGTCATATGTGACTGAGCTTCATATATGTAGTAAGTATGAGTATAGCTGACCGCAATAGCACAATGGACACAACATAACCAAAAAGGATGTGCAGGCGGATTGGGACAGTGAGATGGAAAAGTATTTGTACATTGATTTTTAGCGAAAAATTTGCTTCCAAACTGTTTTCTTTTTGAGAGGGGAAACAGCTACTGCTTAAAATTTTAACCATTTTTAGGAATACTTAGTCTGTCAGCTGTGGTTCAGTAGGTAGAGTGCTCTCCTGCTATGCCAGAGGTCTCGGGTTCAAACCCCAGTCCGAGCAAAACACCAAAAAAAAATGTCTAATTAGTAAAAATCCAATGATTGGGTTTTTTAAGAGCAGCGATCACCTCTCGGCAGTGGGCGGCATACTCTCCGAGTGTATTTCTGCCATGAAAAAGTTTCTCACAAAAAATGCATTCGCCGTTCGGAGCCGGCAAAACTGTAGGTCCATCCAATTAGTAGGAAAAACAAAAAAGGAACACACCTTGAATTGGGAGAGAAGCTCGGCCATAAAACTCGTCAGAGTTATAATAGCGCCATTGTATTATATATTAGTCTAAATAAACTAGCACTTAGCTGGGCGCTAGAGATTTAAAAGCATCAAATGGGAAATTTTCAGGGTATCAGGTTAAATTTAATTTGATGTT